>VZSE01007449.1:38678-116084 GCA_013398275.1 Promerops cafer
ATAGCCTGAGCCAAGAGACTGACCTGCTGTAATGATATTATATAAAGGAGTGAACAGAGGAAGATGAAGAGGGTGTGGTGGCACCCTCCAGGGAGAAGAGCTCTGTTCTTGAGACCCTCGGCCCCAGGGGATGAGAAAATGGGGGGGACTGTTGTCCCAAAAATGAGACACAGTTGTTTTTTCTGCACTTGGCAAAGCATCCTTGAAGAGCCCTGAGCACTTTCGGTCCATGGACGGTGGTGAGAGCACTGTACATGGAAGGAGGATGTCACAATGGCAGATTTTCTCCAGGCGGTGCCATGCGTGACAAGTAAACATGGGGAGTTTCAACCCTGTTTCGTGGGGAGGACTGTGGTACAAGAGGGACTCCTCTCTCCCCTGATGGACTGAGAATTGATTATCAGAGTGTTGGTAACTTGGTCAGGACTCCAAGATTTTTGTCTCACTGTGCTTTGGGGAAATTGGGTGGGAGTAGGAGGAATGGTTTAAAAGGTTTTCATTCTGTTTCCTGTGTGTTTCTGATTTTAGCATGTAGTTTAATAAAGTTTTTTTTTCTTCTCTTTTTTTTCTAAGTTTGAGCCTGCTCTGCTCTGTTCCTGGTCACATTTCACAGCAGTTAGTTAAAGAAAATACATTTTCATGGGGGCACTGGCATTGGGCCAGCACCAAACCCTGACACTCAGAAACAAAGTTTAGTTAATATCTAAAGGGGGTGTTTCAAAAAAAGGGTCGAACCTCATCACTTTTGTCTCTAACTGGGGATTCTTTTCAGTTATGCTAATTTGCAAAACATAAAATTATGCTCGCTTTATGTTACCCTGTGCATCTTCAGCGCACTTTCAGCATCTATTCCAGTGTGTTGTGCACCATAAAGGATCCTTTATAAAGGTAACCACACTTTTATCACCTAACTGTGTCTGACTTTTTGTCTGACTGCTTTTAGGACTGAAAAGACATCAGCAGGACTGCTGTAGGAATTCTTTCCTCCACATATTCTATTGTATTCACTTATTAAACTTCAGAATTTTGCTAAAACCATTTCCAAAAAGGAGAAATAATGTTCAAGTGGGCAAAAAAAAATGTACCTCTCTAATACAGATCAGTGCAAATAGTGATGCTAAGGGTAAAAGGAGATATGGAATAGTCCTCTGTGGTACTGAGACAAAACCAGCATATTCCTAGAGCCGAAAATTCAAGTACAATCAAAACTATTATGTCCTTCTAACCAGTAAACAGCTCAGTGTTCTTTTGTGCTAGGACAGAAGAGACCAAATATTTTTCAATACCGAGCTATAACTTTAGGTCTTCCTATTGCCAAGATTTATTCCTATGGCTAAGACTCATTGGACAAGAGGTCCTTCCAATCTAAGCTGTTCATAGCAGATGTACCACAGGGACTTGTGACAGGAACAGCTCTGGAGTACTTAAGGGACAGGGAAAGGCAGACTGTGTATTGGCCCTTTGCAGACTGGGAAGCTGGCTGTTATGTTACCCCATTGCCACGGGGTTTTGTGGAAAATTGGCACTGCTCACCTTGGCAGGCTCTTTCTGCACCCTAGTGGATTACTCACCAATTCCTCTCCAGTGTACTTTAGCTGCTGCTTACAGAACTTAATCTCTAGGCTGGAAGCTACACTTTACAAGATTTAAATTTTATAACATTCATATGTCTAAAGACATAAAACTGAGATACACAGACAGTAAGACTGCTTCACCTTGTTCTTTAAAGCAAAAGGCACATCCATTTTTCAGTACCATAGCTAATACCTATAATTTGAATAAAAGTAAACTCCACATTGTTATTGTCTTGTATTCACCATACACACAACAGGTTAAAAAATCTGGTATTCCAAGCTTTTTTTTCTATAATATTAGCTCTCCCCTTTAGGCATAACATTTAAAAATAGAATACTCCTAAATAAAAAGTGCTCTGGTGGAAGCATACATATTTGTGTTGGGTCTAGCTGAAATGGAGTTATTTTTCCCAACAGCACCCCGTCACAGGCGTGACATGCTTTTTATTGGTAGCTAGAAAGGAGTTGATAACACAGCAGAATTTTGGCTACTGCTGAGTGGTGCTGGCACAGCATCAGTGCTGTCTCTCCAACATTCTGCACCACCAGCTCCCAGTAGGCTGGGGGTGGGCAAGGTCTTGGGAAGGGGCCTTGTCAGGACAGCTGACCCAAACTGACCAAAGGGATTTTCCATACAATATGACATTGGCTCAGCAATAAAGACTTAAAGGAAAAGAGGAAGAAGAGGGTGTACTCATTATTTACAACAGCTACATGTGCTGAAGTCCTGCTTCCCAGAAGTGTCAGGACACTGCCTGCTTATGGAAAGTAGAGAACAAAATATTTGGCTTTTTTCTCTTGTTGTGCATGTCACCTTTCACTTTTGCTTTAGTAAATTGCCTTATCTTGACCTACAAGTTTTTATCCATCTTATTTCCTTCTGTCTCGCTAAGAAGAGGAGACATAAGGTGGCTTGGTGGGCACCTGGTGACCAGCAAAGGTCAACCCACCACAATATTCCACTCTTAATACTGTTTCTTTTATTTGACTAACACATTAACATATTTGATACCTCATGGACTCTCTTCTGTCAGTTAAATTACAGGTTGACTCAACTCCCTACACATTTAGAAATTTAGGAATTGATGTGAAATTTACAGTTGAGAAAATCTGAGCTGCAAAATAGAGTAGATGCTTGAGCTCCACAATATATTTAATTATCAATTATTTATAAGTAAACCCCATGAATTTTAAAAGTAGCTACTGTAAAATAGTTTGGAATGATAACAGGAATAAATACTAAAAACATGCTTTAGGCATACTGGAGGACATAAGTAATCTATTTTACATTCATTTTTAATAACACTGTTGCACATGTAAATTCCAAATAATGTTGTTTGTTAAATTTGCATAAATTCATACACAAAGGCAATGATTACAGAAAAACAACAGGAAATAACAACTATCTTGATGTTACAGAGTCACACGTAATTGTGTGCAGTGGGGTAGTGTCATGAGAAGGGTAATTCTGCATGGCAGCATAACACTTTCATCATATTCTAGTTTTGAGGAACACAGTCCCTGACATGGCTTTTGGAGAAATCTGATTTAGGTTTTTTGAGGAAGGCCTGACAGAGCTTCTTAGCTCTAATACTACTTCTGATATCCTCATTTTTGATTTTGCTTTTTTATTCATAAATATTATTACCACATTAGGACCATATTATCACACTACCTTTCTAATTTAACTGTTTTGAGAAGCCATATTACCTTACACTGAATACCCATTATCTGTTTAACTAGTATCTCAATTTTTGTGACCAGTACAGGAATATTTCTTCCTGTCACAATGCTCATCATCCTTTAATTTACATCTCTACACTTCCTTAACAGCAACTAAGAAATTTGTAGCAAGAGGATAAACGGACAGGATGAGAGCAGCAGCTCCAAGTGTAGAAACAGAAATCATAACTGCTCAACTACTGTTAAGCATAAACCCATCCACACTGACAGCATGTTCTGTAGGGGTGCCTAGGGCTCTGCATGTTAGAAAATGCCTGGCAAGTTAACACAGTACAAAACAGTTTGAGAAAGTCTATCCTCAGACAGGAAGGGGAAAGAAGCTGTAAGAAAACTGTGGTGTGTTGTGACTATAGCTGCTCTGGAGGTCATTTATTGAGAATGATGTAGAAGCGGTCATGTAGACTGATTTTTCTTGCCTGTCAGATATGTCATCAGACTCATATATAATATCCTAGAATTTGGCCTTCTATCATATTTTTTGACTACTACAACATAGTGACACATAGTGACACATATTCAACATAGTGGCACAGCTCAGGAAAACAGAAAGTGTTCTTGTATCTTTAAAAAATATGAAGCTGATCTAAACAAGGACAATATGAACAATTGTAATTTACTGGTAAAATGTATAAACACGAAAAGGTAGTTCAAAAATTAGTTTGAAATACAATATGCAAATTGCATAGCAAGTAGCGATTTTTTTTCAAGTCTTTGAGGATCAAATAGTTTCATATAAATGCCATTCTATCCTGCATCACTCCAAAAGAAATAGAATAGAATTGGACAGGGTATTGAGAAGGATGAGAAGAATGATTAAAGATATTAAATATCTTGTGGTCTATAGACATCTCATGCCATAAGTATGGTGAGTAGAGAACAACTTGTTACTGATTTTTTTTCTGTAAGAACTGGACAACATGAAAACAGCAGGTGCCAAGTTCAAAGCAGACAGAGAAATAACTTCACATATTGAATAAATAAATTGTGTAACTTCTTGCACAAAAATTTGTGGATTTAAGGCATTTACATGGGTTCAAAATAGGACTGAATAATTCTACTGAAGAAACAGCCCTACAGGATTCAAAATATAAAGAACATTGCTAGCTTAAGAGTGGTTTGGCTCCAGTTGAGTTGAGGCCTTAATTAACTGCATGTTTGCAATGATTTTCTGTCCTTCACTAGAAAATCATTAGTGGCCAGTGCTAGATATGGAACACTGGGTATATGGTCTGGTATACAGAATTTCTGGTCTGGTGCAGAAATACATATTTTTCCCTTCAGATACTTAGGTTTACAAAGTGCAACATGTGTACTTTCAAATATTTATCTATGAGTAAACACTATAAAGACAGTAATTAAAAGCACAACTTTTAAATGAACTAGCAAAATTTCTTGTGATTCATAAATATAAGCTAGGGTTTTATAATAAAATAGGAATTACATTCAACATTAATCTCCATAGTAATACTGGGGAGGCTGGGATAGAAATAAAGCCAAGTACTTCTATTTTCCAGAAAGGAAAATTAAATTTATATAAAGATACAACTTGGCTGAAGAAAGGAAATCAGGTGCATCCCAATTTACCACAAGAAATTTCTCCTTTATGTCTGTCCAAAATAACTGTGCCAGAATCTTACTCTAATGCCTCCAGTTCTATTGTCTACAGTCTCTGAATCACGCAATGGCACTTCTATTTTTCATGATCAGATTATTTCTTTTGATGCCATCCTTGTAACAAAGTTTTGCTGTATTCAGAGGATACAGCCAGAGAAAGCACAGCAGTTTGCACAGCATCTGCAGGAATTGTTATGGATGGCTAACCCTTATCAGAAGCTCCTCATATCTCTGTAGATTTTACAATAACTGTACAGTTTAATTCAGGCTTTCGTTCTACATTTACTTTCTAATTGACACAGTCAAGAGTTAAGTTACTGCTCTTACTGTTCAGTAAAAAATGAAGTCTGGATTTTCAGTACAATCATCTTATTAAAATACTACATTTATAACAGAGAAATACATTGATTAAAAAAAAAAAGGAAACAATCAGAAAGATAAATAAGTATTCAGTTAGCCTATCAAGAAAAATATAGAAGTACATAATATTCCCATTAATTCTGTATATTTTATGGTGAGGGTCCTGAAATGAATAATGATTCTTTTCCACTCAAAACAAAGATATGCAGTCCAGTGTTTGAACCCATGGTAGATCCAGCTAATTGTATGCACAAGTCAAAAAAGGGGAGGCAAAAAAACCACTTAAGCTCAAGTATGTGTGTTCATGCAGACAAATAGATGCATAAAACATATTATGGCATCAATAAACTAATAGTTTCTATTATTAATCCTTTATTAATTTTTAAATTATGAAAGTAGAATAACAGGGTAACAGGAAGGTACACATACAGCTATTATTGAAGTATCACAATACAACAATTGTTGTGCTTCCAGCATTACCTCTTGTGCATATGGATGTTTTTACCTCATGATATGGAAGATAGTCCATCCACAATTACATATTATAGATCAAAGTTAAGCTTGTATAATACAGAATAGAGAAATTCTGTCCACTTTTTGATTTCCTTAAATTGCAATGATAGCATCTCTTCAGTAACATTTTTTCCCCCAAAATTTTGAGGTACTTCAGGACAAAATTCTACAGATGTTTTCTTGATCACTTCTTCAACATTTCAAAACCTTTTTGTCATCCACTATTTAACAAAATGAAATAAAATAAAGAAAAAAATGCCAAACACATATTTTGAAAAACAAAGGTTGGAAGACTGAAGACAAATTTCCAAGATAAAGTCATTTTCCATGAAGATGAGAACATTATATAAAAATCTAAACATCATTCATATTATTTTTTTTAATTCCTTGTTTAAAATGCCGTAATTATGAACAAAATATAAATAGTTGAAAGATTTTTAATACTTTGAAGAATTTAAATTTGCCACATATTATTTTTAAACAGCTTTTTCATGTGACTCTGTTATACAATGTCACCATACTTGTCAAAGCACAGAGAATAATTTCTTATTTTATTTTGAAAGCTTAATTTAATTTCATATTTTTAGTATTCTTCAAAAGCAAAAATAAATCCTTGGTTTGATATGAATCAATATAGAATATTTTAAATTAATTTTAGAAATCAGTGTTTCAGTAATGGTGGAGTCAAATAGTCAAAACCACTTCTAATTGGTTCTAAAGAATAAAATCTCTATATCAAATTCTTAGGGCCGAATATATAAAAACATATGCATTTCTTAGATATTAAAGAAGTAAATGGAAAATTTTCTTTTAAACATCAACAAAATGACAGTGCCAAAAATTTGATGCTTTATGTAGGATGCATATTAATGACATACACACCATGCAAGTATATATTTACCTTCACAGGATGGAGAGGATCCTTCAAACTGCAACTGTGCATTCAGTTTGCAGGTTAATATATCTTGTCCAACAAGAGTGAAACCAGGATGGCACCTGTACTTCACAAAATCTCCTGAAGAAGGTATTGGAAAAAAAAGTTAAACCTCAAAAAATCCTTCAAATGGAAGTATATCAAAATCCCAGGCAGAAGATGAAATAGCTTACTTTAAATAGAATTCAAGTGAAAACAGAAGAAAGAGATAGAAATACTGTCTTTTTTACCTATTTCAAAGTCATCATCTTCTGTAAACAAATCTGCATGTGGAACTGTGGGTGGAGGCTGGCACTTCCTCAGCTGATAAGCTGAAAATTTAAGTGAAAAAAAATTAAATACTGGTGTGTTAAGGAGTATTTTACAGAAAATTCATTTCATATTCACACTTCCCAAATTACGAGAGCTGCATTGAACCTCGTGGTCTCTCAGTTACATTTGCCAAGTTAAATGTCATTACATGACATGAGCATGGTGAGATACAGGAACAGGTTGCCCAGAGAAGTTGTGGATCTCAGGAATCATACAAGTCTAGGTCTAAACCTGGTCTAGTGGAAGATGTTCCTGTCCATGGCAGGGGGTTGAAACTAGATGATCTTTAAGGTCCCTTTAAATTTAAAACATTTTGTGATTCTATGACTCTCTAAACAAAGTCTCTTGTCTGCTTTTCAAATCTGTTTCAATAAATTGTGAGCAATCTCATAAGAAAGGTGACCACTAAAATGACTGTGTTTCTACAATGTAATAGAATGCCTACAACAGTTGAAGAAGCCCTTTTTGGATTAAAAGAAAGTCAAAACGGAAATAAAGATTGTGATGAGAGTGCATATACTAAAGAAAAACTCTACCCTTCAAGGAACAAATTTACCGTCAGAACAAAATTCTCTGGAAAACTTGATAGTCCTATCCACTTTAGTTTTTGCTTCTCAGGTTAAGTGCAGTGGGTGACCATGTATCATGACCTCGTTTTAGGAGAAAAGTACAGACAAGAGAAATATTTCAGATTCTGAGTAACAATTTCATATGGACTTCCCCATGCAAACAGGTATCTCACATACTCTCTTTCTGTGAGATTTACTTTGGTCTTTGTGAATCGATTCATTGAATATTTTTAATTTAGAGTCCAGAAGGGTAATAATCTTCCATTTATTATAAATATTTTGGGTGACTTAGTCCAAATCAGGACTAGAATTATAGTTCAGCTTTTCACTTCTGAGTTAGATGCCTAATTTTCACCACCTTTAGTGCTGAATGTAACTTTGAACAAAGTATTTTGCTGAATATCAGTCTTTATGCTATTGTTCAACCCTACCATAGCATCCCAGAAACTTTTCTGACCATGAGCCCTAGGCATGGTCAGCTGGAGAATAATTTTAGTAAAGAAAGTTAAATCCTATTGAAAAAATAGGCCAAAGTAATTAAAAGAGTAAGAGCTTAATATTAGATGGTAATGGTTAACATTAAAGATGGAACACAGTTTATTAAAAGTCCCAAATTAACATTCTTGGGATTTTTTTAATACGTAATTTAAAAACCCCATAAGTACTGTTACTAAAAAAAAAAAAACAAACTAAAAAAAACAGCAAATCCATGGGTCCTGGTAAATCAGTAAACCACAAACTTAAGAAATATTTCTAAAATTCACTAAATGATTGTGGTAATTAAATATTAATTATATAAAGAAAACTGACCATGAAAATTGAGGACAAAGAATCCTCCTGTTGAAAAATCACTGTGAAATTTCAGGAGGACTTGATTGGTAGTACTGTAAGCGGTTTCCAGAGCTGTGTTCCCACTGAAAACTCCTAGCTGAGGCGAATTATGGTCAGGACCATCCCTGGAATGTAAAACATTGAAAAGTTAGCTGAAAAACTAATGTTCTTAACATTAAAATTAACAGTCTCTTTTCTCTGGAGAGCAGTTTAAATTTTTGTAAAAAATGCTTTTCCTAATGATTTAAAATCAGTTTCTTCTTTATATATATATATATATATATTTAATTTATTCCTAGCAACACAGAATACTCTTTCCAACTTCAAACATGATAGGTTTTGGAGACCAGGCTCCTTTGCAATAGTTTTTATGTTTACATGGGCCAGAAATGTAGTGGTGGCAAGAAATTTTCAATGTGTGTTCCTGCCAAAAATTTTCATGTAGCAATCAGATGTAGAAAAACCAAAAAAAATGGAAGTCCTATAATGCTGTCATATTTCTAGCATTTTGACCCAGGTGCTACAAGTCTTCAACTCACGGTTAAAACACAGAGTCGTGGAAATCGCAAGTTACTCTGCCATTTAAATAAATTCCAAATATTCAAAGGTATGTCCTAAGGGGCAGTGGGGGGGGAAGGAGGGGAAAAAAACAGGAAAGGATTTTGTGATTTGTGTTTCTTAACAGTAGCATAAGACACCCAAAGAGAAAAATACTCCAGTAACATCAGCCTCCGTTCACTTCCAGTATCATACTGTAGAACATTCAGAAAAAATAAACAAAACTCCCTACTCTTATCACTGAAGTATTTTTTGAGCTCTACACCACTTATTACTGGTTATTTTGTATATTACATGTAATGAATCTAAACTGAATGAAAAAACTTTTGCAATACGTTATTTTAGAAGGCTTGAGATTATCTAGAATGTCTCTGAAAGCTGTTAGCTTTTGACCTTTTACTTTCTTTCAATCAGAGGGATATTTATTCACCTCAGTTGTATCATTGAAAAGCCAAGCATTATATATGTACAACCTGCCAGGGAAGACAATCTATGATGTATTTTACACTTGTGTTTACAGGTAATGCAAATACCAGAGGCAACCAAATGGCTGTTCAGAAACAGTTGTGCATCTCTATAAACTGTCTGAAAAAACCTCACCAATAGCTATAGGAAGAGTGGACTGGCTGGGAGATCGGAGCAGCTGACTCACACAGCAATAAATTACATCCTATATTCTGTGCAAACTTTCCTTTTTCCTGAACTATCTAGCATATATGAGAATACACTTTGTACAGTATATGGGGTAAGGACCAGGGTTAGACAGAGATGACACATCCAATGCCTTCAGCATTATCTATGCCTGTTCTTGAGTGCAGTAAATCCTTATGCAAGTATTTAGACAGCTCTAAGGTCTCTTCCTTCAGACAAAGTCACAAATTGAATGGGTTTGTGTGGAAAGAAATACAAATTCAGAGAAGAGCCTGACATTCTGGTTTAGAAAATATAAAAAGTATGTCTATCAGGCATACTGAACTATTAAGAAAATTTAAGAAAATCTTACTTACTGCCTAAATTAGTTAATGGCTATAGATGTCAGAAAGTTTTGCAAAAACTAACATATATTGTCTGTGCTTTCATGGAACATGTAATTCAACACACTGTAGATTATTACAGCACTTTGACCTTACATGGCCTCAACTTACAGAAGAGAAAGTCAAACCAGGTCTGATTGATAACTGAGTTTGAGCTTCAAAGTATTCTTAAACGAGTTCAGACAGTGATAAATATTTTATTTCAGATAACTTTAGAACTTGTTTTATGCTGTTCTTCAGCACATATGACAAACTGAAGAGCAATACTAACAAAATCTGTAGCTTGGGACAGTGAGACTTGATTAATCTATCAGAAAAAATCACTTCTGTATCAAAAAATTGCATACCAAACTGCAATGTAGTCATTCACAGGTTCAGTCTGAAGTAAGGTAAAGTTAATATAAATCCCATGGCCTGGAGATACAATAATCAACCAAGTACAGTCCTTGGAATTTGGGTATTCATCTGGAAATCCTGGGGAATAAACTGTACCATTCTGAGCAGTTACATTATAGCCACAAGGAGCTGAAAAGAAAACAAATGAAAAAAATTAGCAGTAGAAAATAGTTTTCCATGTTATAAGTGGAATATCCCAATGCTACCAAATTCTTAAAGCTCTACAAGACAAGACAAGCTAAGTCTTAAAGACAGACTTTTCCTTGGTTGGTTGTTTCTCAAATAAATATTGATATTTCTAGAAGTAATTTATGCTGATGTCTTTAAGGTTTCATTTCTTAATATTCATCAAAATCTACTGATAATATTGTTTGCATATAATTCTTGAAACTAAGTCCACACACCATTTAAAAAGGGGCACCTTTTGTTTGTATTCAAGATTAATAACCAAATAAGCAAACAGGTCTTGCATGTTTCCATCCAACTGAACTCTAACTGAACTGGAATACAAATCTGGAAAAAATAGGCTGATTGTTCTTTCACTACTCCAAAACCATTATGCTTTATTTCTGAAAGATTTGAGTCATTTTTAGTGTTGATTCACTTGCAGATTGTATGCTAATTGTCCTTATGACAGGTAAAATGGACATACAGACAAATTTGCACACACTTGCTGAATGAAGTCTGTAGCCAAATCAAAGCTATGAAAAGGTTTGACTTTATTCAAAGGTAGGAAATATGTGATAATGTGCTCTTTTGAGTCTCAGTTTGGAAGAATTGACTGAATATAGATGAAAGCATGTATCCAAGTAGACATATGGCCATTAGTACAAATTAGAGAGTCTCACCCATTAGAATAAGACCTTAATCTCATTTATGGGCACTCAGTCTTGCTCTAGAACATTTCTCATTAGCTCTTACCATTAAGCTTATGTTATTATTGTCAGTGTTCCTGTGACTCTACTTCAGACCCTCTTCATTTCTTTTTCAACGTAACAAGTGATGGAAAATAAAAGCAGAAAAATTGATAAAAGGTAAAAGGAAAAAAAATAGGAAAGGAAAAGGGAAAAAGGAAGGAGGACTGAGAAATACAGAAGGATGTCTCATTTTCTGTATGGTTTAAAGATGCTGTACTGTTGTGGTAGAAGGTCATCTGGCTAATTGATGAGTAGCCCTTTTTGGAGGAGTTCTTTTAATAATCTCTGGATTTACAGGACAGGCTAAGGAGGCTTTAGCCACTTCACTTTCTTCATCCATATCAGTACTAACTTGTATGATGCATTTAGCACATTTTCCATCTGGACACAATCCTGTGCAATGTGCTCTAGCATGATTCTGCTTGAGCAGGAGTTGGACAAGATGACCCACTGTGGTTCCTTCCAACCTGACCCACTCTGTGATTCTGTGATTCTGCAAACAGAATGGCACCTGCTCCTGAACCATGAATCTTTAGTGGCCCACAAATGAAACCAGCTAAGAAAAACGAAGCATTGGTTCTGTCTGATTCCTGGTTGCATGTAGAGGCCAAGGGCATCTCCCACTGTCTATCAGCTCCAGGAGTTCTGATGAAAATGTGACTTTAGCCCACTTTTTACTATTTCTTAAACCCCTATATTCATGCCATAGTCACTTTGTCTGGTCTCAGAAATCTACTCTGATCTCTCCACATCCACAGTACTCCATGTTTACAACTTAGACTTCTTTGACAATTATACTTACTACAGGGAAATACACTTCCTGAGACTAATATTAATTTCTAATTAATATACAGGATTTTTCTGATTGAAGTTTTATATTTAAATATATTTTGAGTTTACTATATTTTTGAGAGGTTTATTAATGGTGCTAGTGATTGCATTAATTTTTTATTTTCTCTTCATTATTCCTTAATATTCAAGAAGGAATGCAGATTGATTTTATCTCAGTAAAGACAGTCTAATTCCTCTTATATGATTGTTAGCCATGAAAGATCAATAAATTTTGTCAGAAAAAAGGTGTCCCAGGTAACAAAACTCTAGTAGAGTAAGTATAAATACACCCAGCTGCTACTAGGCTTTCTCCAAAGATCTTTAAAAATCACAGAAAACAAAAAATTAAATGAAAAAAACTGGTTAGATTTCACACATGATAAAAATAGCTTTAGTGTGAATCAACAAATCACTCTAAATTGATGTTGCTATGTTACACTTTGAATGACAGGCATGAAGAAACAGATTTTTGAAATGAGTAAGTGTATAATCAAATCTTCTAAACTATCAAATGCTAACAGTAGACCACATGTTGATTTATAAATGAATGAATGACATATTATTTGTTCTCATACCCATTTACACCTAATTACATTGTGCATGGAAAGACAGTAAACATTTTTAAAATTCCACCCAAAGATAACCAAACCCAGTTATTTACTGACAATTACATAAGTTATACCAAGAGATCATGGTAAATCACTAGGACAACTTGATTGCACAGGAGTAGTCTTAGAGCATGACATAGTAGCAATCTACTATGACTACTTGAGCGGAAATTAATCTAATTTTCTCCCATATACAGATTCCCAGCCTTCAAAAGTATGTGCAATCTTCTGTAGAAAGTTTTCAATTCAAACATCTAAGAAAACCGCTCATAGCTAGAAAAATTATTTAATTCCTTCACTGATTTCTCTCTCAGATCGACTGTCATATTACAACAATCAGAGTAACAATTTGTTTTCCCTGTAGAAGAAAAAAAACCCAAACATTTCTATGTCATAATAATAATTTCAGCAAATACTAGGTGGAGCTTTTATGTACACAGATGAAGTTTCCACAAAGCAAGTAGTGTGCTAAGTGAGAGACAGAAAAGTCTTAAGGCTCAGTCAAAACAGAAAGCAACCTGCTGTTTAGTCAGAAATGGTACCTAAAAATGTACACAACGGTACACATGACAGAGTTGCATGCAGTCAGGCCTCAGCTCTGTGGAGGAGATGTAGATGACTGTTGGTAAGCTTGGAAGGTAGGATTCATATGCACAGGAACCAGGCCAAATGTACATCGTGAATTATAGAAATGTCAGTAGCAGAGGAATGCCTTCTTTGAGTTAGAAAATAAAGGTAAAACCACTGAATTAAAACTGCAGATGAGGGGACAGGGAAAAGTAAGAATGACTTTGTCTTCACGTCATTATAAATACTAATGTGCTTCTTGCATCTCATTTCAAACTGAACACATATTATTTACTCGTTTCATCTAAGAAAACAGAAAATGCCGATTATACCATAAAAATCTGCTTCTCCTATTACACACCTTAATGTATTTTATGAAATATGCTTCTCTAGGGAGTAAAAAGGAATAAGAAAAGATAGAAGGCTGCATGCCCTTTGGTACTGCATCTATATCATTAAAATATAAATATCAGGTGTTGAAATTTGGCTAGGTTTCTAACAAATCCTAAAAACACCAACTGTTAACACTTTACATTTTTATATCAATTTTTAATTGATATTTTAAAACTTTACCATATGTTTAATATGAAGATATTACATATCTGTTTGTAGTGAACTTTTAGCATGAATAACTTCGTATTTTCTTCAAAAACATTGATAAAGGTGTCTCCGTATCCTAACTGCTTTTGAATAAAAGTATCTTCTTGAAACAGTCTTTCACATAGAGTTTAAGATAATTCCTGGCAGTATCATGCATTCTCATAATCAATACAACTGACAGATATTAATAGGAACAATAAATCACTGCCAAGGAATATGATTCATAAAACATTTATGATTTATAAAAGGACATAATATTCTGCCTTTATCTGCATACACTACAGATTAGGATAAAGGCACTGTTCTTCAGCAAAAGCTGCATTATGTACAGGCACACAAACAAATAAACAAAAATCAGAAAGTACTGTGAGTTCTGAAGCAAAGGTAGTACCAGAAAGTTACCTTCACATCTGGGGAAATGATAGTTCCAATTTCTGTTGATTCCATGTTGGCAAGTGAGAACAGGCTGCCCCCTCAAAACATATCCAGGATAGCATTCGAAGGATACTGACTGTCCCACACTGTAATCTGAGTTGACTATGTAGCCATTCAAAAAAGGAGGAGGATCGGGGCAGTTCTGTAACTCATAAGCTGGAAGAGAACAAAGTACTTCTTATTGCTTAATCAGCTCTCAACACAGGAAGTACACATTAATATAAAATATGTAATGCATTCAGTAACAGGTAAACACCAGAATGCCAAGCTCCAGTAATTCAGAGATTAACACATAACAAGAAATAAATCATCCATTTGGATCATACGAAAATATTTTAATAATTTACAACAAAGTCATTAATTCCTTAAAACTTTATGAAATACAAGATTTTGACAATACACTGGATTTTTAATATATATTAAACTATGCCTAAAAAATCACCTGACCTGAAGAAATTAAAAGAATAATGAATGACTTTAACACAACTGATCACCATAAAGATCTAAAAAAAGACAAATACCTATGAAGGGAAAGGTCCTTTTAGATATATAATCATGCAAAAAATTGCTTTAATGATTCATCATATTTCATGTTGGGTTCTGTGTTTTTGAGGACCTCAAAATATTATTCGATGAAACACATTTAAGTCATAAAAATCAGTGTGATGAAAATTCAGAAGGAGCTTTCATTAATAACATTTACTAGGATATAAAGGTAGTGTAAGCAGTTCCATATGAAGCAATAAAAAGACTGTTTTATAAAAATGTTATGCAGAATTATTTGCAAACAACTTCACATAGATTGGATAGTAAGTAATTGCCATTTAAGAAATAAGTGTTAAAAAGATGAGTGCCCTGCTCTTTTTGAGCGCTCAATTTCCAGTTAAGGAATACTTCTGTCAGAAGAAAGTTCAAACAAGAATAATAACACCAGTGTGCTCTGTATCCACATGTGTTGTTAAATCCTAGCTGTAAAAATACAGCAAGAGAATATGATGAACATATTCTTGAACTAAGTATTTTGTTACTTTTTTCAAAGTTAACCTTTACAATATGAACATGTTCATCCGAGAAGTGTATACTTAGTATTCTGAAATAGATTATTTAAACAAGCTATTTCAGCCAGATTAAGCTAAACATATATTTTAGATAT
Source organism: Promerops cafer (assembly GCA_013398275.1). NCBI lineage: Eukaryota > Metazoa > Chordata > Aves > Passeriformes > Nectariniidae > Promerops > Promerops cafer. The sequence goes on from VZSE01007449.1 coordinate 54,228, forward strand.
GCTTAAGTGCTTTCTTAAAATGAAGTTTGTACTTAATTGCTTCACTGAAGTACAACTACTGGCAGTAAGTTTTTTAGTCATTGCTAATTACAGTCATGCTGTGCAATAAAAAGATTTACATTGAGATAGCCTTCTTCTTTTCCCTAATTCCTTCAGTGAATCCAGAATTCAGTGTTTGTAATGCTAGAAAATTGGAAAAGATGTAGAAGTATGAGAAATATTCTGAAATCCTCTAAAAAATCAGATTCCCCTTCTCTCAAAAAACAAAATATTAAGAAAGGAAATTCAAAACCTAAGAATAAAAATTAATTGCTACTGAAAGGAATACAAAAAGGTTTATTTTCCCTAAATTGTGGTTCATTAAATTTTGTGCTAAATCTAGTAATGGCTCATTAATTTTTAATGTCATCATTACTCCTGCTATCATTTGTGTAGTGCTAATACAGACAATATCATCATTATCAACATTATATAAAGTAGAGTAGTAGAAAGATTATTTAAGAGTACAGGATTCTGAGGAGTACTGTATTAAGACTGAAATATTAAATGGTATAAAAATCTACTTAGCAAATTATATTAAAATAGAATAGAAAATTATTCCAGAAGGTCAGAGGATCTCACAATTTATTTTCTTTTTTTTTTAAAGATGTAGCAATGCATTGCCCAACAGTTAAAACAACAGTGTTTTGGAACAATGACAGTAAGTACTGGAATTTTTAAACTTTGACTGTAGAACCTTTTGAGGAGATGAATACCATCCTTTCTTATTGGTTAACTTGTTACAATATAGTAGTCATAGATTATGTTTTGTAAGTACTTAACACAGTCCCAGAATTTTTGAAGTTAGTATTAAAAATCAGTTTCAGAGATAAAAAAACTCTCTCACTGATCTACATAAAAAGATAACACAGGAACCACTCAGATGAGAGAATAAATCCTGAGAGATTTGACAGGGGTGTTCCATAGACTAAGGAAGTGATGACTGTGTGCATATGTATCAAAAGAGAAAAAGGGAAGGTGACGGGATATTAGGGAGTACTGAAACTTGAGACAAAAATTATATGGAATAAGAAGTGGGTATTGTCCTGGTTTCTGCTAGGGAACAGGAAATTGCTTCTCTTTTTTTTTTTCTAAATTTGTCTCATGCTCTGCCAGTGAGGGGGTACACAAAACAAACAAACAAACAAAAAAAAATGTGAGGGAGCATAGCTGGGACAGGTGACCTGAACTGACCAAAGGGATGTTTCATACCATAGAACATCATGCCTGGTATATAAACTGGGAGTAGGGGAGTAGTTACCCAGAAGGGTGGCAGATCTGGGTTCAGGAAGGGGGTTCTGGCATCAGTCAGCAGGTGGTGAGGAAGTTGTAGACTGCAGTGAGGTCTCTCCTCAATTTCCTCTAGGCTGAACAGACCGAGTGAGGCATCAACCTCAGTTGCTCCCCATACAGCTTCCCCTCAAGGCCCTTCACCATCTTTGTTGCCCTGCTTTGGACTCTCTCTAATAGTTTAAAATCTTTCATACATTGCAGTAACCAAACGTGAACACAGGACTGGAGGTGAGGCTGCCCCAGTGCAGAGCAGAGCGGGACAATACCCTTCATTGCCCAACTGGCCATGCTGGGCCTGAAGCCCCCCAGGACAGGGTTGGCCCTCCTGGCTGCCAGGGCACTGCTGGCTCATATTCAAGTTGTCATTGATCAGGACCCCCAGGTCCCTTTCTGTGGCACTGCTTTCCAGCATCTCAAGCCCCAGCCTGTCCATACAGCCATTTGGCAGATTCCAGGTGAAAGATCCAGCACTTTCTCTTGTTGAAATTTGTATGGTTGGTGATTGCCCAATCTTTCAATTTGCTGAGGTCTTTTCTGCTACTGTCACCCTTTGTGCCCAAACCATGAGTCAGTTGCTCACTCATCACATGATGTGTTTATCCAGCTGTGTGCTGGAGATCTTGCCCCTAAAGATCCTGTAAGAAACAGTATCAAGAGCTTTGATGAAATCCAAGAAGATCACATGAACTGACTTCCCTTGGTTCACTAAGTGGGTTCAGTTTTGTTATAAAAGGAAACCAGGTTTGATAAGCAGAACTTTCCTCTCATTAAGCTGTGCTGGCTGTGACCAATGACTGTGTTGTCTTTCTGGTGTTTTTCAACACCTCCCAGAACAATCTTCTCCATAAGTTTACCAGGCAATGAAGTAAGAATGTCAGGCCTGTAGTTTCTGGGGTCCTCCTTCTTGCCCTTCTTGAAAACTGGGACAATGTTCACCAGCTTCGAGTCAGCTGGGTCCTCTCCAGACTCCCAAGACTGCTCAAAAATCGAGAGAGATTTTGCAATGACATCACCCAGCTTTTGAGGACTCTTGGAAAAATCCCATCAGGCCCCATAGATTTGTTAACAGCATCCCTTACTGTCATTGGATTGTAAATGAAAAAAACAAAGCCTAGCTTTTAAAAATTCTAGTCACTCTTTATTGAGAAATGCCTATGCTTTTTACCTGTTGTAAATAAGGCAAACAAAATACATACAGAAATTTTGGCGGTTTGTTCTGATTTTTTTAGTAAGAGGGTGCCTAAAACAGATCACCATAAATTTAAAGGGTCTGTCAGTTGGGGGTGAAAGCACTTGCATATGAGCAGAGTAAAACCGTTGGTTTTGCTATTTGCTATTTCACAAAATAAGGTATAAAATTTTAACATACTCTGCTTGTATTTCTGGTATAAATCCTATAGATGACTCATAAATTATTGGTCAGCTGATCCGTGTGACTATGATATTATGATTTACAGGTCACTCAGGAAATATGTTTTATAATTTTAGTATAAATATTAATTATATCCTTTTTTCTTTTGATATATGCAAAAACATCTGATTTAACAGAGCAATTCATTATTCAGTAGTCACAACTAACAAATACTGCCAACAAATCCTGATGTCACACTTTGCAATAGAAAGCTCTTTCTATGAGTGTCATGCCCAAAGACTTGTTTGCTACTGAGCTTTGCAAACTGAGATTCCATTTCACTGCAGACAAAAAATCTAGTGTGAGCCTGAAATACAACGTAAAGGAAATCTGAGAAAAAGATTTCATTCCAATACTGGCAGCAGTCAAATACTTGAATTTTAAAATTATCTCTTATAGCCACTTGGCATTTATTTGTGCAGTATATTTTTTGCTGATAAGAAAAGATTGTAAATCACAAAAGAAATGTAATTGATTCTCTGCTACCTTGTTGTTACAGTTCAAATGTATTTTCCACCTTACATAAACACTAGGGTGACTTATTGGCTTTTCAAGTGCCACATACTTCTGTAACACTTAAACATGGAAATTATTGCTTTACAGAAAAATGCAGAGAATTCAGCATGCAATCACTCAAATGCTCAGAGAGCTCACAATTAGCTCACTTAAAACTTTCATTTAGGCTTATTGTACATGACTTCAGTATCATGGTGTGTATAACTACTGACTCAATAAAAAAATCCACTTCTCAGACTAGACTGGCCTACCATGAGTTTTGATGGAAAGGCCCTTTAAAGTTGATCTAGTTCCAACTTCCCTGCCATGGGCATGGACATACTTCAGTAGATCAGATTGCTAAAAGTGCCATCTTAACTGACTGAAGACCTACAGGGATTGGGCATTGACGACTTTTCTTGTTTCAGTGTCTCACCACCCTCGTCTTATGTTCCTTATGTCCAATCTAAATCTACGATCTTTTGATTTAAAACTGCTGACCCTTCTCACTAAAGTCCTTGGTGAAAAATCTCTTCTTTTTAAAAAGATCCTCTTAAATACTGAAAGGCCACAATAAGTACTTCCTGAAACCTTCTCATCTAGGCTGAACCCCAACTCTCTCAGCCTTTCTTCATAGAAGAGGTGGTCCAGCCTGCAGTTTACTTTGTGGTTTTCCCCTGGATCTACTTTAACAGGGTCGTGCCTCTCTTGTGCTTGAAGCATCAGAGTTGAATGCAGCACTCCAGGGGGGGTCTTAAGAGAGTAAAGCAGACGGAGCAAATCATCCCCCTTGATCTGCTGGCCATGGCTCTTTTCATGGAAGCCCAGGATGCAGATTGCTGCAGCCCAGGATAGGACTGACAATCTAGAACCTCTGTTTATTGTTGTAGGCACCAAAGAACATAATCTTTACAGATGCCATGACTCAGGACTAGAATAATGAAACATCACAATGATTTAGAAAATAATTTGCTACAAAAAGGTTGTATTTTAAAATACAAAAGATTGTATTTTATTTCCTTTAGCATTCCTGCCTTTGGACATAATTTGGAACCATTTTAGAAATACAGTAACTTTCCAACAATTCCCTTTTCATTTCATGATTCCTATGACTCAGAAGCTCCATCATTTTTTCCAGATAAAGGCCATCAGATTTAACATGTTTAAATCACGTCTTGTATGTGCATGAGTGTTTGTGGAAGAAAGGGAGGGCAAATAGAACTTTTTTCTGTGTATTTTCTGGAACATATTGCTCAAACTCTCAGATACATGAGAGTAAGATTCTTACTTCATATTCAGCTTTATCTTATATTGAAATTCAGAGCAGACTGAAAATAGGCTTGTAGTTCCAGTAATAGGAACTACGACTTCCACAGCAAAAATAATACAAATCAAACATTTATTCTGCTTCCCTTAAAGGAGATCTAGTCCAAAAGGGAAAGATGTGTGGAAAAAAAAAAAAAAAAAAAAAAAGATGTTCTATAAATATTAAAAGCTGAGGTAACATTAATATGGACAGGAATTAAAACCCACAAATATGTCTTATGAACCATTAGACTAACTGTGTACTTCTGTGCACTAAATTCTGTTACGAATCTCTCAAAGGCCATAAAAGCTATCTATTTCTTCTGACCTGGCATAATGGCTTGCCAATCAAACTTCTGTGACTGTTCTTCTCAGACTAGAGTACAGCGACTGCTTATATCTCAGATATTGAAATTTGACATATATGCAGGTCTAAGAACCTCAAGATCACCAGTCTAATGAGATACAGAAATTTTCTTCTAAGTATTTGTGGTTGTTGCCTCTCTGCTGTTTTACTTTGGTGGCAAAACTGCAACACTCGTAACAAGAGAGAGTCTTTCTCAATGCTTCTCTTTTTTAACTAAACAGTACAACATGTATTTCAACAGTAGAAAAAAATTAATTAACCTAATTGTTGCTCTTTAAAATATCAGGCACTTTTAAAGTCCTTTCGTTATCTCGGGAAAAAAAAATTCTAACTTCTTCCAGCAGTTCAACAGGCAATCATTATGAACTTCCTTCTTGCTACAAGTGAAACAAAAGGTTCCACAACACACCGAAATTTAGCAATCCGTCTTTAACACAATGGAATACCCACCATTCCCAATGCATTGCAATTGCAAATTGGGAAAAGAGAACAGGAAAATATCAGAGCATAAAACAATAAGGATCTGATCAGCAATGGTATCAAGAGCTGAAATTTCCCCAGGGTTCTGCTAAGGAGACAAAGCTTTTTAATGCATTCAGAAATACACTGTACCTAAGTGATTTAGGTTACATTTTCAAATCCTGTGCTGTGAAAATTCACAGGCGTAAGGACCAGCACTAGATCCCTACAAGTATAGGCAGAAAATATTTTACAGTTCTCAGTATGCATTCACTTTTCTTCTTCCCAAAAATAATGTGTTCAGAGTACAATCCCAGGCTATATTAAGATTCAATCTCATAACCATTTTTCTGCCTTCAGAAAATTGGTAGAAAAATTGAGAAATAGCATTATTAGTTTCATAATTCATTCTACAATGTTCATATTCTTTGCTTTCCCTTGAGATGAGGGGTTATCAAAAACCTTATCCTTCATAAAATGCCAAGATCTCTAGAGAACTTCATTTTTTTTATAGTATGCAAGGTTGATTGAATAAGCATAGCCACCACCCATCTCCCTTTATTTTTAGATTGGTATCTGCAAAATAGTATTTACCTGGCAAAAAAAAAGTCTGCTACCTCAGTGCCCTTATGTATTGTATTCTGGTTAGCAGAAAACACAATTATTTTCGCTTAAAAAATCAGTCCTTGAATTGAACTGAGTTTAGTATCATACAGTAAAAACCCTGAATTTAATCTTAAATCCCTTTTAATGTAATTTAAATACAACAGATCAGATCAGAATTAAGCTATGCAAGTTTGTGGGCACTCCTAATATGCAACACATTCACTAAGACAACTAGAATGGATTTGGCAAATGTGACTATAACTATGGATTCTTTTTGCCTACTCTTCTTTTTTTTAAGGGTAAATTAAATTAATTTCACTATTAGAAAAGCAATTGTTTTTTTTTAATTTATAAAACTTTTTTCCCAATTATAATATATTAGGACATCTTAAAATGAGATCAAGTAGAAGCAGTCCGAAAAAAAACCATCTGGTTAAATGTATAAAGATGTCAGGAGCTCAGCTCTGTTTGCTTTGCTTTGCAAATTCATTTCTAGAAATGACAAAAGTGGACAACTTAACTGTGTGAACATCAATTGGACTAAAACTAAATTCTTAGCTTTCCATATATAACAGTATTCCTTTTGCCCATAAGAAGATTTTGAATGTGACACCTATACCAAGCTCTCATATTTTATTTCCCTCCCACATTTATATACTATGAATAGCAGTTAGGGAAGACATTGCATATTAAATTGAGTTGTGACAAAGAATATTCTGACTGGGTAGCCAGCGAGCCAAACTGAATTGGTATCTATGGAGTAATGCTGCATCTTTCTTCTCAACACGGGCTTTATTTCAAATTTGTGAGATTTGACTGAAATTGGCCAATGGTTTCAAAATTGCATAACAAAGGTATACTCAAAGGGTGAGAGCCAGACAAAACAATGCTAAATTCCATCATCCAAACAAATCAGGCTAAGACTCATATGGCATTTGATCTACTGAAAGGAAAACAACACTTCTAATAGGGAAGAAAGGAGAAGGAGAAGAGTAACATTGGAGTAACGAAGAATTATTGTTTAGGTCAAGTTTCAGCAATGACAGATAGTCTAAGAGGAAGAGAGAGTGATTGAGTAATACAATATTAAAAGGAGTAGGAAAATCCAGAGATAATCCATGAGAAAAGATAACTAAGTATCAAGGGCAACAGATGTGGAACAGGAAAAGTCAGCTATAAAAGCCAACACATACTTAGTATGATAAAAAATAAAGCAGACAATGAAATTGCTCATTTGGCATTTTCTTTCAGAGGGCAAGAGAAGAACAGCGAATACAGTGAAACAGTACTTTCCAAAGTTCATAGATTATGGATATCTAATTGAGTGTACAATTTCCTATGTGTTCTAAATGATGCTGAGCAAGTTATTTTAGCTCAGTAATATGAAGTTATAGTATATGATGATCATGGAATTGCTAGATCTTTTCAGAAGAACTAGCCAGTGCAATCTGTGATCTCAGAGGCAACAGAGAGAGTTTCTGCTTTGTGAAGAAAAATAAACACATGCAAGACAATTAATTTTTAAAGCAGAAAAGTCCCATATCTGTTTGTGCAACAAAGAAAAGGAAGTAAATAGAAAACAGAACATAAGTCAATTATAAATTCAATAGAGTGAGCTTAGCTGGTAGGTCCTAATCACTTAAAAATCAAACACAACCATGTTACCAACTTTCCATATTAGAAAAAAAAAAAGCAATAAATCATAAATACCTTTTAGAATAATTCATTTTTTCCAGCACTTGATTTTTTATTGGATTATGGTGTCAGGTTTTTTTTTTTAATGTTTTAAACCCATACATTTTTTAACATATACACATATATGCATACACACACACACACACACACACACACACATACACAAACTAAAGTACTATCACTACCGGTAAGGAGTAATACATAAAAATGAACTGCATGAGTTGTCTTTACAGAAGAAATTGCTTTGCTTCACTCATGAGAAGCATAAAACTGGGTGAATGTATATGCATTTGGTAGTGCAAATATACCCATAACTGCACTTTTTTGTGAAACAAGATAAACACCAGTTATATTTTTTATTAGAAATAAAAATAACACAAATATCAGTTAATTTAATGGTATCTTTTTCTTAGTTCCGAATTTTTTGTTCTACTATTATAACTATTAGACTAATACCTTGCTCTGGCTTTGCTTTTCCTATGTTTACCTACTAGGATAAAATTCTACACTGTCATTGAGGCAGTCATGATCATATGTTTGTTGACAGCTGACAAGTTGCAAGTGGGAGAAGTGGAAAGTATGCAACTTATCTAAAAAGCAACTGATTTTAACAAGAGATGGTTAGAATGAACCAAAAAGTAGCAGTTCCTATTGTATCATGCCTTCTTCATCACATTCCCATTTATTTCAGAGTAGACCAAACAGTCCAACTGGACTAAGTAAGAAAGGGAAGAATAGAATAAAAGAGTAATAAAACTATGCACTTGTTGAGTAAGCTGCAACACTATCTCTAGAAGAACATTATACAGTCTACAAACAACGTAAGGTTTAACAACGAGTTTCAGGGCAGAAAATGCTGTTAGTCATGAAGAGCTTGTTATGGCAAAGAAAAAAAATAGAACCAGAACAAAGAGTACTTGAGAATATACAGAAAATATATCACATGGCTTTGTATTTTACTTTTTTGTCATTTCTGTAACTTGACAATCACAATTATTTTTGACTGCTCAGACGGAAGCTAACACTTGGTGGGTGTGATGTGAGAATACTTGTAAGACTATATGGCAGAAAAAAATTCTGTGGCAGAGAGGATCATTCTAATTCAGAGCATCATTCTAATTCAAGTGTTCAGAATCTTCCTCGCTGTCCATTGACTCCATAGATATGATCTAATTATAAATGTATATATGTATGTGTGTATGCAAATAAATGCTATGCTGGGCCTGGAAATTACAGGTTGCTGTCTTCATAGAAGCTCATATGGTGCTGTGTCTTTGGTTTGTTGCCAAAAGAATACTGATAACACAGTAATGTTCTGGCTTTTGCTGAACAACATCAAGGCCCTCTCTGTTTCCCACTATGCTCTGCCAGTAAATAAATTGGGAATGTTTAATAGGGTGGGTGAGGACACAACCAGGCACTAATGGGAAAACAAACAAGCAAACAATGAAGAAGAAAAAAACCAACAGTAAAGTACCACAAGAAGTTCAGATTTTCAAATACTGATTATATGTGTTTGAAAATGGATATAGAATGTACTATCTGGTGTTTTTTCATTTCCTGGTAATTTTCACAGGAGTCTAGACTGCAAATACATAACATAGGAAATTATAAAACTTTTCACCTGAATATTTAAAATAACTTTTACCATTACATTAATCATAAAAAGATTATATAAGTAGGAAAACAAGATAGTGAATATAAGGAGTATGAATCAGTAACAGTACAACTTAATGGAATGGAAAGGGTTATCAGCTATGTGACCTTTGGCAAATAACATTTCCTTCTTCTCAGGCTTTTACTTCAATAGAACAAAGATTCCAATTCAACACGATTTCAATTCTAAAAATTCCAACCTATTTATTAAACAATCTACAGATTTTAAAATGCTATATAATATACACCAAACATATCTTCCAAAATAATATTAAAAACAATTAAAATTTTATTTTTCATTTCTAACCATGAAGATCATTATGCTAGCTCATACTTACCTTGATATGTCAACTTAAATCCTTGCCTGTTTTCTGAGTGATCACTATAAAAATGGACAAGTGTTTCATGAGTAGTACTTAGCAAGGGTGATGGGAGTTCCATTCCACTAAACTGGCCAATCATAGAACTGGTGTGGTGAGGCCCATTTTGAATTTCAAGGAAATCATGATTTGCTTCAGTGGAGAAATTCAGAAACTGAATGTGTGCACCTGTAGCATTAAGAAAGGAAGAAAAATTTTGTAACTCATGCTGCTTAACAGTAAAGCATGTAAATAAAAATATAATAGTTTTTACAGGCACTATATTTATATTTTAGTCACTATTCAAAGTGGAATGCTTAAGTTAAAGAAATAGCTGCTACAAGCAGCTTACAAGAGTTGGAGTTTCTAATTTTGTTGGTTACCATCAATAAATATAACCACATATGAAGAGACAAACGAAAGTAAGCCATGAAGTCACGAAGTCAATGCCAGGGATTTTTCATATTCCTAAACCATTCAACAGAAAGACTCAAGGGAGGGGCAAATCACAAATCCTGTGGTGCCATGGCATGGCCGGGACTCTGCCATCCCAAGTGCATCCCTGTAGCTGGGCCAAGGCCTCTCACAGAGGCTCAGGATCAGCTAGGTTACTTACAGAGCGAACTGTCTGAGGCAAAAGTTTACCTACCTGGTTCCAGCTATCTACTCTACCTCATTTTTCCTGCCCCAGGTCACCTATATTTGGCTTCTTTTCCCTCTACCTTGGGCCAGTGTGTCTTTGGAGCCATTTTACCCTGTATACAACCCTATAAGATGCACTGAACTCCAGACTGGTGACAGGGACTTGAGAGAATTTACCACAAACCCACTCCAGGAATCAGGTGCTTGAACATTCAAAACATGCTGAACAGTTGGAAGTATAAGAATAAACTCATGGGAAGAGCTGTTTTGAATTTCTAGCACTACTTCCTGTGGACTAAGGACCTGGAATTCAGTCTTAAACTATGTGTATGTATCATATCAAAACAGAAATGAGGGATGAATCCCTGGTTTGGAAGTCTAGTACCAAGTAACTTGCAACTGCACTTTTTGGGCCTAACTTTGCTCTGGTAGACTATGAAGAACCAGCTGTAATAGAATAAAACAGAATTACTGAACGAGCCAACAAAGCAGTGTGAAATAGTCAATGCCTTAACTCTGCTTGACATTCTTACTTAGCAGTAAAGACACATTTTTCATTCCAGGAGAGAACATTATAGATTAATTACCAGGGTAATAGATTACTAAGGTAGTTCACTCAGTCTTGTTTATAGCTGATTTCTTCACCTTTGTAGTTTAAGATTGAATCAATGGTATAAAAAAGATTTTTTTCTACGAGAGAAATTAAATAAGCTACCAAATAAACTGAATTTTATAGAACACTTGTAAAAATATGGGATATTCAGTTCTAGTACCTTCTCTGACCTATGCAAAGTGGGAGGTATGAAAACAAGTATTTCAGCTGCTGAATAAGAACACTTAATCCGGTACAATCAATAGAGAGGTACACACTGAACATATCAGAGTCATAATATCAGCCCTCTCTGTATAATGTTTGATATGGCTAGTCTGACTTGAATGAAATCACTCATTTTACAATGCCCTCACAATCTCAGATGAGGTAGGACACCAAGAAGCCTGGAAACATCTTGACTTCAGTATCAGTGGCTAGTGATTCCCAACAGAGACTCGAGGTCAGTGCCATAGAAATGATAAAGAATTGAGCAGCTGCTTAATGTTATACCTAAATTGGGAAAGTGACAAGCAGATAATCAAATTTGGCATATTTATATAAAGCCCAAACATTGTTTAGGTATTTGAATAAAAATAATCTACTGTTATGAAATATTCTCTGATGAGCCATTTAAAGGAGTACCTTTAAAACTTAATCATTCTAATTTAATTTCAGAGGAGGAATTTCTATGTCTAGTTGTATATATTCAGCATAGAAAGGCTTTGTGTTTTAAAAGTATAAAAGTAGGTTTAAAGGTAATTTAAAAAAAAAAAGAAAAACCTACCTAAAGTAGAATCAAATGTGCTAATTTCAATTAGAGAGCACATTATATGTGTCCCCTCAAGCCTTAAGTCCAAGTTTATACAATTTGTAAATGTCAATCTGATATGTCAAAGAAGAATTTTTCTACACTAAACAATTTCGTACATAAAATTACATGGAATAAAACTGATAGGTACAGAAAATAAACCACTGTCTGGTCAAACTATAATTATACTACTTCTGCTTGAATCTCAACAGCACTTCCTCTCTCACTTGAATGTACTCTCAATAATGAAAATACCAAGCTGAGGTAATTGTTTTTATAAATGTCAATTAATTAACAGCTACCTGAGATCATTTTAAAATCACAACTCACTAGAAAATATATATTTTCTATTTTAAAATATTTGGATTTTAGTAGTGTCTTCTATTTTACATGACCAATATATTTTCATGTAATGAAGAGAGCATTATATTTTGGGATACATTTAGGTCCCACAATTGTATTGTTAAACTTTGTTTAAGCACACAGTTGTTTGATACAAGAGAATGTATGAAAACAAACAGCTTTTCAGTAGACAAGCTTATACTTCTAATTAAAATAATATCCAAGTAGAAGTACTTTTTGAAAGATCACATAAATTACAATTTTTAAACCTGATATAAAGATATTATATGCGGATTATTTAGAAAATACTTGGGGGAAAATATCACTGGAGGAATTTGGTGGTAAAAATGCTCTTTGTAGTATTTTTGAAGGCAATGATAGATCAGTGCTATGAACACCTTGTACATGTTAAAACCCTTACTGAACAAAACTATTATCTTTTCTATTTATAGAATTACCACCACCAGAGACTTTCAGAGAAGTGAGAGAAATAATAACAGGACACAAGATGCTCTTGTGCAATTAATTCATGAAACATTTTCTAACATTTTCTATGGAAAAGCTCAAAGAAAAAGAGCAACTCTGAGACATATGAGGGACTATTTTTCAAAGGCAGTATTGAAATAACCTAATTAGGATGACATAGCTTATCATTTATATTTCCTGCAAATGTAGCTGGAGAATGTCCAAACTAGAGAAGGATATTCTGTCTGTGGTTCTCCTACATCTATGAGGATATCTAAGGCTACTAAGGCTATCCATAATTATGATGGATCAGTTTTACCAGGTGTTCACTGATAAAGAGCACTAGTCTAAACAGCAGCAAAGTATTTCTTACAGATTAACTTAATGACATACTATGAAAGTAGTACATCTCACTACAAAAATCCCTTTTATGAATGCAAATAGAGAACATGGAAAATAAACTAATTTTCTCAAATAAGAATAGTAAATTTAGTAACGAATTTTTAAAAGTAATTTTCTTATTGAGCACTGGCATTGAATTTACAGTATGGGATATGAAGTTTCAAAGCAAGAAGACTTATTCCTCTTTCAGTTCTGATAGTGATAGAAGACTGTGTTTTGTACATGAATGTACAGATTCCTTGTTATCTATGATTACCTTTTCAACATAGTTATTAATTATTTGTGAAGATATTTTTTGTATGACAATAGTTTTAATGTAACCTAGAAAGATTCTAAGTTGGCAACTGTAATCTAGGATTTCGAATGCAATTTGAGAATGCTTTTAACCAAATTCATAGTTCTAGAAGTGAGGTTCTGTCTATTTTTAAAGAACGTGAAATACGCTTTAAAAAGTCACCTGGAGAACAAAAGACCATTATTTAATTTAGAAGTCAAATTATCTATTTCATCTGATATATCTTCATGCCACAGATCTCATTTGCGTTGAAATCAGTTTCTGAGACAGGCTGAGTTAATAACAAGTTGCTCTGGCAAAGACACATTTTCAAATTGCCAACAATTTTCATTTCAAATATAGCAAATAATTATGTAAGAGTTCACAATACATTCACTGGATAAAATCTACTTCATATTGGAAGCAAAATATTTATAATAATTTAATTTTTATGCATACATATATATATATATAGATTTACATCTGCTTATTACAAATAATTGCTCTTCCAATATAAGTTTACTTACCATATCCAATAGGCAATAAAATTTTCCACGTACAATCTAAGTTACTAGGGTAATTTCCAGGAAAACCTGGGCTCAGGATCACACCAGCCATGTTTGTCAGTGTTCCACCACATTTAGCTATTAAAAACAGAAAGAAAATCACTGTATCTTTTATTAATATTATTTCTTAGTATTTGACATATGCTTAATTCAAAACAGATTTTTCATTTTGTTCCTATGACCCAAAAGCAGTGAAATTTATCATAGTCAAAACACTCCTCATGAAGGAGGAAAAAAAGTATTTGATTTAGAGCAAGATCTTTACTTAAGGTGATACGTTCACTATAATATAACTACAAATGTGTAGTTGCACATATAGACTGGGCAATTCATTATCTCAGCTTGGCAATTACTGTTAAAAATGTCTGGTGCTATGTTATATTTCACAATCAGAGGAACAAATCTGGAATTAAACTGAATTATGATCCCAAATCATGATGCAGCAACAAATCTATTGCTAATATAACCAAAAATACACTTGAATTTAAAACCAAACAAGGAAACAACCCCCCCAAATCACAGTTTTTGCTTTAATTCAGAAAGAGGATAGACTTTCTGCACAACAGAATAATTCTTTGCTTTCTATTGGTATGCTTCTACTCAGCAAATTCATATGTTTGGAAATTGAAAACCCATTTGCATCATTTAGAATGACATAAAGCTAAGCTATAAATATGTGAAGTAACCTGCAAAAAAGTGGCTGAGTTTACACATACACTAGGGCAGTAATATGAAGTAAGAATAACTTCAAGAAACCAAATTAGAATATTGTAATTTATATTTATTATTTGAGGAATCATTACTTTAAGGCCTATGAGTCTTCATACCAGGCATTATACTGATAAATGATCTGATAGCACAATCGTGATACTGTCTATTGTAACAGTTGTACTGATTTTGGCTTGCATTCTATAAAAATTAACATTTTAGGTGTTAGAGGTGAGAGAAGAGGGAGGGTTATGTTTTAAGGGTTTGTTTCTTTTCTTATGAGTATTTTAGCTCCCAGGATAGAACAATTTCATAATTCAAGGAGCTCAATGTTTGCAAAGAGGAACTATATTTAGTACACAAGGTGAAACGTAAGGTTACCATAAAAAGAAAAGAAACAACAAAAGTGCCCAAAGCGCCCCTCCTTCCATATATTTTTCATTTCTAAAACTCGTTGGAAGGAAATGCACTGCTTTCATATCAATAAAAATTGACTCCTTCTGTAGAAGTTGACAATACAAAATAATGTATGGACTTGACAAGGAATCTTTAAGACTATTTCACATTAGTCTTGTTCAGTATCATCCCAATATGTGGAATTTTTCTTAGATATGAAACTAATAGGAACAGCTTTTGCTGATTGAATAATAAAATTAAAAGCATTCACTGAAGAATGTACTTCAAAGCTAGAGTGACAGTACATTATGATGGACCTGTGCTTTTCACCCCTCACTTCCTGCTTTTTCTTGAAATAATCATACCAAAATACAGCAGAATCTTGACTCTCTTAAATTTTGTCTAATCAAGAAAAAATACTGCAGAAGCTTATTTTCTACACACAGAAAACTCAGATCTGTTTGGCTAAGGTCTAAATGTACTTAAAAGGAAAATGCTTTTTAGCATTACTTTTCAACTCAGCATCATTTAACAGCTTTCTCAGATGAAAAGAGCCAGCCTTTTCTGGATCCCTAAAACTCGTTTTCATTCTGCCATCCCTGAAGGCTTGGCTTGGCTTCAGAGCTGCTCTGCACTGCCTGCTTCTTTAGGAAGTCTCCTAGGTGCCCTGCATGATCTCCTTGGCTCCTAAGCTGAGCACACTGCAAAAGGAATCTGTTAACTTTATTAAGAAGGTTCAGCCTGATTCAAAGCAAAGTATTCAGGACAAGCTAAACAACGGTTAATGTATCGGTTTCCTCCTTTGCCCACTCTCACAATATATTTTTTTTTAATAGCATTTAACCATTTATAGACAAAAAATTATCTTGTTTTCTTTTCCCCATATTTCATAGATACAAATGGAAATTCAAAAACGTTTTGAGTGAAGCAGAATTAAGTTGAGGAACAATGGGCATGACAAGGTCAGGAGACTCTTCTGACTGATGGTCAGAAAACCGAAAACAAGTTTCCATACCAATGCAGAGAGGAGACGGATAGTTCCAGCGTCGAACTGTTCCTGGCATACAAGAAATATGGGAACGGCCCTGTTTGGAAAGGGCAAAACATCAGATTATAGATACTCATTTATGGGACTTTCCTGAAAGACAGAGCTACAGAGGACCTCCTGGATAATTTAATCAGTGTACGTTCTTATATCAGCCAACTACATAATAATTACTTGAATGAAACTATTTTCAAATAGTTCAGGTTTTATGTTCTTATTTTTCTTTTGGATAAATGTTCTAAAACAGCTTTCCTCTGGTAACTTGAAAATTTCCTAAAAGTAGGATTATAAGACAGAAGCAGCTAACTATTTGCATTCATATGGTCTGATTAGTTCACTGCCTGTTTCAATTCCAGAGTATTCTATCTACAGTGCAAGCATAGTGGTTGAGTTTTACGCTGCAATCCAGAGTGAATCAACCATTGCTCTGCCTGAGTAGTACAGACACAGAGAGGAATTTGTTCCACATCTGCTTACTACAGATGTTCAGTGTGGACCATGCCAAGACTGTCATCAACAAACAGCAGCAGGCCTTGACCTCTCACATGGCCTCACAGCAAGACCCACTGCATACATGCAACATCTTGGCAGACAGCTGTAGAAATTCAAGTGCTTCTTTATTCAGCTGTCGTGTTTAATTTACTCTGTCTATTACGAAGAAAAATCACAAGAACCAAGCAGACCCATGTGGTGGCAGGAAGTAAATCAAGACATGGCTGTTAACTTGCACAGTCTAATCCCACATACCTCAGGGTGACTGCCTAGACCAATATGCTCCCATCTTTGTTCTCCCTAGGAACAGTTCAAACTGGAAGCTTAACAGTAGCACAAAAAGTCTTCATTTTTGTCAATTCTGTCCTTTGAGATAATCAGGTTGTGCATTCTACTGCTGAAATGTGAAAGCTGAATAAACTGGCAGAGTGAGAACAACTGGTAGAAAGTTTGAGACACGGGACTGAGAACAAGGTTTAGTTTCTGTTTTAATCATTTGGATATACAAACTCATGCTAGTCTTTTAAAATCCCTAGTTTATTTTTTATCAAGTGTATTATGAGTCTCAAATTTAGTAAGGCAGCACATCTTATAAATATAATACGAATATTTATTTAAATACTATTTGTCCATAGCAATCATGATGTCATAAAAATAAGAAAAAGAATGAATAGGTAAACTGCAGTAAAAGAAAATCCATTTGGTGACACTTCTTCCACACCATTTGAATGTTTACACACTACCTTGAATAAAGTTAATATAGAATTGCATGGAATAAAACTCCTTTAATTAATCATTTAGTTAAGTATATTTAGGCAATCATGATCTGAAAGCCAAAATGAAATAGATCCAGAAAATTACTTGGAAGGATAAAAAGGATCAGTTTTCACTAAAATAATGAAAAAATAAATTAGTCTTTTTCTTCTAAAACCACTCCAAATTGATAATTCAATAAAAATCTCTTTCTTAAAAGGAACCTTTTTAAAGGAAAAAATGTGCATGCACTTACTGTGTCATCTTAGTTACTTGCAAAATGGATGAGGTTTTGAATTGTTTAATTAATGCAATATCCCCTGTTTTACTCCCTCTTTCTAGTCTTCCATGATTCATTGTTTAATTTTATTCTCTTTTTCTAGTTTTCTGTGATTGCATGTCTCTGATGTGAGTCAAGGGGGAAGCTGTAATTTAACTACCACAGCCAGGAAAAACGTAAAATAGCCTATAAAAGATCTTTTGAAAAATAAAATTAAATGATTCCTCTAGCTTCAAGCCTCTTTCCAACAAGAGCACACTCTGATTTCAGTCTTTTAAAGTTCCCTCCTGTGGGGAGACACTTAATCCTACAGCTAGCAATTACCTTTCTTATGCATCTCCGGGTAGTAGTTTGAGCTCTATGACTTTTCTGGTAAATCGCAATTATAAACTAATCCACAGCTGATTGTTATTGCTAGCTGTGAATATGTTCTCTAAAGATTTAGGAAAAATTCACAGCTAAAGTGAAAAAAAAAAAAAGATTCTGAAAAGTTATGCTGCTCTATATTTGTTGAATAGCAAACATACTGTGCGCCATGGAACATTATTTTTATTATTATTTCTTTTTAATTTGGATGCATTTTTACTTGTCCTGTCTGAGTAACATGCTATATATATAGATATGTATGCACTTTCTTACAGCAGAGTCCATACAGCACAGCAATTCTTATCAATATTTTGAAAAGATTCAAATTCTTTTCTATTGAATTTGGATATTGAAGGTCTTTGTTTTACACTTTGAACAAGCTCATAAAACTAGTTTTTATATATATCATCTTCCACAGCTAGTATTAAATTTTTAGATGTATTGAAAAAGAGGTTTACAGTCGGACTATATAGAGTTAAGGAACAATATGCTATGAAATTTTAAGAAAATATTTAATAATAGAATCCCTGTAAGTATATAGAAAGAGGTACAGTTAGTCATATGAAAGGGCTACAGATAACTGCATATAGACAAAAGACATTATATAGTTTGTGATAGTGATATTCACAGTGTATTGAAATTCAGCTTGAATACAGATGAGAGGTTTTTTGTGTGCAGATCTCTTCTTCACAAATGCATCATTATGATTGTTTTGTAAGAGTAGATCCAAAACATCAAGCCAGGACTAACAATGCATATCTTCAAAAGGTTTCCTGTACTTATTCCAACCACTTCTGAAGTATTCATATTCTGCTGTTATCACTCCACATCAATATTTCACCAGTACTATTTTAGGTATGGACAGAATATTTGATGATGCTGTATCTTGAGCATGTATCCATTTCTAATCCATGTAATTAAAAACAGAATAAAAATCTTGCATATTTTCAATATGCAAGATTTAGACATTTTCTAGTTGAAAAAGGTAGGGATAAAAGAGTCTGCAATATGATGGGCAATACAAGTAGAGGTCACCCCACTAAATTTAAGCAGTTTAGAGTTTGACACCTATGTTAACCTTTTGATATCACTGACAAAGGATGACACTTTACTCTTAAAGTTCCTGTTCTAACACAAAATCTTAGTATGAATCAGTCCTTGGAGGAGTATGGCTGTTCACCTCTAGTGTTGCAATGCAAGTCTAAACAGCTGATTGAGATTAGATGGCTGGTTTTTTTATATTAAATTAATTGTATTATATATTATTCCATCTCCATAGGACACCATTAGTATAGGTTTAGTTTTTCACTTTTTTTCCTACCAGATCACTGCTATAAACATAGCCACAAATCAGATGTTTGCCTAAATGTATTTCAGTCATAACAGCTCAGAAGCAGTGACCTGGATCACAGCAATGAGGCACTAAACAAACACCTCTTGGCAATTATATGAACAGCAATTATATAACAGTCCTACCAGCAGATCTTGATCCTTTCACCATAAAGTGGAACTGAATAAAAATATACAAAGAATTGCACATAACTTTTCTAAAAATATTCAAAATAGGAATCTTTCTCAAAAAAAAACAAAAAAAAAAAAGCAAAAAGGAGATTATTTTTTTTTTAAATCCAAAAACTCTTAAAATACAATTATATTTATTGTTGTGTAACCAAGTTTATTACAGGCTAACTTCCAGATAGATTCTGCATTGAAATAGACTGTCCTGAGTCTACAGATGAATAATGCTAAATTTAGCTCAATGCATACAAAAAGCCCTAAAAGAACATGTAAGCTACATCTATACTAGTGGAAGTGTGTGGGATTGAGTGTAAATGCACAGTGTTTTGTATATCTACTTCCTTAACATTTTTCTTCTGAATTCATCTCCAAAAAATCTCCACGATGCACACTGCCTGTGAGGAATAGTCTCTGGCTTGTCATAATTACTAGTGTTATATTTCAACTAGGCCAAAAGCATGCCAGCACCCCATTTCAACAAATAAATAGTGCTGAAGGTGAAATTTCAGTTCCTGTACCTTTGCCTCAGCTATAGCAACACAGGTACAGACACATGATATGTCCTTTCATCATTTACTTAGTTTAATGCTACTTTGAAATAGAAAGCTGTTAATGGCTCAAAAGTGGTCTTTAAATGAAAGTCTGAATCTATTTTGGTGTCAACTTTTAATGACAGATAATCCTTCTGAAGGGACTATGTCATAAAAATGTTATCAAATATCTCATTTTCTTACTGATATGATAACTACAAAGGGTAGTGTAAGGGAAAAATGAAATAGAGAAAATAAAGTTAAGAACTCTGAAAGTTAATGAGTTTATACCATTAGGTATTTTCAAAATAATATTAATTTTCAAAGAAAAACATTTAAGTAGCTCATATATGAACATTCAGCTGCCTTTTAAGTAACCCACAAACTGTTAAATAAGCAATGAGTGCTGAGTGGATAGAAAATTGTGCTCAAGTTGAATCTTTTTTAATTAGCAGGATACTAGTATAACAAAATCTTTTTTTGCTATAGATATGGAATGCTCCCAATACAAGTTGTTTCATGTCATGTAATACAAGAGAATGAATTAGTTTAAATACTTGGCCTATACCTGCCATACATGACTGAAAAGGTACACATATTCCTAGAGAGATATTTCATATGCATGTGTTCCCACAACCAGCCTAGAGGTAAGATGCTTAGTCTGAATCCTGCAAGAATTTTAGGAGAATAGTAAGAAATAGGGAGACCAAAGAAATATCCTATATATGCTAGGGGAACATTGAATTGGCAGTCCTCAGATGGGGAGCTTTATCCTTGTAAGGAGCAGAAGCTGTGATGCTTTGCTTTCTCTGATACAGGTTTTACACTGTTGGGTGGGACCTATTACCAACCAAAAGATCTGAACTCAGGTGTTCTCAATATATTTTACCAGTGGTGGATTACATATAAACAAATTAGAGAAACTAGTGAGGAAAGAATAAAAGCTTTTAGTCTTAGATTTACACAGTGCTAAAAATTTACAAAGAGCAGCTCAATCATATGTCTACCATGGGAAACTAAACCAGTGTGTGAACACAGAACATCCCCTATCAAGGAACTAATTTCTAATACTTTTCCATGAAAGATTTTTAGGAACAGATTTAGTATTAATAAAATTTGCTTTAGAAATTAAATTCCACAATTCCTGAGCAGGATATGAAATCCCACGATGTATTTCTACATTACAATTTCACCTAGATAAATCAATCCCCCAAAAGGAAAAAACACAGTGCTCTACAATACAGTACTATAAAATTTCTAGAGAAAACATTTTATTCATATTATTTCAATGTCCATTTTGATGACCTTTACTGCTCAATTGTATGTTGATCTAAGACAAGACTTGCCAGCCCAGATTTATTGAGGGCCAGAAATGCCACACATTTGTAGCTTTATAATTTGGGAGCACTCACATAGGCTCTACCTAAATCATCTCTACGTACACACGACAGACTCTTCATTAGAAAATATTTTGGACAGGTCTCTTGGCAATTTATTTCAATCATTTCACAGTGTATTATTCAAAGAAAAAAAGAAAGAAATACCTGTAATGTATATCCTGGCTCACACTGAAATGACAAAACATCATTCACCATATATCTGTCTCCTGATTTGATCCCATTGCTAGGAATTACTGGTTCTGGACAGGCAGCAAGGCCTACAGCTGGAAAACGCAAAGACAAAGATTGAAAAAACACAGATAAATGGACAGCAGCTCTTCATTGATGTTCTCTGCCTTAATGAATTCTTTCCACAGATTTATGGGTATTTAAGAAAACATTAATTAAAAATTCATTTCAGCAATAAACTGAAATTTTGTTTAAAACACAGGAGTTTTCAGAACTGTTCTACAGAGTATGAGTGGTATGGCTGAAGCACAAAGATTATACACTGTGACTGTACCAGTTACTGGGTCACATTGCTATGACACACTACAGTTTTATAGTCTCCAAAGCAGTATTGTGATTTTAGTTTGTTAAAAAGCCTGAGTTTTATTTGTTTGTTTGTTTTGCTCTACTGGGGTTTTTTAATCCTTTCTTATCCTTGTGAAGGAAGTGGACAGAGAAAGAGGGAATACACTTTATGCATATTCTCTCTTTTCAACAATAAATGAGCAGAATTTATTGGTGGTTCCTTATTTTTAGGCAACTCCACAGACTATAAAAAAGTTTAGACAGTGAAATTTAGTACTTTTAGCCCAAAACTAAATCTTTGCATAGGTGTCACTGGATAGTCTGTTCTTAATTATTTTTAAGCCAGGTGTGAGAAAACAAAAACTTAGTTTAACAAAGATTCTCCATGATTAGTAATTTCTTAAATTTGTTTGGCAGCCTTAAGTATAAACTTCTGCTTTTTGTCATGTGCATATCACTTGTTTTTTTCTTGTGTGCCTATCTAAGGAGATTTTTAGTCAGCACTACTGAAAATTAAATATAAACTTTTCCAACTAAGTGAAAATACTCCAAATGAACGAGACAGTTGAGAAACTGGAGATTATATTAAGTAATTCTGTGCTTTTAAGATTTTCATTGCAAACACAAGGACCAGAAGAATTAAATTTTAAGTTCATGGTCTGACATCATTCCTCTTATGATGTTAAAAACCTTCTGTAAAGTCAAAAATTAGTCTAAAATACAATTTTAGTTGTTAACTTATCTATTTATTAGAAAAAATTACTCCTGAAACATCATTATGTTGTTTTTTATGTTTTATGAAAATATGACTTGTAATAGCCAAAGCAGATTGTAAATTATTTTCACAATGTGTTAGAAGAGATTATGAGAATTTATTAGTACAAAATTCCATGAAGAGCAGAGAAACATGATACTTCGCTGAATGTGATCCTGTGCATCCTTTAATTCAGTTGTGTGAAAAAAAAAATAACTGACTACTACTCTCACTGTCTTCCTATGAAATTTAACCTATTTGGTGATGGTACATGCAACTGGACTGTGTTTAGTACAGAAATTACATTCTATTTGACTTTATTCTGATATGTGACTTTTTAGTCTGTTGTTCCAGATAGTTCATCATTAAACAGTATCTGATATTATTCACTGAGACCCAAGCCTTTCTAGGGAAATACAATTTTCTTACAGGTAATGTTGATCAAACATTTTCATACAGACATGATTTTAACTTTATGCCATAAACCTTTATGTACGTACTTTTCATCACTCAAATATAAATGCCTTACAAATACTAAGTGCACAAATAAAAATTCCAGTCTTTTGCAGCTCAAGTTTTAGCTGAAGTAAATATATTTTTTTTCCAAATAAAGTACATGGAAGTGTAAAATAGCTTTTAAACTTTCACAGGAAATTGGGACTGCTGTGCCATTTTTCTTTTTTCTTTTCCGGAATTAAGTTCTATGGTCCTGAATGTTCCTTGTTTGTCCTGTGCCCTTGAGTTTTACCATATTTCACTTTTATCACAACTGAAGATGACAAGCCATGCAAATTCTGAGTGAAAACCATCAAGGTATGAAGTATAGTCTTTGTAACAAATGATTCAAGAGGTATCAAACAAAAAAATTTCAAATTAGCAAATAAAGAATTATTTACTACTTGCGAACAATAGGAACTCCCTGAAGTAGTTATATCATGTACTGGAATGTGTAATTTAGGAATATATCTAAATGTACTTTGGAGATTTTCAGAAATTTGTCACAGAATTTACAAATTTTTATATTCTTCCAATGTAATCAACTTTCAAACGATGTTATGGTGACTTTACATGGCCACTAGGAATCTCATGTGTGGTCCACTACGTGGAACTGAAATGCTCCAAATAATCATGAAGATACTGTCATTAACTTCAATGGTTTGGGTTTTGCTGCAGGTTAACTAGTATCATTCTTTTGGTCAATCAGCCCATATTCCACAATACCATAAATGTATTCATGTCTGGAAAATTCCTTTGCATATAGGTACTAAATAGCTGTGATATGCATCTGCACAAACTGTTTGTTTCAGCATTAAGTGTAATGCCTCATCTCAGTAATTCAAAGTACCATGTGTAGACTGCTGTTCACTAATTGGCGAATCCAGTGTTCAGATGCAACTTAAGCAAATCAACGCTTATTTCTGCATTTTCTCACCCTTCTCACTCTTGAATAGAAAATAAAATTTAAAAAGAGCTGCTCCAAGATCACTGTTATTAAATAAATAAGCACCTAACAAAGACACAGTGACTAAATTGCTTACAGATATCAATGTACTTGCTGAATTCTGTGAATATAAATTTGAGATTCACTTCCTGTCATCAAGAAATTTGTATTTTGGAACTCAGCATTCCTGTATGTTGAGAGTAACAGGGCTGCAGGCTTGGATCTGTATGAATAAAGTTACTTTTACATATTTTTCTGAGTTACGGAAACAGCTGTAACAGTGGCTGCATAGCAACACTAATAATGTGTTTGTTATATAGCTCACTCCATCACTGGTTGAATAGCATACAGAATTTAAACAGACTATGATCAATCGAAAACCTTCAAATTAACTTTCTCTGTAACTGTTAGATATTGTAGTATACTATGTATTTATCTTTAACAAATTATAATAATTAGGTAAAAAACTTTTTTTCTGCTAGCTGCTTATACTTTTCATAACATTTTATATATACTACTTCTTTGGTCTGATGATGCAAATTATAGAATATTCTATCAGAATGTCATAAAGCACTTTGACTTTCTTTGATATACCTGATATTAAGAAGCAATATTACTTTCCCAAAAGCAAGAGAAAGTTGAAAGCAGAATTAAATACTATTCTGAATCCTCAAATCTCTGTTATGCTAATCATTCCATAATACTAGCCCAGTGTAGTTCGAAAATTGGTTTAGTTAGAACAAGTCCAAAAATCAAAAGAATGCTTGAGAGAAAGCAAACAAAATCTGGTATCTGGGGACAAACTTGGAAACTTAAATATTCAGAGACTCGGAAATACATTATGAAACTAGGTTTATGTGAACAGTCAGTAATACAGGGAAAACATGTTAAATGTCAAGTCCAAGCAATCAAAAAATGAACAAGGATTTCTTAAGTGCATGCTTTTCAGAGCTCAGCTTCTGCTGTGCAGTGCAAAAGGGAACACATCAATGTCAAGAGTGATAACCCTCTCCCTGACCTTCTTCCACTTACTGTTTGCTAAACACTTTCTTGACTCTGCTGTGGCATAAGACAAATATGCTTTACTTACATAATTATATCCATGCCTACAATTACTTCAAATTCTGTCCAAACATCACTGCCATTGCTGGCAGAAAGAATATCCTTGCTGGCATATCTGACAATGTGAATGCCCATTAGTGTCCATTTCAGAAAGTTGAGAACTGGACAACACAAGAATGTCTTGACAGTTGGACCAAAAGTCATCAGACTTTTTTTTTTTTTTAATTCCTCCCACCCCTATGCAGCTAACGGAAACATATTATGCTTTATTGTATTACAAACATCAAGCTGGAGTGAATTGTTCTTTCCATTTTGATGATGGTGTATATCAAAATCCAAGCTGTCTCTTTCAAAACTTCATGCTTCAGACATCAGCCTAGAAAATGCCTTTATCTCAATGAGTTACTGCAGAGAGGTGAGATTCTTCGCAATATCTAGAAAGTTGCACAGATATACTGACAGGATCAGGACCTGCTAAATTAAAAATGGCATGTTTATGATTCACACCTGCTTTAACATAGGGAAAAAGAAAAGACTTGCACTGAAGAGACACATTAAAAATCAAATTGCATGAAAGATCTTAAACTGGATCTGTGAAATACAATATGCTACTTGGAAGAATATATTTTCTTCTCTGCTAGTCTGATTTTTATCTTTTAATTTATTAGATATCTTCACGATAGAGAAGTACTACAAAAGACAGTCAATTGCTCTCTAGTCCCCTTAGCAGTGAATCCTTCATTTCAGCTGCCAAGAACCTTTAACACTTGAAAAGACATTACAGAGTGGTTTCAGAAAAGGAGATGTTGGTTAAAAATTAAGCTTATGTTCTCATACATATTCATGTATTCTCATACATCGTCTTGGTATAGCAGTAAACTAAAAGCTTACAAAATGAGTGATGCTGACCCGTGCCATAGATCCTAATTCAAGGTAATAGAGCTAGATGACACTATTAAAATATTGATTGCATAGAACAAGATTTTTACTGAAAAATTTAATTTGAATCCCTAAATTTGGAGGGATAGATAGATAGATAGATAGATAGATAGATAGATAGATAGATAGATAGATAGACAGACAGATAGATGGATAGATAGATAGACAGACTCTTATAGACATTTGTGGCCTAAACCTATATATCAATATTCAGCATATATTCAGTTTTTACTGAAACAAACTTGACTTTAACCATGAAGTTCAAGCTGCATGCTGAGAAAAACACTCATTATTTCCAGATTTTTATTTTTTCATTGGTTTGAATATTAAGGAAAACATTTAAAATACCACTGAATTAATAAATGAGATTTTAAGACCAAGCTTAAAAGATCAGTGGCCACAAATGCAGTGGAATTAAACAGGCATATTTCTAAAACACAACATTTGGATAGTTGATTCCTTAATTTATTAGATTAAAAAGAATTCAATCAAATAACAGGATATTTATTCTTTCTATTGTTGTACATATTGGAATGCAACAAAGCACTCTTTGATTGGACTTGCTGGTAGTTGTGAAAATAATTATGTTTGGTATTTATTCTAGCACATGCATATGAAGAATTAGTTAAATGATTAATTCTCATCTTTTCTACAGTAAACTGTTGCATATTTTACTGTTTTGCTAACCATAGGTTGCTGCAACCAATTTAAAAACCTACAGCCATTCTGAAATAACAGGAAACATCACATAGTAGCCCTCAACAATACTTACAATTATGTTGTGACCAGAATGAAATTTTTCTAAGGAACTGACCAATTATTTCTTTTGAGTTTGTGTATCTGACTTGGAAAACAAAGCAAAACCAAAACCCAAACAAACAAAAGAGCAAAACAAGTAACAACGAAACAAAGGAAAAAAAATCTAAGTCATCAATCTGACCATAGCATACAAATTCAGTAGACCACTTAACTTGGGAAATGAACTTTTACATTCTTGATGTCTAACACAAAAACATTCTAAAGTAGATTAAAAATTATATTAATCGCCTTAAGACTTGTGTGTTTTTGAAGGCTACAAAGGAAACCTATGCACTGCCTAGATTAGACATAGACTTAGGTTTGCAGGAGCAGACTGTCCAGATCCTTCCCATGAAAATAAAGACATACATAGAAAAAACCTGCAAATGGACTGGGTAAGAGAAAAACATTTTGTTAAAAGGAAGAAAATGTTTCAAGAAATAAAATTATTCTTATTCAAATATTTAAATTATCTTGAAATATTTATGATTTGAATAAGCTTTCATCAGTGGCTGAAGCCTGTATAAAGTATTTATGAATTTCTATAAAGTTACTTCAAAACAATATGCAGTGTAGAATATAAGATAGGTCATCAAGTGATAGCAAACTAAATATATCTTACTGAAGTAAAGTTTTCCCTAACATAGTGATCCCAACCCAGGCATGTTTATAGCATTTAAACTGGTGAAATATCTTTTATATAGAAATACTTATCCATTTATTCTAAAATATGATGCGCAAGTTGTAGAGGCATAATTTTTATTGTGTGTAAAGAATTTAGTAGTGACTTAAGGATGCTCTCCTCTGTTGCGCCTTGCTCCTTAGAATTTCTTCTGGGATGAAGGGAATGTTCCTAAATAATTCTCACTTTCTAATGCTATAATGAAGACTTTCTATAAAAGGACATCAGGGTTCTGCAGAATACTGTAATGGTTAGTTTAGAGCAGTTTCACCTACTACTCTAATTTGTAATTTATGTAAAAGGCAAGGCTAGATGAAAAACTACTAGGTCCACTTTGTGTCTTGTATCCCTGCTGTAGTCTGCTGTTATAGGATTTGAATTACAAATTTGGACTTGAGGTGCTCAACAGCTTCTTATTGTGAATGGATATTTTTCTGTTAGTATCTATAGTTGGAAAACTAACTGTCTTCACTCTAATTCGTAGCTGTCTTCTCCCTAGAGAACTAATTATATCACAGAATCAGAGAATATGCTGATTTGGAAGGGACCCAAAAGGATCACCAAATCCAACTCTTGGCCCTGCACAGGACACCCCCAGAGTCACATCACATGTCTGAGAGAATTCTCCAAATTCTTATTGAACTCTGTCAGGCTGGTGCTGTGACCACTTCCCTGGGGAGCCTGTTCCAGTGCCTGACCACTCTCTGGGTGAAAAATCTTTTTCTAATATCCAATCTACACATCCCCTGACACAACTTCAGGCCATTCCCTTGGATTCTGTCACTGGCCACCGAAGAGAGGAGATCAGGGTCTGCCCCTAGTCTTCCTCTCACGAGGAAGCTATAACTGCAGTGAGGTCTCCTCTCAGTCTCCTCTTGTCCAGGCTGAACACACCAAATGACCTCAGTCGCTCCTCATACAGCTTCCCCTCAAGGTCCTTCACCGTCCTCATGGCTTTCCTTCGGAAACTTTTTCATAGCTTACTGTCATTTTTAGGAGGTGATTATCCTGCTCTACTCTGCCCTGGTATGGCCTCACCTTGAGTACTTTGTGCAGTTTACGCATCACAATATATAAATTAAAGGGTTCACTTTATATTTAAGAAATTAACTGTTTCATGACTAACACTCACTGGGTGTTTGCTTAGGAAAGGTTTTAGTGGTCTTTATTCAAACAATTTATCATTCTTGTTATGCAAGGAACAGTGAGTTACACCGCAACTTTCTCTACACTTCCTACTCAGGTAATATTTTCATAGAATCGTAGAATGGTTCAGGTTGGAAGGAATCTTAAAGATCATCTAATTCCAAGCTCCTTGCCATGGGCAGGGACACCTTTCACTAGAACAGGCTGCCCAGAGCCCCATCCAATTCATCCCCAAAAATTTAAAACAAATCTCATTTACTTAAATAATTTTCTTGAAAGGCTTTAAATGTTTTAGGACCAAATGATAAGTCTGGTTTCCAATAACAAGGAAGAAGAAAAAAGGATCCAATACCAGGTGAAATATGAAAAGAGGATGTGAAAAGTTTTTTCCCTATGAAAATTACTACAGCTTTCAAAATTTCAAAAGCAGGTAGCGTTTTCTTTTTCTAAATACTTATATCTAAAACCTTATCAAAGGTTCCAGTGTCCTCTGATGAGTACGTATAATTTCAATTAATGCTAACTGGGAATGATACACAAGTAGCGGGGTAAAAGAACTACAAGGCTGTTTACCATAAGGGATGTAGGTAGCCATGAATTTTCATATTTTGGGTTTTTGTTTTTTAAAATAAAAATATGCCATGATCTCTGTGGGTTTCCTAGAAATCCGATGATAAATCAGAACAACTGTAGACTTTTATTGTTAGCTTTGACTGACAGCAATTGATTACTCAAAAAAACCCCTTCATAAACAAATCCATTCCCATTCCACAAAAGAACAGGAAATACACATAAGGACATTTTGATTTATGGAAGCATTACTCAAATACTAAAATAAGCATAACTATAAATTAAATACTTCCTGTAAAGCCATTATTAAATTTCAATCAGGGCCACAGAAAAGCCACCAAATTTCTATAAAAAAAATTTCTAGGAACAAAATGACCTACTCGGAAATGAAATAAAAAGTGTGCCCATCAATTTTAGTTCTCTGAGGACTTGCTAATTTTTAAATTTTTTTTGAACAAGAACTGAAAACCATTAAGTTTCATGATCAATTGGCTATATCCCACATAAATCCAAGAAGGATCCAAGTCCTGCTTTCCCCTTTGATGCACACACTAATACTAAGTCTTTGGGCTCACAACCGTGGTGTGTTCTTTATACATTTGATCTTAGTGCTCTACTACCTTTTACAAAATGTTTGAATACAAGTTGACCCAGAATGATGGACCATTTTTCCTGGTAATTAGAATGCTGATACAAATCCTGTTAGAACTGCTTAGTTGATCCTATTAAGGAAAGCAGCCTTGAAAGTATATGTTAAGGACCCCCACTATGACTATTCAGACATTCACATTTCTGCAAGAAGATGAAAGAATTGAACTGAAGCCCCTTATATTGTACCTGAAAGTACAATCTGCAAAGAATTTTATCTAGAAAGCATCAAAGGACAAACAAACAACACGGGTGTACAGGGACAGGAGTTGGATTCAATGATCCTGATGGGTCCCTTAGAACTCAGCATATTTTATTATTCTATGACTATTAATCTCTTTCTCCTTATTTAATCTTTTTTTTTTTGCATTTATTAAAAGTATCTAATGTTCTAACATAGCAATTCATGTTGAATGCTTTTTTCCGACATAGCTGGTATTTTTGTGTTTTCTTTATTAACACCACTCTTCAGCAAAATGACATTTTAATCCAAATTTTAGATTGACTTCTGAACCTAAGGTATTTATTTTTCAGATGCTGCTTCAAACATTAGGTGACCAAATGATCAGAGACTTCAGAATTCATAACCAAATACTATCAATATCTGCATGGAAAAGTATTTCTTTCTCTGCTTTTTTCTTGATCTGAAAAGGTGACTGCTCAATATAAACCTGTAAATTCTTGCTGTGGGAACTTGCTCAGTTTCTGTATTCAGTCACACAGAGAGAGATACTGTACTTCTACTAGCCCTGCAGAGACCACATAGCCATGTAAGAAACACATTTTTTTCTTTCCTGTCAGACTATCAACAGAATAGCTAAGCTCTGAATGCTCAGCATTGCTACCTTGACCTGTACTGAGGTTCACTTCTAAGAAACACTGGCCTTGAAATACTAGAACCACTGAAATCCAATAGATGCTTTAACAGAGCACAGTTGGGAAACTGGCAATTACGAAACAAGCATAAATCTAAGTGATTTTACTTGTTAACAGTACAGGTTTTATTCAGGAGTTGCAGGGATAATAAAACTGATACAGTAAAATATAAAAATTAAAATTTTCATTTTATGACTTTCTAGAATTAATGTGTACTCCATTATGCTTCATATGGAATTACATTTTCACTGTAGGTTAAAGAAAAGTACTGGAGGAGGAAAACAAGATAACCAACTGTGGATGAGTCCCCTGACAATAAAAAACCAAAACAACAAAAACAACAAAACAAGCAAACATGAACCCAACAACAACAAACCAAACCCCAAAAAAAAAACCCAAAAAAAACCTTTCTCAAAATTGTAGATTCTAAAAAAATTCCTGCACAGGTAATATTCCTATTTTCATTCTATATCACCACTAGAATGATTGTATTAAAATAATCCCTAAATCATACTTGCATATAAATGCTTGAACTATGCAGGCAATTAAAAGACAACATAGGACTGTCTTGTGACAACAGTCATATTAAAATATTTATTATGAGCTGAAAATCTAGTCTTTCAAAATTCTGTGCAGTTGTATATTTTCTTTACAATTTTTTATCTCAATCCTAAATAGAACTTACTAAAAATCATCCATGTTATTCACTTATGTGAACTTCTTCAAAGTATTACAAACAATATTACCATTTTTAGATGTTATTATTGGACTCAATGAAATATAAAAGCTAAATCCATGTTCAAGAAAATTCTTGAATGGCCTTTGAAAAAAGAGAGGATGCTTCAAAAATTACAAGGATTTACATTGTGACCTTCATCTAAGCACTCATCAGACTGTCAACTCATCATATTACTTTTTAAATAGTAGACTGTTCTTAGCAATAACTATTTCCAGTTAAAATCACATAAGTTATGCAAGCACATGTACTGAATTTACTATTATTCTATAGTATTTTAAGTTTTGGAGAGATGTAATAATACAAATGTGTTTGAATTAAAAATGATTATGTGAGGAAATCCACTATGTTTGTAACGCTACACCTCTGTATTTTATAATTAAGTTTCTCACAAAACATATAAAAAGTTGTTATATAGCAAAATTTGCCATGAAAATTCTTAGATTATTCAGCGATTTACCAAGATAACTGTTGTGTTTTCTTGTAGCTCTGGGATTAAAATGTTGGTTTTTTGCAATTACAGCGATTTGTTAAGAGAAAATAATTTGAAGGAAATGAAAGAACTACAAGGCATAAATATATGCACATATTAATAGGAAAAAATATATTATCTTTTATTTTATCTATTTACAAGCAGGGAAATTAACTCCTACTTTTTTTTTGTCACCAAAATTTCAGAACTAAGCTGAAGTAAGTTAAGAAAACCCATATCAATATTAACCTCACAATTTAAAAATGCTGTTATGAATTGCCAGGTTGATTTGTTATGTGCTGCTAATTTGTGAAAGCTGCTTTCCAGCAATTTCAAATGTCACTTCATTTAAAACTTCAGTTTAACAGATACCACTTATACAAGGCTCGGTAGTCAGGAAAGAAAAGAAAAAAACAAGCAAGCAAAAAGGATAGTGTAAAATATCTGTTTCCCTTTCTATATGCTTTCTGCATGCTTTTCCCAAGTAAGTTTCAAAAAACAAGGAGCCTTACTTTTGTACTCCAGGTGAAAACCAGCTGCTGCCACACTAATGTCAGAGTGAAAATGAAGGTAAAGTTGGTTGGAGGTGCTATTCAACAATGCTGGCACAGTTGTACCTGGAAAAAGAAAAGTTAAGCAATAAACTATAGCATGTTGATCAGAGTTTCGTATTGAAAAGACATAACCAGGACTGAATCAGACAGGCTTACTGTCTTCTCATTACATACATGGGAATCTCAAATAATCTGCTGTGTTCTGCCTCGTTTTCTCCTGCAGTTGCAGGGAAAGTTTGATTACAAGCTGTAACAATAAGAGGCTATGTAAGTACAATCAAACAAGATCACATCATGTTTAGAGGAAACCTTATTGACTGAACAGAAAAAAAAGAGATGTAAAGGGAAAAAAACAATCAAATAAAGGATTTGATTATGACAACAAGATCAACTGCCATTTGTCTGTTTCCCCACATTTCTATAAAACCTGCCATACAGAACAAAACATTCCAGATTTTTTCTGTGTGTATTCCACACCTTCTTCCCACAAAAATATTTCAACCACTTCTAATCTAATGCTTCTCTTCTATGTTAATTCAGAGGATATGACAGAAAATGAAGAAGCAGGTGCAACACATAAAAAATCAAAACAACATACTAGCTTTTCCTAATTCAAATACCTATAATAAAACTGTGTGTGCTACACAACAAGCTTATACTAACCCTACATACATTCTTTGCCACTGGAATTGCTAGGTCTTACAAATACTGATTTTATTATCACATGATACCATGTAACTCATATTCTACTGTCTAAAGCTGGAAGACTGACAGAAGCTAAAAATTACATCATTTTCTATGATTACCCTCAAAGACAGTATCAAGTAGCTAATGAACTTCAATGGTGGATGCCTAAGAAAAAGTCTCGTTTCCTGTGGGGCATTTTCTATTTCTATAGTAACTGTGAGCAGCCTACGTATGAGCCTGAAACTTGGACTTTAAAAGAAATGTTGAAAAGAATTATCTTCCTAAGTCTACAAGCTAAACTAGGAACTGGTAAATAAAAATCTAAATTTTCTAAATCTAAAAATGAATTAAGCAAAATCTTGATATAAGTGGAGGAGCTGAAAGATGACCAGCTGGCCTTTAAGGAAGGCGTTTACTGTCTGAAGTGGAAACTTAATGTATCCAAATTCAGACAGTGCAGAGCGCTCACATCACACAATATTACTCTGGATGCAGAAAACAGTAAAGCACCTCCCTGGAAGAAGGATTTTTCATAGTATCTGTTAAGGAAGCCTCCCTGTCTGACCATCCAGACAGGGTGGTCACACTCCCACCACCAGAGACTTTCACGGCAGGGACCAAAGCCCCTTCACAGCTCCAGTGATCCAACGGGTCCCCGTTTCACTGCCTGCACACCCCACGCTCACAATCAGACCAGGCTGCCCCACAGATTCCACCCTGGGTCTCCTGCAGCAGACTCCTGGATGTCTCATACCATAAAGCCATTTATTCACAGTGCACTTACACTGAAACAGCTCAAGCTGATGCTTCCAAGGAGAATCCCAGCCAAGAAACCCCTGGGCTTTTCCACCCTCACAGTCTCACCACTCACAAAAGTCTCTTCCTCCCTAGTCCTCAGCTCCTGCCATGTCTTTGAGTGTCCTCTCACCAGGCTGAGCCACAGGTCCCCAGGCCCTTTGCTGTGCAAGGTTCAAGGCCTCTTGCCTCAGGCTGCACCACACAGAGCTCCATGAGCAGCTTGAACTGCAGCTGCTCATGGAGCTACCGGCACCAACTGTATTCCTCAAGAGTATCCATAAAGAATTTGAAATATATTTAAGGATGTTTAAGGTGTCCTGTAACAATGAGGATGTTAACTCATAATGACTATTACACTCTTTAATGAACAAAAGTCACCTGGCAGTTCTGTTCCTTGTAGGACCTGGTAACATTTAACACCAGTCTTTTACTTCATTAAAGGGTGATATTCATTAGGATGAGAAGTTAGATCCTATTGTGCTGTGGGAAATAAATGAGGCTAGTTTTTAATCCTCATAATTGCTACATTCAATGGAATCATTCAGGCTGGCTATCTGTCACAAATGGAACCCCCAGGGACTGATACTGGTCCCCACACTGTTGCAGTATCTTCAGAAATTATTTGGGTGGTGGGATTGAAAGCACCCTCACCAAGTTTGCTGGTGACACTGAATGAGTGGAGGGGTTGATGTGCCACAGAGACCTGGAGAGACTGAAAGAGTCAACTAGCAAGAACAGTGTGAACTTTAACAGAGACAAGTGCAAAGCCCTACATGCCTGTTAAAATAACCAAAAGAGCCTGCTACAGGCTAGGATTTGTGTGGCTGGGGAGCAGCCTTGCTGAAAGGACCTGGGACTGTCGCAGTGGACAAGCTGAATATGAGTCAGCAGCACACTGCTGCAGCAAAGAAGGCAAATAGGTTCCTGAGCTGCACCTAGAGGGGCATTACTAGCAGAGATGGAGAAGCAATCATGCTGCTCTTCTCAGAACTTGTCAGGCTGCATGTGGAGTATTGTGTCCCATTCTGGTCCTCACAATGCAAGAAAGACAAGGACAGACTGGAGACGTCCAAAGGAGGACCATAAAGATGATCAAAGGCTGGAGAACTTACCCTGTGAGAAAAGACCAAAGGAGTTAGGTCTCGTGTTCCTGTATGTCCTGGTTTAAGGCAAATTTGGGAGAAAACCACCAAAGGGGCCCCCTCCAGGAAACAAACCAATGCAGCCTCTCCCCACAACTGGTTTGGGAAGAGATTTCCTCGGAGAGAAGTGGAAAAAACCTGTTTATTTAACAGGCAAAGCACTCCCCAGCACAAAGAATGAACAATACCAAATGACAAAAAACCTTTCACTACTCTGCAGAGATGACAAATTCAGAAAGTCTCTCTCCTGTGGGTGGTCGCTCCTTTGGCACTGGAAAAAATGCTGTTGCCCAGGCTAGGCCCCAGTGGGCCACAGGTGCAAGTCCCCGGTGCTCCCCCGGGTCCCCAGTCCAGAGCAGGTTCAAACAGTTCCAAGAAAAGGGGAAAAAAACAGTCCAAGGAGCCCTCTCTGCCTCAGCTAGCTAAAACCAGCTAATAGCAAAGGAGATCTCTGTCCCGTTCCTCTGTCCGTGCTGTAGACAGCACCGTCCAGGAGTGGAATGCAGGGGAGCAAGTGCAGTACCCTGATAACAACTCGGCGCTTCTTCTCTACCTGCCTTTACTCTCAGATGCAGTTTTAAAGGTGCAAAACCTATTTCTGGGCTAGGCAGATGAATGGGGATACAATTCAACATCACCCCAGGACACTGTAGAAGAGAAGGCCCAGAGTGGACCTGATCACAGTATTCCAGTACCTAAAAGGCTCCTCACTTCACTGAGAGCTGCAAGGAGAAGACAAGGGGCAAGAGGTTCAAGATGCATAGGGGAATGTTTCATCTTAATATTAGAAGGAATGTTTTTACAGTGGGAACCACCATGCCCTGCAGCAACCACTCAAGTGATATGGTAGGGTCCCCATCACTGAAGATACAACTGGACAGAGTGCTGGACAGTATCATCTAGGTTCCCTTTCTCACAAAAGGTTGAACTACTAATTTTGTGAGGTCCTTTCCAGCCTGGATTGTTCTATGATTTTATGATTCTACAACCTAACTGGAATTCTACTGTTCACTTGCTAAACTCTACATTTTCTGGGATTAGGTATATGAAGCATGGAAGATATGTTTCAGTGTGGTAACCAGACGCAGTGTCCTAATTGTTTTGGACTTCCTTTACTGTCAATAGAGGGAAATGGTAATTAAAGGGCAGGAGCAGATATTGTTGATGATAGTTTAAGTGTAGATCTCTCCATGCTGGAGATGTGTAGATATCTAATATTCATGTAGACAGATACCGTGGCAGGATAATGGGAGTCTTATGGACTTCTTAATCTTTTGATTGAGAATCTGTAGTCTGGAAAATAGACAACTCTCCTAGGAGGCAGTAAATGCACACAAGTTTTTGCCTAAAGGCTTAAAAAGGAATGAGGGCTGATAGGTTTTCTACTTAAATGTTCCATTATGGTATTATTACAGAAGATTGTGTCCCTTTCACGTATCAGCAATGGCAACAAAGAGTAATGTATCTCATTCCAGAGGTAAACACTACACTCAATGTGTGAAAGTCTGTGTAGCTATCTAAAAAATATCCAGGCCAAGAACAGAGATCAATGGTCATTTTAAGCATTTCTTGGATTAGCACAAGCATACAGCATGGGTCACATTCTTACCTAATTTCTTTCTAAATTTAACTACTTCATAAGAGTAGATTCTCCAGATGTCAACCCCTGTATTTCTATTCTCTCTCTGTATATGTGTATACACATATATATGTGTGTATTCAAAGGAAGGATCTTCTCTACACATCATGCAGCCAGTGCTATACAGAGAAGAGGATTGCACTGAGCACACAATGAGCTCAAACAGGTAATCTCAGTCATCCAGGAAACTTGGAAATTATTATGGACTGGCCAAAAAGAAACAGGCTCAGTGAACTCACCTTTCCAAATCAACTTGGTGACATAATTAGCACAATTTAATTAGTTCTTGGTAATTGTACATCTTTACCTCTTGAATAGGTATTAGGTACCTCTTGTATATAGAAGACAGAGGAACCCACAGAGAGTGAATCAGAAGACAATGGTTTCATACAAGATTTAGTAAGAGAGAAATTTTACCACTCATGAAATCATGCCTGGAATTCAGTTTCAAGGTCACATCATTGGTTCAGTTTTGAGAATAGAAGATTTCATGTCCTCTTTATATATTCTTTCCCATGCAGAAAAATAGTTCTTCATTTTAGGTCTGACATTCATTATACAAGAGACAAATCCACAATAAATCCATGCTACTTTATCTCAAATGAAATATTTCTAATACAAAAAGTTGTCTTTTTCAGTTTCCCTGGAAGTTAGGAAGGTTTTTAAGCTAAAGCAAGATGACGCACTTATTTTGTAGAACAAGGAGGTGTTTTGAGTCTTGAGTATTTTTAAATAGAATATTGTTAAATGCATCATTTCATCTGTTCCTTATCCAATGGGTCCGATATATTAGCCACATAATTCACTTCCAAAAGTAGATTAATTTTCATAATTTCATTTTCCTTATTGCCAGTTTAACCTACAGCCTTGTTACTAGCATTTAATATAAAATAATATAATCTCTTGGACTGGGTCTGGCTGGGATGGAGTTAATCACTGTAGCTGGCATGGAGCTGTGTTTTGGTTTTGTGAACAAAACCATATTGGTAACACAGGGTTGTTTGAGCTATTGCTGAGCAGCACTTACACAGTGTCATGGCCTTCTCATACCATCTCACCAGTGAGGGGGCTGGGGGTAGCCAAGAATCTGGGAGGTGACACAGCCAGAACTGACCAAAGGGATATGCTACACCTTATGGCATTGTGTTAATCAGTGAATTTTTCAGTTGATTCTTCATTTCCTTACTAATCCAATATACATCTATGCTTCAAAAGTTTGTGAAATCACCAGAGAGGCCAAAATCCACCTGCTTTAGCTACACCAGAATCAGAGCAGTAATCATGAGTCTGGGTTATTATTCATGACTTAATCCCTTTCTCTTGGTTTGGTTTACAGAACACATTCTTTTTATAAAAAAAAGTCTCATACAAAAAGGGAAAAAGTGTATGTGCTTGATGTACATTTTAAACAACTAATTATCTGGTTTTGTTATATCCCAGCTGTATTAATTCAGTTTGTTCTGTGAGGTCTGGTGAGTTTAGATGAAGATTGAATGCTTCATCTTTTTCACGAGAAAGGCAGGCTAATAAGGATAAGTCAAATCGAAGCTATCAAAGGAAGCTCCTTCAATGTCAGTACCAATTTATATCACTGTATCTCCTCTATGGGAGGGGCAGGAAAGATAAAAGAAAGGATTTTTTTGAAAATATTATCAACTAAATTCCACTAATCAAAGTTAAACATTTTAGTGTCATATTTTCTTCTGAGAACCTCTTTGAATTTGAATATTGACATGTTTACACCACCTGAAGTCTCCTCCTTAAAACAAGAACGCTTCATAATGGTATCAGAAATGATGGAATACATACTCCTTGTCTAGATGTGTGAGCAAATAAAGACATGCTCCCTCACATACGTATCTATATATAAAACTGTATCTTTAAATCATGGCATATCCTAACCTGAAAAGCTCCCAAGGCGCGGTGCTGTCATATCTCCACCATCGTATATTTCAAGGGAGTCCCAATTATGTTCAGTGGCAAAACTGATGACTTGGATCTATAAAAAAGGACCACAGAACTTTTTTTAGGCCAAAAAAGCCATGTGCATTTTTAAATGTTCTAAAACCAACAAAATAAAAAGAGAAAAAAGAAAATAGAAATAAGAGAAAGAAAGCAAAGAAAATAAAGATAAGAGATCCAAACAAAAGACACATCAGTGAAAAGAATGTAAATAAAAAATCAATATTCACTTTTTGCATTGTGTTAATTCTCAGAAAATATGACACTGGGTAAGTAAGAAGGATTTTTCACATGTGTTGCATCATTTTAAATAATTACTCAAAGTGTAAATGAGCAGATAATCAAGATAGCTGCAAAGCTCTCAAGGGCCTCAGTAATACCCTAGCAGATAGAGAGAGTTGGTATTTGCATATCAGATTGAAGGATCAGGACCTGCTTTCAATATACTACACAATTAAAACAGAAAACCGCTTGTTAATCACTTCTCATTCATAATCCCATGTGAAAATAAAGTAACATAAAATAAAGCTAACCAAAGAACAATAATGAGAAATCCAAAGCACTAATATTTCAAGTACCCCACCCCCCAATTATAGGATTACTAGTTCATGAAATTTTTAGAGAAATAAACAAACAAAGTACTTAATATTCCATGCTTGACAGAATACAGACTTGCCTGAATACCTGATCCCTCAGTCACTATGATTTTCCACACACAATTCAAGCTGTTACCATAAGGTTCAGGGTAACCTGGTGAAAGAATAGTACCTCTGCGCTCAGTAAAATTCCCACTGCATGGCACTGAAAGAAAGTATTATCAAAAATTATTACACAACTTAAATCACTTTAGAGAACAGAGAAGCAGTAATAATTTTATGAAGATCAAGATAATTATAATAATCTGGTTTTGTAGCATAAACACAGAGACATGAATCAATCCTCTGAACTTAGAATGCATCTTACCTAAAATATGTTAATGATATCAAGCATAAGATACAACCTGCCTGAATAAACAATTCAGAAATTAACCTCATTTTGCATGTGTGCAGCCTAGAACAACCCAGCAGCAGAGCTTAATCATGTCTTACCTTACAGTAACAACCAACAGTAAAGATATAACATTAAAAAGAATCATGATGGACAGAAATCATGCAAATTTACCCACAGCCCAAGATAGTTCCAATATTGAATCTAGCTGATAAAGCAGTGTAGTACCTCATTTTTTTTTTACTGTATACACACTTGGTTCTTTAAGGTTCAAGAAAACAGAACAAAACAAAACAAAACAAAAAAAAAAAAAACAGAATACACAGAAAATAGGATACCTGCATTTATTTTTAGAACACTCTAATTAATGCTAGAATAAATCCCTAGGAATAGCAACAACTTTTGAATATAAATCCAAATAGGGAGAAGGTAAAAACATTTCAAAGTTTACAAAAAACCTTTGGAGTGCTAAGCATTATTTCAGTGCAGGTCTATTGACAGACTAAAGAAAATTAGTTATACTTAACATATGCTTTTGATTGAAAAAAGAAATCATTATCCTATGTGTCTATCCTATAGAAATACACAAGTAC
Source organism: Promerops cafer (assembly GCA_013398275.1). Lineage (NCBI taxonomy): Eukaryota > Metazoa > Chordata > Aves > Passeriformes > Nectariniidae > Promerops > Promerops cafer. Next base: position 94,491 of record VZSE01007449.1, read on the forward strand.
TGTGTAATAAAACAGGCAGACACTTCTGGAGAATTAAATTCTGTCCTGTATTTCAAGCTGTAGATAAGTCATGAAAATAATGAATGTTCAAGAAAATGTGCATCACACTTGTTCATATAATCTAAGTCATTATATGAAACAATATACGGCCTATGAGCCAGCTGGTACTCAATTATTTCTTGATATGGAAAACTGCTCTTTTAAATTGGGCATGACTGATGTTAATCGAAGGAGAGTGAATATATGGGTTAAATACTATTTTCTGAAACAATTCCCGAATGCTAATTCAGAGACGTGTGACAGAACAGACAACATAAATGTAATTGCTTACCTACACAGCTTGGTACTGTGTCATTCCACTGAGCTAAGGCATTTGGTACAGACTGACATTGGATAGCTTTTGAGCCTTGTAGCAGATAGCCAGGACTACACTCAAATCGAACAACAGAGCCTGCTGAAAACTCAGAGCCAATTCTCCTTCCATATCTAGGCTCTGGAACTGAGCTACACTGTGTATCACTTGTGCGTGGAACAGCTGTATAAAGAGAGAAAAATATAAAGTCATTAATACAAATGACAGTCATAATAATAAAAAAAAAACAAACAGTAAGAATACTGATTGTTTCTTGTAGCCCAGAGCTTAATTCATGTTACTTGCTCTGCTCCTGTATTTTCAAAGAATGGACTAATGCTTTCATGGCTATTAGCTGGAATGTGGTTTTGGGCTGTTCCTGTGTACAGTCATGTGAGTGCCATGGCAGCTCAGAGACATTTCAACTTTGGATGCACAGCTTTAGGCATGAGATCAGTGGGTTTTTCTGCAGCCCTCTTCAATGGCAGGATACTACATCTACCACCAGCTTCACTTAATAAATATGGGGTCTTTGGTTTCTCACTAGAACTTTCTCATTAGAAGCCCAGAAAAATTTAATGGTGTAGCTAATCAGATATAAATACAACATAATATCTTACAAATATTTGATTTATCATATTGGAGAATATAAAGTGATAACAATACACCCTCCAGGCTATTTCAGTGTTTTCTTTTGACAACAATTATTTCTACCAATAATGTCTGGGGATTCATAAACCTGATGTGATTCAAGAGCAGTTAGAAGACTGCAAGCAATATATAAAGAGCAAAATAATAACATTCATTTAGAAGCCCATGGGATACTTTTCCCTGTGGCTTCATTATTTATAAACACTTCTTGATAACAGGTATTTTTTGCACCTACTGACTGTTGCTATATATTGTGCATGTTGTTCATATATAAAACTTGTTACTGCATTCATTTTTCAGTTAGTTAGTAAATGCCAATTTAAAAACAAACTAAAATATTTATATAGAAAATGAGAGATATAATTTGTGTGCAATATCATCTATGTTTTACAGCAAATAAAATAATCTTATTAAATATATGCAATTTTTCTGTGTGAGTGACATGTTCAAAAGCTTTGTTTCATCATCTTGGTTTGTTCAAGAATTAGTTTTAGAGCATCACTGCATCTAGATATGAATAAGCAACACCATGAAAATTGCCTGCCATTTAGTCCTTAAGTAAACAACACAAAATGGCACCAGGGAGAGAAAAAAAAAAAAAGAAGGTGAATGTTACACTTTGTTCTTGGCAAATTTTCAAGCATGGTGCTTCTGGCTTACTAATGTAAACAGAATCAGAGCTATATTTAATTTCATTTTACAGTATTATGTTTAAATTCCTTTGTTGACCCGTAAGAGTGAAGAGTGGTATTTCTATCTGTTCATGGACACAACTGTACACACCCCCACCACACCTGTTCAGCTACATAAAAGACAAGATCTATAGAGCCTATTCATATGTATTTTAATGTTGGTGACTTTACACTCATTCTATTTCTTATACTGTCATTTGCTCTATTCAGAATCATAATTAAGTTTTAAGTACTTGTAAATGCTCTAAAAATTAACATTTCTTTAAAAATTGGATACGGAACACTAATTGAAATAAATTCTATCTTAAATCTAGCATTAAACGTGCAACACATTTTAGTAGAACAATGAAAGTTGTCATTTATGATGACATTACGTTCTGCCAGTTTAAGCATTGCTACCAGATATAACCGTTAAGTTTGCTCAAGTATTACTGAATGTAGACAAAAGCTTTTTCTAAGAAGATTTAGAATTAATTAATACTAGCAATAACGGAAAAATACATTCTTTTTTATGAATATGCAGTGAGTTGATTAGTCAGACAAGGTCAGACATACAGCAACATGTATTTTTCTTCTAAATCGGTACATTGGTTGGTTGCAGAAGATTTTAACCTTGAAAGCTACAGAAGGTTGTAAAATGTAGTCAGAATTTAAAGAATGGCCAGAGGTAAACTAGCATACTCCTGGGTAAATGCACAATACAGCAAAACAAAAGCAAATCCATTTTATTAAGTTTTTTAAAATGGTTAAACACTTTACACAGTTTAAACAAACAACTTACCTTTCAGCAAACTTAATATACCTGCCTTTGTTCAAATAAATAGGAATTTGTGATTAAGTTCTCAACAGGATTTCAGTATCACACAGATGCTCTATGAAACTTGCTCATGCAACTTGTTCAAACCCTGGCAGGAAATTGTTCTGCACTTGTAGGAAAATGATGAAACCATAGTTCAAGGATTTCACACAGTCACAGTTCTTCCTGATCATAACCTGCAGGCCAGATGCAGACTGCCAGGTCAATTCAGCTGACCCAGCTTGCTCTTTTTTGCTCTTTTATTTGGATTAATAGCCTTTTCTCTACCCACACAACTTCAGCAACAGCACTATTTTACCCAAACCATTTTATTCCATGTTATTGTATCATGACTCCACTGGAATAAATGATGAGTTTACAACTGCCTACATGATGATGGCTGCTCACACATCCAATTGCATGACTGTCATATGCCTGGAAGTATAGCTTCTGCCATGTAATTAAGCATTAATCCATTCCTTGGTCAGGGCTACTTGTTCAAATGGGCATTTTGGCCATGAGATAAATCATTCACAATTCAGTGACAGCAAAGGGCTCAGTACATTCTTGTGGACAAACCACTTTTGATTCAGGAAATTAATACTTAATTATACTTAATTTATTACCAAGTTTACACAAACTCCTGATCCCTGATTCAGGTATTAAAAAGAAAGAGGACACAAACAATCAGTCAAGTTTATTAAACAGTTTTGCTTCATTCTCACCAGGCTCAACTTCAAACACCTATCTCCCCCTTCTTTTTCTCAGCTTCCTTGTGTCCATCTTTGTTGTACCAATGAGGTGAGAGGCAGCACAGGAAGTTGGGGTATGTGCTCTCTTTTTGCTTTCTCCCACCTCTCCCATCAATGTACTTAGCATTTTACTCATCTTTCTCTTCCTTTTTGCTTTTCAGGTTTCTCCTCCAGTGTGGGTTATCCATGGGCTGTGTCACCTCAAAGATGTTCCTCAAAGATGTCCCCTACTGCAGAATAGTACTTTCACAGGCTGCCAACCCTTCAGAGGTGATCTGGCTCTAGCAGGTGTCACCCACAGGACATAGTCCCTTTAGAAGTACAGGCCTTTGGCAGGGAGGGCCTCTTTCCAAATGTGCCTCCAACAATCCCTCCAGCAGCATCTCTAGTAGCACGTACCCAGAAGCATCTCTGCCCCAAAGCAGCTGTCACTCTCAAATATTTCTGAAGCACCACATGTTCCTCTGACTGGTAGGAATTTTGGCATGTGAGAGAATGCTTATACCAGCTTCACGGGATGCTGTTTGTGAATGGCACATGGTAGCTTATGGCCTCCTCCCACACAGGTCACCACCCCAGCCACCTGCTAGTTAAACTTTTAGCTTCTCACATTTCCAAAGCTTACCTGTCTTACCTAAGAGGCTACATGACCTGACTGAAAATTTCAGCATCACTCCTGGAGTATTTTTCATTCATTGTGTGGAAGAAACTCTTGCACAGCCTCCTATGGGAATACCATCTTTCCCTATTTATTTTTTCACTCAACTTTTTGAAAGGGAGGAAACTATAGGAAAAAAAAATCCATCCTGTTTCTCTAACTCTTGCCTCTAACTCTTGATGCAACCACATTTGGAGAATCCCTACAACAGCTGTGCAGGCAAAGGACACTTTTTAACAGTCAGATTTAAGAACATCGTATAACTTTCAGTCATATCATTGGGAAATTTGCATATGTGCACTAGTAATCCATACTTTTTTTTGTGTAAGTAGACCTTTTAGCACCTCTCAAGAAAGAATGTGAGATCATCTGGTTTCATTATAATATTGCCTTATGAAAGTTATTTTCCTCTGAGCAAGCTATCTCTGACATGATAGCAAACGTAGGGGTAGTCTACTAGCACTCCTAAATTAGTCCACATACCAGAAATACTTTTTCAGACGAAAAGGTGACATTTTACTGATATCAGCCCTGACAGCCACAAACATCGATGGCTGCAGTTGTATCAAATTATTCTACTGCCAGCAAGAAACACTCAATGACATTTAAAATTGACATTTTGCTCAGTTTTTCAGAAATTTTACTAATACTCTGTTAATGGTTATTGTGAGACAAGTAATGCTAAAGATACAAAATCACCATGAGGAACTACTGTTTTTAATCCTCCTCTCCCCCCCCCCCCCCCCCCACGTTTTAAAAAGAACTGCCTTAAGAATAGAAGCAATGCAAGCTATAGATAACAACAAAGTTCCACACTACACTGCTTAAAATTGGATTTAAAGAGTCCATGGGAAAATGTAGTATAGTTTCTAACATCTATAAAAAGTTAGGAAAATAGGTCTGTTCCTCTAAAAGGTGACACAACTGACAGCTCAGCTGAAATGCCTCCAAGACTATTTCGGTTGGAAGAGACCTACAACAATCATCTAGTCCAACTGCCTTTCCAATTCAGGACTGACCAAGTTAAAACATGTTATTAAGGGCATTTTTCAAATCCCTCTTAAAAACTGACAGGCTCAGGGCATCAATCACCTCTCCAGGATGTCTGTTTTAAAGCAGGCCATAATGTGTCGTGGTAGCACAAACAAAAAGTAATACTAACAGTCTTAGTTCTGCTGTCTAATTACATTTAGCAGACAGTGTGTGGCTATGCATTTTATTCTTGTTACAAATTAGATCAACTTGATTGTTAAAGTCACAATCTTCTTTTACTCTTATTTCCCTTTGTCTTCTTCATCCTAGTATACTAACTTTCTTAATAATCCTCTTTAAAAATCAATTGACCTAATAAATTAGTTCATGCATTTGTATTGTATAACAAGTAAAAAAGACAAATATTAAAACCTCATAAATATTTGGATGGTAGAAAGGTAATTACTTTAATTTTTAAGGAAGGAACTCTGTACTGCTGCAGCCTGAGTTATATAAAAATATAGGCTCTTGTTTCTTAGGTGACGTTATAGCAGGAAGACAAGCATAAGAAAAAAAATCCCAGTCTTCTTACATGTGATTGTTCTTAGCATATATCAACATACCTGACCCTAATATTTCGGAAGATTCGATATTCGTTCAGTCTCATATTACAGACACTCTTTACCTATTCCATTAACTACAAGCAAATGTGATCATCTGAGAAAAGAAATGAGGTCATAGATGGCATATCCAGATAAAAAGACGTTTTTGAGAAAGTGGCATCACAAAAGCCATTAAAACTGAATCAGAAGCCAGAGCCCCTATCTGTCGGTTGCTCAAAACAGAATGTGAAATAAGGCAAGCAATAACTTTTTCTCCCTCGAGCCTTCCTTTTAGCTTTTGCCTATAGCGTTGTCAACCTAGACTTCTCAAGCTGTATCAGAGAGGCATTCCATTTTCTATAGTAATTATCCTCCATTTTTCAGTAAATGTTTCATACCACTGTGAAACAAAATTGAAATCAGCCCAGTGGAAAAGTGAACAGGGAAGAAGGTCAACCTGGAATAGAGGGCAATAAATAAAATGATTGACTTTGCAGACCAGATTACTGTGTTCAGTGTGAGAGTGGATGTCATTTCTGAAGTATTTAAAAGGCTAGCAAGCAAGTGGTCATTGGAAGTATGATCACATACTTTATAAGAAGAGAAAAATAAATCTCAAAAAGATAGAGCTTATTAAATACCACTAACTTATTTACCAATATATGTATACATATATAATTCTATGTAGTAAAGCTCTTACGATGTATTTTAAAATATATTAAAGTCCCATGGTATTTAATTAGCTTCAGGATTTTTCTGAGACAATGTGACTTTTCCTAACTAATTTTTTGCTCTCATTTGTTAAAATCTATTTCTTGCAGTTACTAAAACCATAAACGTCTGAAATGAGGCAGAGCATAGTGCTCACCTGGAGACTTCCTTTTCAATAGCAATCTGTGTGTGTATATATACAGCTGATAGAATTGTGGAGTTTATCACTATGAATTCTTCAGAAGAAGCAAAAAGTAACACTTCAGAGTGTTAACACTAACAGAGTAAGACAGAAATACATCATTCATATGCAAATGGATAAGAACTCAAATGCTGAACGCTCTTTTCTAATTCCAGAAGTTTATAGTCTCCCTGTTTTACGGTTAATTTTGGATGGTAAGTTTTAATGCAAATGTGTGTAAGATACTTTTGATGTGTAATAAGGACAGGTAACAATATCTTGATATATATCCAAAGTAGAATGTGCAGTCATGGTGATATCTTTCTATAAACACAGGAGTCCAAAGGCTTAAAATTACTTCAAGTCCTAACAAACTTCTTACAACTGTGGAAATACTCTTGAGGTAAGACAGTTCTTTCCATTTATTTGTTGTGTCAAACTAGGACCATGCTCCAACATTTAAAAAAAGGAATAAAGGAATCTAGGAATCTTAAAATTATTATTTAAAACTATCCCAAACTATTTTTACACTCCACTTTAGCAAAGGTGTGCAGTGACTCTCTCATTAAGCTTACTGGATATGTATGCAATACATCTGGTGAACTGCCCAGAAGTCAGTCCCTTTGGGACTGCATTCGTTGCCTGTTCAGGCAATGAATCTGTAAGCAATGCTCCTGGTGTCACTAGACTGCATTCAAGACTCGTGGATCAGCTAAGTGTACTCAGCTGCCCAGCAAAATGCTAACACTCTTAGCCATGCCGTGTCATTCTTGCATTTCAGCTGCAGTGTGCAGACATGCACATAATGTGTCCTCAAGTTCAGCTGGGTCAGAAACAAACCAGCAAGTTTCCCACTCATGCTTCAATACTGAAACGGCCTGATGGTCTCTGCCACAGCAATTTTCCCTCCAAGCTCTTCAAGAAGACAGAATCCTTAGCAGTCTGAACAAAAACTCTTGAAAAATCAACTGGGAATACTGAGAAAGACTAACACAATTAAGCACACCCCTAAACCCCTTGAGCTTGCTCAAGAGGTAAGGGAGCAACAGACTGCTGACTACTGAGAAAGGCTGGACGTATTCAAGTCCGTGGGGCCAGAGAGGATAAACACAGACAACTGCTGTTACGAAGCCAGTCTGCAATCAGGAGAAGCAATACATTAAGACTTATGCAGAATTAAAAATAATACAATTCATGAAATTGGAACCAGTGTCTTCCACCAAAAGTAGATGTTTACCTTGGTAAACAAAGTGAAACCCTCTGGCTGATGCCCCACTCTTAGCACTGAATCGCAGAAGAATTTGATTAGATGTAGCTAAAGGCAATGTCTCTCCTACAAATGGAAACAGAAAATAAATACACAAAACAGAAACAACAGTTACAGCCCTTCAATACATAATCAAATATGCTGTTAAAACACACAGTTTCATGTTTTCCTCTATAGTTAAAGAAAACATAAATAACATTGCACAAAATTAAAATTGCCATTGCCAGAATAAAAATACTTTGTGATTCAACAAGAGAAACCTTCTGGAATTTACTGCAGCGGCTGGAACTAGAGCTCCAATAAACTTCTTGACTGGAGAACCCTACTGCTGCTTGGGGCCAAAATTATTAGAAGACTTTTTAGTTAACTCTTGTCTGTGACTGAGAGTTTCACTTTGCCTTGCAAAACACATTAAACAAATAAAATATTTGAAAAATGCCATAGGGATCTTCATGGAATGTTTACCATTTCAAGACTAAAACTAAGAGAGAGCAAAACCATGACTTGTTTTATGTTTTGGCTTCAATAAAATATATGGTCACACATGAACTATATTACATTATTAACTTTCTTATGGCATTGCAAATTTTATTTCTGATTTGAGGATTAATAAAAATATTTAACATACTTTATCTCCTTTCCTGGCATATCTGTCAGGAGTCATGATAAAAGTTCAATAATGAAGCACTACAGAAAAAATTGCAGTATTTCCACAATGATTCCATTATATATGACTATTGTTTTTGTTCTCCCTGGACTGTATAAACCCATATTTAAATGATTTAAAATATGGTATATAACGAGCTCTATAACTCTTTTGCTTTGATTAATTTTATATTACTGCAACTACTGATTCTATGTAGGAGAATCCTATCCTGAATCAATGTAAATCAGATATGTCATAAGTAATAAATCAGAAGTTTAAATACCCTTCAAGTATTTTTAAATGTCTGCTGTGAAAACAAACATTGGTTTCAACTTTTATATGACAGTCTGTTGCAGTAAAATTTCGTGCTGGGATGAGCTGTCTCTTAAATTTAAAAATTTAATTTTGTTTTGTTGCTGAACTCTTGTCAGTAATTAAACAAATCTTAGAATTTTTTGTGAACTCTTATTATGACAAAAATAGCTGGATTCACCAGAGGAAAATTAAGAGCTGAGTTTTTAATGTAATAATATATTTACTATAAATCAAATAGATTGGTTACATTCTTTTCCTATGAAGTATTTTTCCAATTATTCAAAATAAAAACCAAGAAGCCAGTAATAGCTGTGTACTGCAAAAATATTAAATTCACATATAAACTCTCCTAAATACTAGAAGTGCTTGACAAAACACATTCATAGCTGCAGAAATATAAAAAATATACTTACATATCACTGAAGATGAACACATTCATTATATATGCATACATTGGAAATTTGACCATGTTGAAATCCATATAAGCTTAATTATGATTTCACAAGGTCAACATTTTGCTATAGTTACCTGAATGCAACAGCTGGCCTGCTTCTAGTCTAAGTGCATGTTTGCATACAGATAATTGCATTTTGTAAATACAAGTAATTTGTGTTTAAATTAGCCATTCAGAATACGTAGATGTGTATTTCAAAAAGTTTAGGGGCAGAGAAGACAATTATGCCATCCAATCTGCCCTCTTACAGAGAGATCTGAGAACTTCATTCAGCTATTTCTGCACTCACCCCAGTGATCAGTTCTTGCCTAACCATATGTTCCAGAATACTGTCTTGATTCAAAGATTCAGAAGGGTATTCCATTTCCCTTAGCATCCTGTTCCAATAACTTTTTTTCCAAAGTAAATTAATAACATACTGCTGATTATTCTTTTCCCAAACTGAGCTGTGTAAGAAATGTATACTTTTTTTCTTTATTAATTACCTGAGTGGGATCCAGACAGAGAACTAAGAAGTCTAGCCTGAGAGTTTTCTCCATCAAATAATTCTGCCACATCATTCAAAGCTGTCTGAAAATAGGCAAATTGTCCAAACACAACTACATTAAAAAACAAAAAAAAAAAAAAAAAAGGAAAGAGAGGAAAAAAATAAAAAGAGAAGAGATAAAAGAACTTAGTCTTCAAAATTGAATTTAAGGATGTATTTCTGTTTGTCTTATTTATTAATGAATTCCTGCATTAACTTTTCCAACTTACACAATTGTCTAACATGATGAAACAGCTGCCTTAAACTTAAGTGCAAGAACATTTTTTGTTTTAATTATTTACATATTTTGAATTAAAACCAAATTTATTAAATCATGCTTTCACCAAAACTGTGACCTCCAGTCAAACAGCTCTTATTGCTTAGGTACCTATGAGAATAAGAAAACGGGATGTCTAAACAGAAAGGTTTGTACCAAAATTATATTGCCAAATATAGAAACTATTAAGGACCATCTATTATCACATAGGATTAGTTGCTTACCTGGCTTTAGTCTGAGGAAGATGTTTTTAAACTTATTGATTTGTCAAATTTTGAAATTTGCATTAGTACTTGTTTTATCAGAAGGCTATAAAAACTGATCAAATATTAAGAAGTACCAGTGTGTTACCAGCTTTGACATATTGCTACACTTAATTCGCATTTCAGCTGTACAAAATTTAAGGTGTATTAATAAATATTTTAATATTACATCTCACTAGTAAATACCGAATAGTTCACCGAATTCAAATATCATATAGCAATAGAAACATGAAGTAAAACCAAGTGTAGTGGTTTTGGTTTGCTAATCTGAGATTTCTTAGCTAATGTACTAATTAATGTGGTGGGTCTAGTGCCAGCCAAATGCCAGTGCACTCACTAGAATATACTTACTCATTTTCTGCTGTGAGATAGGATTAGGAGGAAGGCAAAGCAGGCTCAAAACTTTAAAAGGGTATAGAGAAAACTTTATTAACAGAACTAAAAGAATTATAAGAATTAGAATAAAACTTTTAGAACACTTCTTCTCCCCCTTTCACACTCTCTTTTCTTTCCCACTGACAATGTACAGAAACAATTCAGTCAGCTTATCACTTCTAGAATAGTCTTTCTTCAGTTTACTTAGGGAGAGGAGTCTCTCTAGTTATGCTATGGAGACTTTTCTATAAGAAAACAGTTCTTTCGTGGCTTTTTATTTTCACAAATAGCAGCCACCCGGGAATCTGTAATTGTGAAGTCACTCCCATCTTTGTAGCCTTTCCAGAGTTGTGTTCATGGGCTATGTTAATTTATGGGGTACTATTTTAAGGATGAGCTGTTTAAAAGCAAAGGTTCTCTTTATCTATTTCTGAGATCATCTTCATTTCTGGGAACAGAGGTTCTCTTCTTCTTCCTTGGAGGCAAAGGTTCTTCATCACTCATCTCTTTTGTTCAAGCTTCTCATGAAGTCACAGCTACTTCAACATCTGCTTGCTTTAGCATAGATGCCTTTGTTCCTATCTACGATTTGAATGCTTTATCCCCCATACTTTTAATGAGTTACAGGGAAAAAGAGTCTGATGTATCAATTATATCTTCTTTATAGCCTTGTAAGAGAATTTCAGCCTAGGATTGAGGCATCTCTTCAATCCCTCCCATCTGGGACTTGACTTCTTCTTTATTGACCTTCTTGTCTCATATTGTTCTCTCTGCATTTTTGCTCTTTCCTTTTCTTTTACTCGAGAGAGAGAACTGATGTTTGCAGGTTTCATCTGTGCACTAAAAAGGTTAGTATCTTGCCTGGGGCCAGCAGAAGGTCACATGATCCCTGCCGGGCGGTGGCTAAAGCAGATGCAATGATGGATTTTCAGGCAGTGCTGGGCGGCTGTGTCAGGATCTCAGGGGGCCCGGTCAGAATGGCCGTGGCTGCTCTGGCCGCGTGGCTGGTTTTCAGCTCCTGTGGTTTTCATTTCAGCAGCAGGCCGATGGCTTGCCCTACCCCTGCCCGGCAGCTGCTGGGGCCCGGCCCGGCCCCCCCAGGCAGCATGGGCCACAGCGAAGGGGGCCGGGCCGGGCCCGTAGCCACTCCCGGGGCCAGCGGACCCCAGCTCGGCCCGGGCCGGCAGCGGGGCAGGGCTCAGTAGCAGTANGGTCAGAATGGCCGTGGCTGCTCTGGCCGCGTGGCTGGTTTTCAGCTCCTGTGGTTTTCATTTCAGCAGCAGGCCGATGGCTTGCCCTACCCCTGCCCGGCAGCTGCTGGGGCCCGGCCCGGCCCCCCCAGGCAGCATGGGCCACAGCGAAGGGGGCCGGGCCGGGCCCGTAGCCACTCCCGGGGCCAGCGGACCCCAGCTCGGCCCGGGCCGGCAGCGGGGCAGGGCTCAGTAGCAGTAAGATGTTAGCGGCCGGAGCCCTGTGGCCTCCCCTGCCCCGCCCAGCCACCAGGCCGGGGTGGGAGCAAGACATTCTCTCTCTGGCCGCTGGAAGTAAGAGAGCTTTTCCCGGGTCTGTTCATCTTAAAATGTGAATCTCACAGAGGCGTATCTAGCTTTTAATTGGCTTATTAACATGCCTATTCTCAAAGCCAGCCAGCAATTGGTTTTGCTAGGCACAGAGGAAGCTCTCAGCATTTCCTCTCATCAAAAATAATTTCTGTAGGTGGCTTCTTCCCTCTTCCCGAAATGTCAATTAATACAAAACCAATACACCAAGTCAATAAAAATATTATTCTCTCACTCTAGCCATCTATACTTTGTTTACAGCTGAGTCCTTACAGGTTTCATTGTACGCAGAAAGTACCAAATACATTAAGCTGCTGTGAATTAAGCCTCTTCGTAAATAAGTAGTAAAATGAATCTAACTGCTATTTGTCTGGACTTAGGAAAAACCTGCTTTGCAGGAAACTACACCTTACATCCAATTGACTGAGTTTTAGAGATTCTGTCCAAGTATTTCAACACATTTTAATAATCAGTTTTGTGATTTTTCGTAAGCATTTCTGGTACTTTCATGTAGAATTGCTTCCTTTCCCTCCACTGTACATCTTAAACAAATGTGATTCCGCTCATCTTGCCCTTGTCAAAACATGAAAAACAAAAAGTTAAATGTAAGAGGAATATAAGAGCATGTTTTCTGACACCTGATTTTACTTTGCAGGAAGCTTGAATGAATGATTGTCCTATGCTGATGAATAATGTAAACAATGAAGGTATTCAGGATATGCTTAGATAGTTAACATAGATGTCTTATCTGAAGTCAGTTGGTTACTCTAGGGAGAAGTGAAAGGTTAAAATCCTAGAATCATTTTCCGTGTCAGAAATATATTTCGTTTTTATAAATAATTTTCAATATAATGTAAACCTTAGGTCATCACTACACATAAAGGACATTTGAACAGTAGGACAATGATAATGATTGATAAATCAATAGAAGAAATTCTTACCAAATTCTTTAGGGACAGTTATTGAATAATGGCAAGTCTGTCCAGCAGTGTAATTATGAGGATAATTTGGTGATAAAACCACTCCATCTGATCCAGTATACTGCCCTCCACATGGTGCTGGAAACAAACACAGAGAAACGTTATATTAATTAGAACTGTCTTATTAGTTAAGTCTGAAAAAAAAAAATCTAAAGGTCACAAAATGACACTTCACTGGTTTTGCTTTTGTTTGGTTTACCTGTTCTGAAATATCTAGTTGTTCTTTCTCAGGATATAATTTTATTATAATTTCTTGAATATTAGAATACATGCAAGTTTTACTTCATTGCAAGTATTCACATAGGACTGGAAATATATGTTATTTAATTGAAATATATTGTAAACACAGGCTTTAGGTCGGGTTTTCATTTGAATATCTGTCTATATCTATCCATGTTAAAAACAGGTCATGAAAATATATGGCACTGCATTAAAAATGGCACAGAGGAATACATATATATGCTGACACTACCCTACACAGAATGCCAAAAATTCTGCTTTGTGAAAATATTCTTGAATTGCTTTATTTTCATATCTTCCTAGATGATTATGAAAAGTGCACATAGATTATACATATAAAAAATCTTTGGCTTCATATGTATGTAAAAAAAAAAAAACAGTAAGGAAGGAGAAACTTTTTAGAGCTACAGAAGTTAGAAGACATATTTAAGAATAGTGGAGCTCAAATCCCCAAGACAAATCAAGATTTCTATGAGCAGTAGTTTTGTCTGTATCACGAGAAAAACAATGAACAGTGTATGCACAGCACATTCCTCCGTGTATAGGCTGTAAATGTGGCATAGTGAGGGACAGATGGAGTGGCAATTTTTAAGTTTAAATATCTCCTTGTGTTGGATATTGAGTAAATAGATTTCTATACACTGAAAACAAAGTAGTGCTGTTGCTCTTCTACATTTTGGAAAAGCCTGGCTTCCTATGAAAATCTTCATTAAAAGATAAGTCTTATATTAAATTAGTTACATGCAATTCAGTGCTCTTTTTATTGTGAAAAATTATTTCATAAAAAACTATAGTTTTCACCAGCATAACAGATTGTTGTAAGAAGTTATCTTACCCAAGAAACCAATAATGAAATAATATTATAAATAAATAAACGGATAAATAAGGTTATTAAAAAGCACCATAGTCACATTAATTTGCTTTTAAGCAAGGAAAATATCATTCCACTCTAAGGAACAAAGTAAATCAATGTTACCCTGCTGTGGGCATCTTGCATATGTACAAGAGTACAATCTAACTTCCTAACTTCCTTACAAACTAACTCAGAGGAGGACCTATGGCCCAGGGGAACAAGCAGGTCATTGATGTGGGGCTATGAAAGTACGCTGTTACCAACTGGCTCTGCAGACCTGGCTCATGTGCGGTGGAGCTCTGCCTAGTGAGTCAGCCTGTGCTTTGGATATCCTCAGCTCTTAGCCCTTGTTGAGCAGACCTGTTCTTTCTGCTCCCTGACAGATCTTTAAAACCATGCTTGAAATATCTGCACAAGTTTGACTTCCTCATACAAAAAGGCAGCAATTAATACTACAAATCCACATCTTCTCTTAGCTGCTTATATGAATTATTCAAAAATCTAATGTAATGATAGCAGATAAGAAGTTTGATCTATCAGTAGGCAGAATAGGATTATGTGGCTGAGGTGAAACTCAAATATCACAAGGAATTAGTTCATGGCATGAATTTAAAATCTTCATTACTTCCTTCTCTTCTTGCTTTGAGGATATCAGAAACTATGCCATGAAGTCTGATTACCACATGAAATTCCTAAGTAATTTCATTGCAATGAAAGTGTATCACACTGAATTTAAAACAAACGCTAAAGTTAAAGAGTTATAGAAATGTTTCCTTCTAAATTGTGTTTTTCTATAATTAAAAATCTAAAATTTTTGCAGGAGATTGTTTTTCAACATAAATAAATTAGTACTTTATGGACTTTATTAACTAATATATATAACTTCTTTTTGATTTGTTAAAATTGTTCCATACACATATATATATATATACACACAACACAAACACAGAAACAAGGAATAGAGGATAAATTAGTTAGCCAGAGTTCTGAGCTGTCTTTTAATTTTCTGCCTCCATAACTATAATTCTTATTCCAAGATGACAATTAATGCAGTATTGAGATGGTTATGATAGCTATTCTAAATAATATTGGGTGTCTAAAGAATCTTACATATTACATTGCAATCATTATATAAACATATGTTGATTCCAGAGTTTAAAGACATTATTAAATATTTAATACATTACTGACTCAGCTATAGTCCAATAGTCATCTTAATTCTTATTTTTTAGCCTTTTTTTTGTGTGTTTCACACGATGTATGTGTAGAAATAGTGTAAATAGCCTCAGGGTCTAAAAAATTGAATTCACTGGGCAGACAAGGGAAATGGTAAGAAAACAGTACATACCATTACAAGACGGCAATGCTCTGTTCCAAGCCGGCTTTCCATCTGCACCAATTACACATGTTATAGTTGAAGGTTCAATAATCTTATATCCAGAATCACACTGGTAAGTAATAGTTGAACCAAGCTTAAAGTCTGTTCCAATTCTTGTGCCGTTCATGATGTTTCCAGGATCAAAACAAGCTTCCCGTGGCTTTTCTGTTAAAATGAATTACAGTAAATCTATATACACTTTCAATTAAAAAAAAACCAAAATTAACTATTATGACTGGTTTTTTTCAGTCAGTTTAAATTATTCAACAACTTATTAATATATTATTATTGTTGAATCATGGAGCATGGATGTTTGTTTAAGATTGATTATCTGGAAGAGGAAATTATAATTAAGCTGAAGCTGAATGACTCCAATAGAGTTTATTATTTAGTATTTAGAAGAAAATTGACCAGTTCTAGAATTCACCACTTCTATACATATATTGGTGATGAAAGGAAGACTAGGGAAAATGTGGCTCCTCTCCAGAAAGAAATGGGAGACCTGGTTACCCAGGACATGGAAAAGGCCGAGGCAGTCAACAACAAGGGCATGTAGCAATAAGACAAGGAGAGTGGCTTCAAAATAAAAGAAGGTAGGCTTAGATTAGATATAAGGAAGTAATCCTTTACCATGAGGGGGGTGAGGCACTGGAACATCCAGAGAAATTTTGGATGTTCCCTCCCTGGAAGTGTTCAAGGTCAGGTCAGGTGAGGCTTTGAGCAACCCAGTCTAGAGGAAGGTGTCCCTACCATGCAGGGGGGTTGAAACTAAATGATCTTAAAGTCTCTTCCAACCCGAAAGTGTTCTATAATTTTATACATTTTATATAAAGTACTGAATAATATACATCAGAAAAATATTAAATTATTAGGCAAAAACATACTGTCCATTGAGTACAATAACTTTTTAAAATACAGTATTATGTTCTTGTTTGAACAATCTTTTGTTTTTATCTCATTATAATTTCATTTAACTTTCAGTTGCATAGAGGAACTCATACCACACTATGCTGGGAACAAAAATTAGAGACACAGTGAAAATATGTATGCACATTTTCAATTGCCATCTCTTTATCTCTTTATCTCCTTCTGCTCAACATCTCATTTTCTTTCCTTGCAGGCCTTGCAGACTTCTTGGAACAAATTGTTTTCCCATTTTTTTGATATTTTGTTTAGACAGAGACAAATAGTCTAAGATTTCATTTATGGCAATATGACAATTACTTTGGGAAGAAGAACCTTGCATACATGGAGAATAATGCATGATGCTGGATAACAGACTAAATATAAAAATTATTTTATAGTTCTTTTTCACTCCTTTCTCTTTAATAGGTATATTTTTTCTGCATTTCTTAGATCTTTTTGTCCTTCATTTTTAACATGTACATTAATGTGGTTTGCTTCAGTTGTCAAGAATAAGAAGCTGAGGCAGCACTTCTGCTGCTGAAAAACAGCTTGATAAAACTCAGCAAAGATTATAATCAAGCCAGAGACAACATCTGTGACTGGAAAAGAAACCAGCATCTTCAATGATTGTCTGGCATTAATAAACACTCAGCATAACCCAGTCTCTATCTAGTAAGAGGCACCCCCTATAAAAAACAAATGCAAATACTATCCAGTACTATTAATTAAAAAATGCATTTGTAGATTCAAAACAATGTGGAAAGGAAAATGTTTTGGTATGTATTGACAAGAAAGAAGAAGTAGTCAAGGTGGTCTTTTCGGGTAAGACAATTTCACTATTGTCAAACTTTTTTCCAAAGGTTACTTTTGATGTGCATCTTCTACCTATTTTTTTTTTCTGGAAGATGAAAATGTGCATAAGTAATGTGAAAGAGATTTCGTGAAAAAGGATTTTTGTGTTCCTTCACATATTAACAAAAAAGAGTTTTTAAAACATACATTCATGTGTAAAGGTATTTGGCAGTTCACTTATGAGTACATACAGAAGGAAACAGATTTGAGTCTCAATAATTACTAAGTAACATTTTTTCCTTTTATTTAGTCTATGATGAGAACATTACCTTTATAGTCAATGGCAAATCCTGACATTCCAACAGAAGCATCACTGCGAAAAGCCAGAAACAGACTGTTACCACTGCTCTCTATTCTTTCAGGAGCCTGTGAGCCTTGAAAACTGCCAATTAGAGGACTGTTGGAATCTTCTCCTTCATAAATATGTAGAAAATCATAACTGGGTTCCATATTGAAACTGAAAATAAAGGGAAAAAATAATTAAGTATTCAGGTTTTTTTTTTAAATGGGTTAAACATTACTGTGACTGTAGTTGCCAATTTTCTGCCAAACACATTTTCTTCTCCAGAAATAAATGTCTTTTTAAACATGATTCATGGTAAAAAAATTCACTGTGGAGTTCTTTTTATCATTGATATGAACACATTCAGCTTTCCAAAAGCCATTATGAATATCCTTCCGCCTATCGTAAACACCTTTCTCAAGATCATGGAATCATGATTCAGAAAGGCTGCCTCTTACCAGAGGACCAGAGGAATGATCCAGAAGAGTAGCTTGAATTAGAAGTCCAGATTTTAGTTAGCTAAACTGGATGATATTAAATCCACCCATCACAAACGTTTATCATTTTAGAAATGAGATGCTTTCATATGGATAGACCATTATCTTGGAACTTGTCTTTGTTCTAACCCAGATGATAGCAGACGTGATAAACTGATGTGAATTAATATAAATTCTCACTAAACCATCTATGGTTTGTATGTTATACTATATTTGATGACATATGTTTTACAAAGTAATTATGAAGATAATATGAACGGAAAGTCTTTCAGAGGAATTTGAGATGAGTTCTGAGAAAAGATAAAGATAAATCTCAGGCAGTTCTATGAGAAATGCATACATAGGAACACTGAGGAAAATATAAGAAAATTAAAACTACATTAAATAAAAATACATTAAAAAGAGCAGGCAAGGACTCAGTCAGGTGAATAGATTTTTTTCTATTTATCTTTGTAGAACAAAATAAATAAATATTTGTCTTTTTTCCAAGTGTGATGGTCAGATCACTTGGTTTCTTCTATTATATCAATTGGTACTGTTAGATGCAAACTTTTCCAAATTATGTGAGACAAAAGGAATAATGTTTTTAGCTAAGTAATCAGCAGAAAACATTTTCATAATGCCAAATGGAAACAGCTTCATATAATGAATATTATTTTATGCCCTATTTTCAAGAGGTAAGAGAAGCCAGAAAAAATAATTTAAAATAATTACTAAGACAAGTAATTTTTAACTGAGAATTTTAGAAGTGATAGAAGGAATAAAAACCTCAAGACCAAAACCATAAACCATGGAAAATCAAATTGTACAGAGCAATTGTTTTCAATCTTTCTGTAGGAAACACACATTTGACAAAACAATGCATCTCCCTATTCTTAGTCCACATTCACATCCTGTGCAGACACTGCTGTCTTCTCAGAGACAGTTCCTTGAGAATAGCACAGGCCTAGCTGTAGCATAATGCCCAAGAATGAAAAAGGTTGGGTGAAATGAACATACAATGGTATGTTAAGAAAGTAGTTTTGCAGATGTCAAAGAAACATTATTTCTTCTGCTCTCCATCATCTGCCAAAGGTCTTGGCAGTCTGGAGAGGTCCCTGCTCTCTGGAAGGTGGCCAATGTTACTGCAATTTACAAGAAGGGTGTGAGAGAAGGAGGGAACTCCAGGCCTGTCTAATCTCAGCTACTGAAAAGTGTGGACTGCAACCATTTAGAAAAGCATAAACAGAAAATTCCATTATATTGCTCATATTGTACTCCCTAAAATAATACTCACAAACAAATCTGAATACTGAGTAACTGTAAGTTTCTTTCATCTTATTTGAAATGGAGCATTTGAGTCAATTATTTAGGCAATCCACAGAAATATGCTGCTTACTACACCTATCATATGATATCTTCAAGACTGTGATTAGTGGAGAAATATTCTCATCTATTAACACTATTTGATCAAATACCAGAAAAACAGCATTACTGTATTTTTTATTATGTAATTTCAAGTAACTTAGTATTCCGTTCTTTATGTCTATCAATACTTTTTAGAAAATAAACTGCAGTCCGTAATTAAAGAAACTGGATTTTTTTTTCGGTTTGATGTTGTTTTGGTGCTATGTTGCACCTTTTTCACAGAAAGGTTACAAATATTATACAGCAAAATTCTCAGCATTCCACCATCTCTTCCTAAAAGAATCACAACTGATCAGCATTCCACTGAAGACAACAGCAATGTTACCATTCTCAGCTTTCAAATCACACCTAAAACACTGAATCAAAAAATGAAAAAAAATTCCATTTGCATCCATAGATATAGCAAGCAAGATGATTATATAGGACTGATTCAAATAGAAATGACAAACAGAATGCATGAATACGACTATATCCCTGAACTTCAACTCATAAAAATCTATGCAACACATATATGTTGATTATGGAACACTGAAGAAATAATTAAAATTATGATACATTAACTCAGTGTCTTTTGTCTCTTGACTAAGTAGAACAATATTTTTTTCTGATCTATGCACTTTAAGCAAAATATATTTAGACTGTATTTCTAAAAACCTGAATGAAATTACAGATAGAATTTCCACACTTTAAGTCTCAGCTCATAGTTACAATAGCATAAATCAAGCATTTCTAAAAATTGATATGGTCTTTCAAGGATTTTTATTTGATATGTCACAGAAAGTTTTGCTCTTCAGGAACATATTGGATAGTGAATGTACCATATAGCTATATATTTTTATTTTGCATTATTTGAAATCAATTATATAGCACATATTAGATATATGCTCCAGGATGTAGCCAGATAATTTAATTAGAAGCTTTACGAAATTATAAATATTGCCATTTTTAGATTTGACATTTAAAACCCTTTAAAACAGAGGCATTCATTGAGAAATGGTACCTTTTGAATATCAAGGCAATGACAAAGTCAGGGTTTACTTTTATTCTCCAGTCACATTCTTTCCCAGGAGGATAAGGCTGTGGATAGTTAGGCGATAAAATNTTTCCAAAAGCCATTATGAATATCCTTCCGCCTATCTTAAACACCTTTCTCAAGATCATGGAATCATGATTCAGAAAGGCTGCCTCTTACCAGAGGACCAGAGGAATGATCCAGAAAAGTAGCTTGAATTAGAAGTCCAGATTTTAGTTAGCTAAACTGGATGATACTAAATCCACCCATCACAAACGTTTATCATTTTAGAAATGAGATGCTTTCATATGGATAGACCATTATCTTGGAACTTGTCTTTGTTCTAACCCAGATGATAGCAGACGTGATAAACTGATGTGAATTAATATAAATTCTCACTAAACCATCTATGGTTTGTATGTTATACTATATTTGATGACATATGTTTTACAAAGTAATTATGAAGATAATATGAACGGAAAGTCTTTCAGAGGAATTTGAGATGAGTTCTGAGAAAAGATAAAGATAAATCTCAGGCAGTTCTATGAGAAATGCATACATAGGAACACTGAGGAAAATATAAGAAAATTAAAACTACATTAAATAAAAATACATTAAAAAGAGCAGGCAAGGACTCAGTCAGGTGAATAGATTTTTTTCTATTTATCTTTGTAGAACAAAATAAATAAATATTTGTCTTTTTTCCAAGTGTGATGGTCAGATCACTTGGTTTCTTCTATTATATCAATTGGTACTGTTAGATGCAAACTTTTCCAAATTATGTGAGACAAAAGGAATAATGTTTTTAGCTAAGTAATCAGCAGAAAACATTTTCATAATGCCAAATGGAAACAGCTTCATATAATGAATGTTATTTTATGCCCTATTTTCAAGAGGTAAGAGAAGCCAGAAAAAATAATTTAAAATAATTACTAAGACAAGTAATTTTTAACTGAGAATTTTAGAAGTGATAGAAGGAATAAAAACCTCAAGACCAAAACCATAAACCATGGAAAATCAAATTGTACAGAACAATTGTTTTCAATCTTTCTGTAGGAAACACACATTTGACAAAACAATGCATCTCCCTATTCTTAGTCCACATTCACATCCTGTGCAGACACTGCTGTCTTCTCA
>VZSE01007449.1:117022-187037 GCA_013398275.1 Promerops cafer
TCCAGGATGTACCCAGAGAATTTAATTAGAAGCTTTAAGAAATTATAAATATTGCCATTTTTAGATTTGACATTTAAAACCCTTTAAAACAGAGGCATTCATTGAGAAATGGTACCTTTTGAATATCAAGGCAATGACAAAGTCAGGGTTTACTTTTATTCTCCAGTCACATTCTTTCCCAGGAGGATAAGGCTGTGGATAGTTAGGCGATAAAATAACTCCTGCTGGGCCTGTCAGGTTTCCTCCACATGCAGCTGTCACAATGTAAAAAGAAATAGGAATATGGTCACATGTTAAATTCACAAGCACATATTAGCTGTTAAGTAGGAGTAAAATGACTTCTACATTTACCAAAACTAAAAATATTTTTTTAAAACACAGAACTTTCCCACTTCCTGTTAGCAAAAAATTTTCTATTTTCCTTTTAAAAAAGTGACCTCTTTTCATATTCAAAAGCAGTATAGGAAGAAATCTTTCCAGAGGAAAAGAATATAAAGTTAAATAGGAAGTCCTGTATATTTTTGGTATTGCTTAATCCTGTCTCTGTCATGCTAAAAATTTCCTATGTACTAGAAGTACTTTAAGAACGGGGAAAGTTCAATAGTAGGACTCAGGCTGCAGTTTCTAGTGACCATAGATGTTGCAGAAACCAGTTTGATTCACTTAGTTAAGATATTACCCAAATCAAAAACCAATTACTTTCATTTAGTTACCATGAACTGAACTTTTACACAGATAAGGAATCCTACTCTCATAGGTGATAATCACATCTACAAAGTCTAACAAAACTAAGTCTAACAAAAAAGTAAAGCAGTCAAAACAGGCTGCATTTACATTACCAAGTCAACTAAACTAAGAGAAACACATTTATAGTGCAAAACAGTTGGTACTAAGAATTTGGAATCTACACTAAACATTTTAAAGAGATTTCTTTTCAGGCCATTCCATTTATAAATCAACATACTAAAGTAAGGACTTTATGAAAATGACATATAATGGCTTTACTGAACTTTTAAGATTTCTACTGTTGTCATGTCTACCCTAAAGATTACTTTAATCTGCTTTCTCCTTCAAAGTCACCTAGAATATATGGAAGAATAACAGTAACTATGTATATATTTTTTACCCAAAGGGATTCTTTCTTTCTGTCTTACTTCCTTCTTTCTTTTAGGTTTTTTTTTGTTGGGGTTTTATATTAGACTGTAAAGAAATATGGAGTGATTATAATTGGTATCTAAAGTAAAAATATGAATCTTCTAGACTTAGATACCATATATTTATTTTAATTTTTTCTTTAGATGTTTACTTTGTGAATGATCCCAATATGTTTAGTAAGCATTTTCATACTGCTTTGTACACTGCACATAAGGTATCCAGAAGACAGCATGCAGATTATGTGTTTCTCCAATTCTATTACATGATATGGAATCAGAGAAACTATCCTCTATTATCTTGAATCCTTCACAGTATTTTCACTTCAAAGAAACAGAGGGACTGCAGTTGTTTAAGGATATGCTATTTTGGAAAGTGCCTCTCCAAAATGCCTTGTAGAAAGAAAAAGCATTATGTTTATTCCAGTGATATTGTATCTGGGATTTAGGATTGCTAAAGTAAGTCTTCATTTAATTATAAATCAGTAGGAAACAAAATAACAAGGATTTAATAAATTACTATGCCTAGCAGATAAATTTGCAGATGTTGATTAATCCTAGAAAACCTACATTAATGACCTTAAAAACACAATTCAGCAGAACTTCTAAGCCTGTAATTATTGTCTGCTGAGAAGAACCTCAGTGAAACCTTTACACAATCTAGCACTATATATCCACCCTCTCCTGGTGCTATGGAAATACATCTTTCTTTCAACAGCATTGTCACTTGGATCTCCTTCTCTGCATCTACTTTTCCCAATAAGTATCCATTTTCCAAGGTATTGCACAGGATGGGTATTTAATCTGTAAGATAACTCAGAAATATATAGATATAGCTGTTATATATATATATAAATATTTTCAGAATAAATAATGGATCACAGTTTATGTAACCAAACTATTACATAGAACATTCAAATGAAACCGTTTCAACATGAATGTTTTATCGAAATCACCACTTCTGTTGACTTATTTCTAATAGACTGTAATTTTTAAATTTTTATGAAGTTTTAAGAATAAAGTAAGAAAATCACACACAAAATACTGTTAATCACAAGAACAAGACTGACATTGTCTGTAAAGTACAAAATAACTGAGTTCTGCAGAGATCACCTCTCCCGCATGAGCACCAAATGCCCAGTAATTGAACAAGACATACGATCTGTATTAGTCCTAAAAATAGAGACTAACATCTCATCTTAATACCTATGCATGTCGGGGGATCAGGCTGCCAAAAGAATCGGTTATTCAGTTGCACACACGTAATTTTAGCCTGCCCTTGCAGCTGATAGCCTGGGTCACACTGGAAGGTGGTGGTGTCTCCAGGTTCCCTGCTGTCTCCATATCTAGTGCCATTCTGTGGTGTCCCAGGATCATTACAAGTCGATGCAATGGAAGCTGCAAGGGAATGATGAAATAAAAGATGTAAGGTATAGATACTTACCCTGCATAATTAAATGCAGAACATGTTCACATTAGCATTCCAACCAGAAGCAGTATTATTTACTCTTCAGGTAATGCAGGAAGGCATTTTGTTTCTTTACTTTTACAAAAATCTGCCCACTGAGAT
This sequence comes from Promerops cafer, assembly GCA_013398275.1. NCBI lineage: Eukaryota > Metazoa > Chordata > Aves > Passeriformes > Nectariniidae > Promerops > Promerops cafer. The sequence goes on from VZSE01007449.1 coordinate 119,744, forward strand.
ACATCATGATTATGTTGACTTCCTGCCAGAATCTTCAGCATAAAATATGCACTGATTTTGTTCAGTTAACACATCAAAATAACTAGTAACTCCTTTTCTCACTTTAATATTCTGGTTATCAAAACAGATTTTATGCCTTTTGCACAATAGGGTAAGTATCATATTGTAAATAATATTGTTTTATAGGCCTACTGTCCTGCAGCCTGCAAATGCTCTTTACCCATCTGGCTAAATCAAAGAGCAGTTTATGAAGCCCCAAAGTTTTCATTTCAGGGGCAAGAAACAACTTTCTTAGAGATAATTTAAACTGAATCTTAGCAAAATATTTCACTTATGATCAGTCTTCAGTAGCTGGATACGGATTTTGCTTTCTAGAAGAATAAATTATTTAAAAAGCAATGTTAAACTAAGCAGAGCAATCAGTATGGTATGACTTAAAGCAAATAATCACCCAGAAACTGGATAGGCAAATCTACATCTACTGTGGATTTCTGGAAGATGCCAGGTCTCTTCTGGCTTTGAGTTCTCTTCTACTGGCTTCAGGTATTCAGACATCCTGAGTTGCAAAAAACTTTGCAGTCTTCCAAAGGCAAGGAGGTCCATCTCTTGAGACTAACGTCCCTACTTAATTGCACTCTGATTCCTACCAGTCCTTACCCAAACATCTTTTTCAAAGAACTACAATTGTGAACAAAAACCAAAATAAGAAGTCTTAAATCCAGTTATGTCACAGTTGCCATTAATGGTACTGGTGTCTACCACCAGTATGCAACCTTCCTGACCATACTAATTCATTTTCTGAATTAACTAGCTGCATCTACTCCTTCTGTCCGCACCAAAACAGTGCACCACTATAAGAAACAGCAAGAGCAGCTAAACATTTGCAAACTTGAAACAACTACCAGGTTGTACAACTGGAATTTTTTTTTCTCCCTGTGTTGTAAATTTTCAGAAGAGAGAAAGGTTGAAATAAAAAAAAAAANGAAGCAACCAACAACTCTTAAAGTGATTTTATGCAAGTTCTAGCAAATGGGTGGTCAAAAATAAATCATAGAAAATGTAAAACATCTTTATGGGAGAATTTATGGATTATTATAATTAACATTTAGAAACACTTAGAAAATTTGTTTGACATTTTATTATTCATAGTTTTTTGTTTTTGTTTCCATTTCAAAACAATAGATCTCATACTTCAGATTGTTCCTATATGTAAATGAAGTAAAAGATATGGTAGGTTTTTAACTGTGGTGGATTTTTTTCCACTAGGAATTAAAATAATAGCTGTCACTACTAATGAGTACGATGTAAGGATTCCCCAGGCACCACTCTGACAACTTATGTGACACCCCACAGTAGTGCAGTTTACTAAAAGTATGTTTGGCCACAAGGGAATGAAAGCATCGTCATAACCTCAGAGAAGTTTTTCCTGATTTGACAGACAGCAGCAGCTCTCAACAATGGATTGCTCTAGTGCATATCTGTTAAAGACTTGCAGTTCTTCCAAATAAATGAGCACAAGCCAATCTCTGTCATTAATTGCTGTCTTTTTTCACATATCTCTGAATAGATTCGTTTTCTTCTTAAAAGGTTATGCTATATAATATCTCAGCAAAAAACACTTTCCCCATTTTAACTGTGTCAAGTATCCATCAATTAAAGGACTGATGCCTTCTAATATTAATTTCCCTGTTAATCTCCATTTCTCATATACAAAGTTCTAAATTTTAAAAATTATCACTGATATTAATTGAATACCAAAATGTTCTTTACACTTTTGGTCTTGCTGTTATTTTATGAAGTTATTTTATGTATTTGAAACCAACAAGCTTTTTATTGTGCCAAATACACTTGATCCTATTTAAATAGAACACCAAACATTTAATCACTGACGTATCATCTAGTAAAGTGAACATTTAGACAGGCTGTCAACTTTTCAACGTGCCTCCTTTCCAAGTTTTTTTACTTCTCAAGAATCCCAAGAGATTCTGTAACTGAATTAAAATTACAAGTCTGATATTTCTTCATTTGGTATTTTGCAAATATCTGAAGGGTATAGAGGTCAGAAGTAATAAGTAATAATAAGTAGTCCAGAAATTATAAGTAATTGAAAGTAATAAGTAATCTAGAAATTGAAAATCACCAGATTTCTGTCACTGCTCTTCTTTTATAACATTTAAAAAGTAAAAGATACACACTGTAAAGCAAGGAAAGAATAACTATTTTTTAGGCTCAAGGATGCAAAATCAAACTAAATTACATAATGAGACTTTAAAAAAAATGACTGAGAAAAATTAGGTTCCTAAAATGACATAGCCAGGAGACGAGAGGTGAATGCCACTATGCTGGAAAATAACTAATTGCTGCTTCTCAGCTCTTGCATATGTGCTTTAAGCCTTAAGCTTAGATGATACTCAGTGGGTTATAGAGTAATTCTCTGTACAGATTTCCCATCTCTTACTGTCTCATCTGCTCAGAGTGGAACAAGCTTCTGTGTGCATTAAAGATAGAACTCAGAGGTAGGTTCCAGAAGAACAGACAGCTGGGAAAACCACAGATTGCCAAGGAGTTTTCAGACCTCCATATGTAGACAGCCAATATGTTAAGCCTCCCTGATTCTAATTCAAGAATCTTTCACAATCCCATTTTAGATTTTATTTTGTATTTGGTCCTCGAATTATATTTCAAAGTTGATTTAAAATTGAACTGAAAATCAATAGGAGACTGCTTTTGAGAATAGGACACTGTGTATTTGCAGTCTGTAGACCCGCAAGCAAAATGTTAGATTTTTGGCTAATTTATCTTTTACTATTTTTTTTACATACTTTTTAGTTTGTATTCTCTTGTACCTCAAGGAAATAAAAACATCACCTTCATCCCAATTTTCACTATGTCTGTGGTAACAATTGTGTAAGCCATTTGCTGTAGTGTTGCGCTACATATACCATTTTATTTCTAGTCCACATGCTAGGCTTTTCCAGGCTTTTAAATTGCACAAGTTTCCCCTGTTTAGGGCATTATGTCTGCATAAATAATGGGCTTGAAAAGGAATTTTGCTTACCAAAGCTGATACATACATGGCTTTGCAGTGATTTCAGACTAACATTGTGAAACGTCAAAGAATAATGTTTGTCCTCCAAAAAATAACTCAGGTAACACGTAAATGTACAGACTAAGTACTGTTCAAATTAGCATCAACAACATATTTAAATGTCATGTATTGTCCAAGAATGTAAAAAAAAAAAAGAAACCCAAATGCCAATGCAACCTCTTCATTAAAGTCTGGAGTACAAAAGTTCATAGGTTTAGAGATAACCACCAAATTAACCTACAATATTCATATTTGCTTAGTTCCACAGAAACTAAATGAAGAACTGCTACCCTCTATGAGACAGGATGCCTTCCCCAGGCCATGCATGGATTAGATGATGGATAGGAGTGCAATGACAGTTTCATTACCATGTTTTCATCACCATGTTATTGTAAGCATGAAATGCAACATTTATCAGACAGCAAAAGACACTGAACTGTGAAATTATTAGGTTACAGACTTGAAAAGGGTTGAATTGTTGTGTCTTGTGTCCTTTTATTTTTGTTTTAACAAGGGATGTCTTAGTGGATTTCATTTTTATTGAACTCAAAATTTATTTAGTTAGTAAGGCAGATACGTGATTATGCATTATACATTGTAAATTTCTTTAAAAATATATTTTTGTGCTAGCCCCCTGCCCCCAAAAACTTAATTGTGAATCAATCTGGAGCAACTGCATGATGAATTCTAGTAATGAAGATTCTGTCATGGAAATACTTATACTACTTAAGTGTGGCAACTTAGGCCATTAGGCAAGTCATTAAAAGATATTTCAACAGTAAAGGAACAATTTTCAAGACAACAGTACTCAGTTCAAGATAGGTGACACAGTTACTCTAAAAGTTGCTGCAGACAAATAAATGATTAAATGCAATTGCAAAGCTAGACAGAAGCAGAAATCATTGCTTAAACAGATTTGTCAGATTAAGCCCAGTGCCATTAGGAACAACCAAATATCTGATACTTAAGCTTTTCCCAGAGGAAGTAAGTTGTCAACAGATGTGTCAGCATCTGACAGAGTAATTTCCAAATAATTGTTGCAATTATAATTGGTGTAAGTTGCTTACTTGTATTATCATAATTGGTGACTCGTGTTGTTAAGTAAAAGACTTAGTCATGCATCTTCAGTCATCATTGCTTATCTCTGCATATACTTCAAGAGCAAAATTTAAAAATATTGAGAAAGCAAGCAAACAACAGAAAAATCAAAAGTGGACTAAACCAACTATACAAATGCCTAGGTTTTGTATCTTTGCTTTTAATAATATGACTGTCCAAAGTTGTTCTAATAAGACAGAAACATTACAACAAATTGAGAAAAAGTGCTTTGCTACTTTATTAACATCTTGACAGTTGTTTTATACTAACAAAAAAAAAAGATCAGATCTTTGCTCGTATGAAAGCAGAGATAGGCACATTTTTAATTAAAGTGTATGCATACACAACACTATAACTAAGAAAAATTCACAATACTGCAGAACCAGAGATAGGCATAGAAAATGATCATTGATAGGTCTGACTCTAGAAAAGCTGGCTATATCAATTTTAAGAAGAGTGTGAATAAAATCCTTTGATGTATTATTTGTCTTGAGGACCAAAATCTGTAAAACCACCTAAAGAACTATAAATACATCATTTAGTTGAAGAAAAGAATACAGTTCTCTTAAGTTACAACAGCTGAGAATTTAGCTGAAGAAAAAAAGGATAGACTATAAGGGTAGAACTGATATTAGGTATTCTTAAACTAAAGCTCTCAGAGCCTGTAAGAATGACAATATGACTAGAAACTGCCAGTGCTGTTCCTATCATCTGTCACTTCTATTGTTTTTGCTAAATATCAAGTAAAAAAATTATACCGTTAAAAATAAAAACTCAATGAAATAAACTTCAGGTCAACAAAAGCAATTGACCCATTAGCATGGGATCCAAGTGCTTTCAGAAGTCTAGAGTAGATGCAAATTAAACATTCAGGGCAAGACTGCTCTGCTTCAACATAGGTGACTAGTCTCATTTCAGATGCCTTATCATATCCAAGGTATCAGCACAGGACTGGAAGATAGGAGAGAGGACTTCTGGTTGTGTGACCTTCTGCAGTGGCAGATGGAGACTAGCCAGGATACTTTATGGCATCTCAAAGGAAACTAGACACCTGTGAAAAGACAGATAGGATTCATTTCATCTGTCCTTAAATACTCAAAAGTTTGAAAATTACTTTTAGTATATCTAGACCTGTAGCTGATAAGAAGAAAAAGGCAATATCAGATGGAAATTTATCCCATTTACCTGAGATATGTAGGACAGAATTAAGCTAGGTTAGATAGCACTTTTCAATGGTTAACTTATGAAAGAAGTTCTTGCTGTCAGTAACTTTCTCTGTAATATAGAAGCCAAATACCAAATCTGCCTATACCCTTTTGCCAGAAAGAGTTGGTGGACATCCCTGACTTGTAATACATAGCTTAAATGTATTTAACACCCAGAGTAAAGGTCAGTTTTGTACACTGAACTTCATTTTTTGTCCTTTTATGCACAACTAAATGGTAATTAGGTTTTAATGAAATGCATTAGAGTGATTACAATTAACATAATCACTCTTGTCAGTTCATGTCCTCATGTTCTACATGCTGAGCTGAGTGGGCAAGACAGGGCACTTTAATGTTCAAACACTTTGCAAGATTCAGCCAATTTTTTTTTTCATTAAAATACCTCTAATTACATTTACAATCAACAGTAAGCAATTTGTAGGTGATATTTTCTGATCTACCTTACATTACCCATTCACAGAACCTCTTTTTTAGTCAGACAGTTACGACGTTCTAGAGTGCAAAGTATAGTATTTCACAGCACAGTGAAACAAATTCTTCAGATGAAAATTAGCACTTTAATGGTTTGTCTTTAAGTTGCTCATTTGACCTGATATTCTGAAATGTATGTCCTTTATCTGATTCCATCAAGGGCTGTTCATGGATGCAGATACTCATTCCAGTTGCATAATCCAGTACAGAAGCTGTATTACTAAAGGTTTTCCACTTCTGTGCAATTCTGAACCTGAAATTTACTTCTTCAATTATAATTAAGAGTTAAATGAAATACTCATTAACAGATGCAACACTTGAAAATCCTTCATGACACAAAGACAAAAAAACTTCACCAATTACCTTCCTAGAACTTGTAACAAAATGTCTACATCTTCTGCAATTGCCAAAAGAAAAAAAAAAAAATTGAGCAATTCAGAAAACTTTTACATAGTTACAAGCTACTATAGTACTGAAATGTCAATATTCCGTACAACTTTGCTATAAACTGTCCAACAGTTTGAACACATGATGAATACTAAAGCATGTAAACATTCCCACTTAGATTAATTACTTTAAATCCTTTACAGGTCAAGGCCACAGTGGTCTGCTCAGTGCCTCAAGAGGACTAAATAAACTAGACTTGATTTTTATATTAAATAACTAAACATTTACTTTAACATGTTCCTTAATCTTGTTTTTTTCAGTCCTTACAATTAAAAAAATTAGTAACACATTCCTCTTGTCAATCAGAGTGAATGAAACTATTTTCCCCACACTTGAGTTCTCAGCTCTTCATCACTAATTCCAATTAATTCCAGCAAAACATACTCTGCAACTGTCAGCATGATCACTCAGTGCATCCATCAGATATTATACTAGGATGGGAAAATCAGTTATTTTCTCTTAAAGCATAAATTGTCTTCTACTTGCTCTTAGTGCCACTTGTTAAGGAATGTGTTGGTAAACTGAACTGCTTAAACATTTCCATCTTTTCAAAACCTGTGCATAAAGTTATTTTCATATAACACAACATTAAATGTGTTTGCTAATCCTGACAAGAAAAAAAAAAAAACCCTTTTATTTCCACAAATGTAAAACTTACCTTGTTGTTTCAAAAAGACAATGAAAAGCAGCAGATTATATAGCACACTGGTGAGAAACTTTAGAAACATTTATTCTGCTCTTTGTCTGTAATTCGTTTTACATATTTTTAACAAGTTTTTTTTTTAGGCTGATGACAGAGTGTTTTGGGGGAGACAGATACAGCATTCAGAAAAATACAGGAAAATTAAATATATAGGTAAATGTAAAATGCGTTAGAGACTAGGAAAACCCCAAGTTTACATCTTAATGCAAATAATAATGACTGAAAGCTGATTAGAAGCCTTTACTTTTGAATGCCATCATTTCTGGAGAACAATACTTCTACTCATACACATTAATTCATAATTTTCCTATGTCTTGATGAAAAATACATACATTATATCTAGACATATAAAGATGCAATGACTGAATCAAAGATACAGTCTCCTGTATCCTACCCCCAGTCTTTAGGTTAAAATAACATAGAAAAGCTCCACATATCCAGTTTTAAAATATCGATCTCTACAATATTGATCATAACTTCTCTATGAAGAGAAGTTTTCGCTTTACACTTAGAGATCAATTTGATTGGTTTAATAGTAAATTTTTAAGTGTATTTCAGTATCTTAAAGGTCTCTTATATTTTTTAGCTTAATCAGACAAAGAATGTCTAGGTCATAAAAATCATGCATCATGCAGTCAATGTTTTGAGAAAAAACAATCCGACTAACATAAACCATAAACATGAAATAATACATTGTTAGGTACCACTGGTGGGAATATTTAAGATTATTAGTGCAGAAGAAAAGTTCTGTGTGTACAGACCAATTTTGACTTGTTAAGTAATGCTAATTAGATAATGCTAGGTATGTGGTTCCTGTGGAAAACAAGGAATAAAAAACCTAAAACATTCTAAGTAAATCCAAAAATTCTCCCTAGGTGTAGCCATTTGCATAAACATATACATAATATAATTAAAATAATATAATCTCTTTTCTTCTAAAGACTGAAGAAGTTGCAAAAGAATTGAGAAGGAGTTAATAAGCATAGGAATAATATATATAAATATGGTATGAAATTATTGTATTTGAGAAGAAAAATATTTACATACTTGAAAACTGAATGGAGAAGCCTGATTTGCTGATGAAGAAATCACTGTCAAATTGTAATGTTAAGGAGTTGAAAGTGCTGTGAATGTCCTCTGGAAGAGCTGAGCCACTCCACTCTTTGAGAAGTATGCTGCTCTCAACAGGCCCATCCCATACCTTCAAGATGTCATGAGCAACCTCAGTATCAAAAACAATAAAATGCAGACTGCAAAGAAAAAGTAAAAGTACTGTGCATTATTCATTAAACACAATTATATGAAACTACAAGCAATCATTCCCAAACTGTAGTTTTAAGATGCTGTTTAGGACTAAAGAAGACCTGGTGGTCCAGCAGTGTTATTAATTTTTCCTGTTGAAGAAGCTGATCTTGTAAGAGTCATGCAGCTCTGTTTTATAAATGTCTGAATGACAGAAAATGGCATTACAGGGCGTAAGTCCTCAAGACTTAGTTTATAAGTCCGTAAATTATCTTATTTTTATGATAAATATTTTAAGGTATACAAACTACGATTTCATCAAAGATTTCCTCTTTTTATTCAAATGAGGATAGCATGAATACTGTTTTGCTTGAATTATATGCAATTTAAAAAATGTAGCAGCTACTGGACAGTAGGAGACATAGCACAAAGAAGTCCTGTCAGCATGGCATTTCCTTTCCTATACAAAAAAGAGAAAAATATCATAGATTGGCTTTTTGCTAAAATTCATAAAATATAAAACTGTATTATAATAAAATAATCTGTATTTATCTTCAGGTGAAGAATTATATTTATTAAGGTCTTCAGGAATGTTATCTTATAAGTCAAAATATGTGCATTGTCTCCAAGTCCTGAATGATTACATTCTTAATACTGAAGAACTCTGGTAGGTAAATATCAAAATGTCTCTTTTTTTTTTGTTTCAAATAGTTGTGTGTTGACATTTCTTCATCTTATTAGTCCTTAACTGGAAATCATTAATTTGAAAATTGCTATTTAAACAAAAGTGATGTATTGAAATAACCCATGATGGCATAAATTCTATATTTGGCTTAGTGAAACAGGATTACAAAAAAAAGCGGGGGGGAAACCTCCCACTGAATAACTTGTCTTTTAATTATATTGTTTTGCCTGTGAGTCCCTTTCAAATCAGAATATTCTGTGATTATGTTTGTCTTCCAGAGCAACACATACTGAAGGCCTGCTGCTGAAGAGGCGGCTGACCATCACCTACTGATTGGAAGTAGAGAATAAATCTTTTGTTTTCATCTGCTTCCATGCATGGACCTTTGCTTTTGTTTTATTAAACTGAGTTTATTTTGACTCACAAGGGGTTTTTCTCATGTTATTTTCTCCCCACCCCATCCTGATGAGGAGGGACAATGTCAATCCACCAAAGACTTTTTCAGGGCCCAATGCGGGTATTGAGATACCATTAGTTTTGTATGAAGGTGCCATAGCTATGGCAGTAATTAGGTGTCAAGTTCTGGTGCAGGTCATGGAGTTTGTTGGTTTCACTGATTAACTCTTCATTTTGCTGAATTTGGGAACATGTTAATTCAAGTAATGGGTCTGTGCTTTGCCCTGGCACTGATGGCCTTGCTGTGCTGGCAGAGCTATCTTGTGGAGAGGATGAGGGAACGCAACATTCTTTTCCTACCTCTGATTCATGGGAATAGTTTTATTACGCGTATTCTTGAGGTTCTTATTCAGCCTTACATAAGCTGTTTAATGCTACTAATTAACACTGTAACATATTCTGGCATTTGTGGGATCTGGTGTTGTCTTGGAGCAAAAGACAACTTTTGGGGGAGGCGATACTCAAATGCGCCTTGAATGCTGCTTATCTTGCCCCATATCCAGGGACTTTACGCCTGAACAGGCAAGCAACCTTGGAAAACTGATGCAACACCTTATAGAAGGATACTTTGACTATGCCAGTGAAAACCAGCAGCTTGTGTAGAAAAATACAAGAATGACAAAAAATTTGTAAAATACTGAGTATTTGTAAACCATAAATAGTGAAATTAAAAATGTACCTTATTGTCTTTCCTGGATCTGCTTCAATAATCCAAGTGCAATGAAGATTGTTGTCATATGGTGCTGGGTAACCAGGGGACAAAATGCGCCCTGATGTAGCAGCATGAATTCGACCACCACACTCAGCTGCAAAATAAGGATTAAATTTCTAATGAGACCATAAAGTTGACACTTCCATTTTCCATCCATTTCACATCTGTGTTTTCTAAAAGGTTAACATAATGACCTAACACTTCTGAAGCAGTACACATACATTCAAACCAAGATATGTACATAAGTTAAAAATGAACACATAGATCTCATTCCTACCTTGTTATAAAGAAATAAAGCATAGTTCTGTGATTATGTCACTTAACTCACCAGACTGGTTCATACAAAAGCACAATTTTAGCATTAGCAAGACAGCAAAAATGTTTCAGAAATTTCCCATCGAACATGCTGTCTTTCCAACCTCCAACACATGCTTTGCTTTTCTAGCAATGAATGTTTGAATTCAAACTTTGCAGCATTGAATTTTATAATTAAAATAGCTTTCTGCTTTGCTGGGATGTCAAAATGATTTCAGTGTAATGTTTTCAAGTTACTTCTATATAACTTCAGATTTAATTACACCAAAAAGCAGTAGTTATTTCTTACCAATTTCCTTTGGTATTTAAAAATTTAAATGCCATGTGCTTGCAAAGTAAGAGAGTAAATCAGAAAGCTATGATTTGATAGTATGTGGCATCTGGTTTAAAACATCTTTACTATCAATACTATTTTTGTGGAGAATCCAATAGCAATGCTAATAATCAAATGATTCTTACATTGCTTGTTTAGAGCATCATGCTGTTGTCTGGCCAGTGTAAAGACACACCCTGATGAAAGAGAACTGTGTAACAGTCATGCGCCACTGAACTAAAAAGGATCAGTGATTCTTCAGTTAAGTGATGTACTTGAACTTCTACTACATTTATAGTGCTGCTTTACAAGTAGTGCTGTTAAAAGAACCTACCATGGAGATTTATTCAAGCACAGCTGTACAGCAAGCATAGTAAGACAGAGATGATGGAAAAAACATGGCAGTTGGACCAAATAATCTATCAGCAATACTCCTAACAAATATTAATCTTTCTACATGCTACCAAGTCACTGCTCACAACCAAGTTGTTACCATGAGGGAAAATTACCATAGAGGAAATAAGGTGACTGATTTACTTATTTATCCTGATGGTTTGTTCATTCAAAACACATTCATTTTATATATGGAACCACAGCAGGAAGCAACTTAAGTACAAAATTTCTTCAAACGTAACCCTCTTCTAGGATTTCAATTAATTTCCATTATACAAGAAAGTTTGGATAAGCAATAGTCACTGTGGTAGATAACTACAGACAAGAAATTATTGATACCAGTACTGTATTTACCAAAGAACTAAATTTAACTCAGTGAACCCAAAATTTAAACTAATTGACATACTTGATTTAAAATTCTGAGAAGGCTTATTTAGGAAAAGAATACATCGTAAAATGTGGGATGATGCATTATGTATTGCATATATTTTTTTCTTTAAATCCATTTTAGGAGTAGGTCAAAAGTAAACTTTCAGAATTTATTATAAAAATAATTCAAAAAAATTATATTCCAATACGCAGAAAGGAGCATACTGTAAAATCAGCACCTCAAAGAATATACTATATAAACAACTATATTATAACTAATAGAAGTGACTTAAACGTTTCTGGAAACTTTTAGAGGAGGAATTACAAGAATTCACTGGCTTTTTTCATTTAGGTTTAGAACATTAAAAAAATGAGAATGAATGCTAAGACCAGTATAACAGTTTATCACTAAAAATTAGTAAGTGTAGAATGTGTGGAATATGTCTATCTATATGCTTGAAATTTTTGTGAATGAGACTGAAATGATGGTGAATACAATGAAGAATATAAATGTCACTGAAGAGGACAGCAAATATCAAATGCTGATCTAGTCTACAAGCAAAAATAATACATCTCCACAAACAAAGATTTTAAGAAAATGTTTCTAAGAAAGGAAATTATGTTTGGAACTTCATGACAGCTTCAGAAAAAGGAAGAAAAATAAGTCATTCAAATCAGAGTCAAAAAAGATAAAACTGTGATAGCATAAGATAAAACTGATGGAAGAAGAGATTTTATAAGTCTAAAGGGGGATATATTTCTATATATCTAAGATAATGTGCAGATATATAACAGTTTTCAGGGATCTTCAGGGCAAGCTTTCCTGTGCACAGAACAGTAAAACCCCCCCAAAACAGTAAAATTTAATGAAGATAACTGACTGTAAAAGACTGTTTAGAAGGAAACACTTTTAGAAGATTTTAAGAGAGAACAGTGAACATTTGATTTCTTGGGGAACTTATTAATGGTCCAGAAGAGATTTAAACTAGAAATGAGAAGAGGTAGTTTATACAGAACTGATGCAATCCCAAAATTTTATTTTAAGGAGAGGAAAAAGGACAGTAATTAAAAATATATGTAGAGAGATAAAAGCACATAGAAAGATATCTTTTGGTTGAACATACAGAAAATAAGACCAAAATCTCTCTCAGGATACCAAAAGAAAACTGATTATTTATTGATTGAGAGACATCATTTCACTTAGAGATGAAATAAGATTCTCAAGAAATTTTGGCACAAATTATTTCAAAAGATTGGAAATAAAATACAGAAACCAAATCCAGTAATGCAAGGTACAAAATCAAAGTAAGAAGACAAAAGAAAGAAGAAAAAAGACAAAGTGGGAATCTTGAGTGAAACACAGAATCTTAAAAGCATATTGGTATGAAGAAAACTGGAAATACAGGTGGAAATACGGGACTAGAAGGAGCATTACATGGAAGGACTACAGTAATGATCTAAATAAAGTCAATGGGAAAAAACATACATATTGGTCAAAAAGTATTTTGAAGAAGGATCATGAAAGATGGAGCAAAGATGGCAATTTTCTTTAGATTTGCTTGATCCTGGGTTCCCTGGCTTCCTCCAGGTCAGATTGGAATATACAGGATTTTTTTTTTTTTTTAATTACTACTATTTTAATTGTCATATGTTTGAGATTTTAACATCCCACATATAGATCAGAAGACAAATCGCCATACAAAGAAAAGGAAATAGGTAGATGGTTGCATTTATTCACCTAATAGACTTGAAACCAACAAGCATTTTAGAGTTGATTCTAAGTCTACTTGGTAGTGAACACATGCACAAAAAAATATTGCAGAAAATGACCTTAGAGAAATTACTTCATTTAAATTACATGGGGAAATAGGCAAAGGGAGGACTAATTATGGGTCTTTTCTACAAAAGGGCAAACTTAGAGGAAAAGGAAGCTAACCAATTAAACTGAAGAGCATGAGGACTTGAATGCATAAAGAGCCTGGAAAAGTCTTTAAATCAAAACTGGATAGTTGTTTTGACCTCTATATATATAGAAGAAAACTTACAGATAAAATTCTAGAATCAAGTGGGGAAAATAACCTCTACTAAGACAGCAGAAATGCTGTTCACTGATGTTTTCCTGGCACTTACCTTCAGCTTAATGTGAATGTCTGAAAGGAAGGGAGCTTGGTCTTTTGTAGACTGCGGGTTTGTGAATGTGTTCAGCGGGAAGCAGGTTCTGGAATGAAGAATGTAGCCCCAAAATGGGAGAAATGCAACAAGCAAAGATCCTGTAGGTGAGGTGAGTGCTGAAAGCAGTTGGTGACCTGCCAGCAGCAGGCAGCAGAGGTGAACACTAATTATCAGAAGACACACAGAAGCAAAGACTCATGGGAACTCCATGTGAAAACTGCAGTCAGGAAGTCACTGGCAATTGCTGGACTGGAAAGCAAAACTGCCTAGTAGAGGTACAATGGATAACAGCTATACTGGTGTTCAGTTGTTCTGCACATTGGCTAGTAATTCTCTATTTAACATTTATGTTGCTTGTAATGAAACAAAGTTTTAGGCACTTGAAGATGTGGTATTTCCAGGGAAGGTCTACCTCAAGGCTTTGACAGATGGGGTATCTTAGCACAGCAGTAAGGACTCCAGAGCACACAGATAAAAAAAATTCAGCAACATGGGATGAAAATGAGAAAAAAATGTTCATAGGAATGAGATGCTGAAATAGTATCTGATGAAAATAGATGAGGAAAAAAAAAGCCCACAACCTTATTTGCTTTATGATAAGTTTATGAAGTGTTTAGACAATATCACTGCCTGTGATAGTGTATCAGACTCAGTGACCCAGGGCTTCATCAGAACCAAAGCAGTAGTCTTCCATCAAAGGCTGCTCTATAGAAAAAAGTATTTTCCAGTAGTTTTATAACCATTAATAGCAAGCCACCTATTTCAGAGAAGTTAAATTTCCATGTCCATATTCAATCTTTACTTGAAATTTAAACTTTGTTTGCACAATTATCATCTCATGAAGTATAGAAAGACAGAATATTTGTGTTTTTTTCTTGAACCACCAGACCAATCACACCAGAACATTGTCACAATCTGTATTACCTATGCAAGTAGGCACAGGTTTGTCCCAAACTCTTCGATCTCCACTTAAGCAGGTCATAATACTACTACCATGCATTGTATAGCCAGGATTACAGCTGTATAAAATGACAGTGTCTATAAAATGTCCTTCATCTCGTATCTTGTAGCCATAATTTGGTATGCCAGGATCTTCACACTTTACTAGGTCAAAACCTGCAAACAGAAATGGGGAAAGAAGAAAAAAAGACATGGAGATATAAATCCCAAATAAAATATAATGGCAACAAATCTGATTCTGATGCAAACTATATTCTCATGAGTGAATGACATTAGATGTATTCACAGTGACCAAAGATAAATTATATATAATTTGAGTAAATCAGAAACTGAAAGACCAGGAACTAGTTATTAACTTCATATTTGATTATGACATTTGCTTATTGAAAAAAAAAATTATCTATATTATTCTAAAACAGATTGATGAGAGATTAATTAATTTATACCACTTCTATGTTTCATTCTTTTTTATTCAGTGGGAAAGAAACATTGATCCTTGTTTTGGCAGGAAGTAGCAGCTTCACCTTCTCACCTAATCTCCATAATGACGTCAAGAGACCACAGTTGTAACTCAGGAAGCATGTGCAAAGGCTACTTCATCCATCCTAGTCTCAAAATAGCATGGCTTCAGTTTTATCTTTGCTGAAAGGAAGACATATTCCCACACTCATTTTCAATTTGCATTCTCCTTTCTGGCCTATTAACATGCTGAATGAGATAAATACCTCCCTTGGTGATCCATGGAATGAACAGATCTGCTCTGAGCACCTACAACTCTTTCCACATTTTATGCATTACTCTCTTCATTTTCTTCATACAGCATTGCTAAAATGTAAAGATGCATTCTATATCTCTTCTTTTGCCTTCAGTTTTCCGTTCTTGGAATAATATAAAAAGTGGTTCTAAATTAATCTCTTTTAATTCCAAATTCTTGTTCATTGTGGATTCTTCTTTATTACTGCCATGTCCCCAAACCAAAGAAGTAATTCTGACTACAAATATTTTCCATTCTGTTGTCCTTATTTTACTGAACAGCTTAAGTGACTCTGAATCAGGCTGTTGGTCTTCAGTTTTCTGTTTTCAGTGCACTCTTTACGCAGGGTTGCTCAGGGAAGCTGTGGATACCCCCTTCCTGGAAGTGTTCAAGGCCATGCCGGATGTGGCTTTAAACAACCTGTTTTAGTAGAAGGTGTCCTTGCCCATGTGTAAGGCCCCAAGAAATTTGATCTATGAGATCTTTTAAAAGGGCTTACTTGAGTTGTTCATGTACTCTGAGTTAAGTGCATGGGACAAATACTAACAAGATACCCAAGAGGTCAAAATAACAAAAAAAGCTTTTACTGGTACCTTTAGAAAATCAGAGAACTTTGGCAAAAGGTTTCAAGCAGCATTCAATCAATGTGAAACAAACACTTCTCAAAGCATTAACTTGGCCCATTCAACTTAGCAAACTCCAAGCCTCATCGATTTTAAGTTTCTCAAAACATTACTCAAAATTCCAAAATAAAGTAATTAGGAGACAAAGACAGAAAAGGCATAGAAAAGAACAAGTATAGCCATTACTCCTGGTTCCAGTGGCGTTCAGCTGATAGAAGTTCCAAGAGGAGGCAGGGTGGAATATGCTTGCCTTGTGTCTTGCTTTAAGTACCCCTTGGCTTTTCCTGGACACTTCCCCAGGTGGGGCTTGCAGTCATTTGTGCACACAGGATCTGGGTGAGGGGCTGGAGAGGCAGGTGTGGAGCATTGGCTCCAGTGTGCCAGGGACTGGCAGCCACTGCAGGGCTGGGATACAGGCTGGGGGAAGGGTGGGCTGTAAGGGGCAGTTCATCACCAGAGCAGGACCCAAGCTGCCCCTTGCCACACACACATCCACCCAAACCCCTGAATGTTTCAAGCCAGCAATCCTTCCAGGCTCTCACACCATGGCAGGAGGCTTGGAACTAGATGATCTTTAAGGTCCCTTCAAACCTAAACCATTCTATGATTCTATGAGATCCTTCACTAAGTAGTAAATTACATATCTACAGACAACCTTTAATTATTTTACAAATACACAAGCTAGAGCTGGTCTCATATTGTTGCCTTTCTCCTGGCAGTGAGATCAACCACAGCTGAAAAAACTGCAGGGAGTCTACAGAGCTTTTCTTCCTGCAGAGATGCTAAAGATAATCCATCAACTGACATCCCTGAAAACCGAAAATACCTTTGCTTTCTTTGTTCGTTAATTGGGCACAAAGGTTGGGATTTACCTGTTAAAACTCAGGATTCTGAAAATTAGAAGGTTAAGTTTGAACTAGTCTAGGCCACTTCAATTGTCAGTAGAAAAATGTAAATTTCTGGAAACCAATCTACCCCTTATATCAAGAGGTGTTCAGATCAGTCAGCTCAATCAGTTCCTGCAGACATTTATTTTCTACCTTTATTTTTAACTGAGCCCATGCTCTTTCTTTATATAGTAGGCCAGAACTGAATGCTGTTCTATCAGACAGATACTGCATCTCTCTGTGCTAATATCTGAAGAAACATCAGGCCTTAGGAACAATAAGAATAGTCTGACCACAGTCATGCACTCTTAAATTCACTTATCTTTTAAAAGAGCATGGCTGTTTATAAGTACCTTCCTGGGAATTCAGCTGTCTACTATATTATGCCTGAGATTGTTTGGGAAAGTCCTAGACAGAAGGCAGCCAGATAGAGGCATGTTAGCATTTACACTAACATTTAGTCAGTCTAAATAATCACTATCCTCATACTCATGCCCTGACAATGCTTAATTTACTAGCAGACCTGTAGTCTTTATGTCAGATGGAGTTATCTATAATCATACACAGGACAAAAGGATTCTAGAGATTTATCATTATTCCCTTGCTAAAAGACTGTTTCCATGTGACTATTTGCCCACCCCTGCAATTTCTTTTTGTGGGGGAAAAAATAAAAAAGAAAAAAAGGGGGCAGCAATCATTTTAACTGGTTCTCAGCAATGGTTATATAAACAGTCACATCTAAACAGTTTTCTTTCTTTTAGAGTTAAAAGTGTCTTATGTAGTATGATTAATCTCATCCTAAGAAAGAAAAAAGTAGATTGGATGGACTGGACAATTCTAAAAATGTCTATTTCTCTTCACACCTTAAAAAGAACCAAGACAATCTGGTCGTTCAGATGAGCTGAACTTCACAAGACATAGCTATATTTCATTGTTTTAATCTCCTTATTAAACCTACAGAGACATTTATGTAAAACCCTGAAAATGTAAGTTGTTTGATAGATAGCATTATATTTTGATAAGTTGTTTGATAGATAGCATTAATTCTGATTTGACAGCATGAGCCAATGTAATACTATTTCTTTGCCACTCAGACACTTTCTCATTCTTTATTAGGTGCAACATTTGGTTATCAAATGCAGTGGCATGTGATTGACAGATGAAACTCCCCTGATTAAAGAATTTACTTGTGTCTCATGAAAAAAAACTTTCCATTAACTCTGATATATAGTTGGAGAGATTCATTCTCCAATACCTTGTACCACCTAAAGAAGACAAGCTTGTCAGGTAGAAGTGGTATCTTTTATAAGACCCACAGACAAATTTGGGTGAAATGAAATGAACTTTTGGATGAACCAGCCTTCCTAGTCTGCTATACATACTTCACTGAAGAAGGTATCAAGACTGGCATAAAACCATTGTTCTAACTTGCTATAATTTCATGTATTCCAGTTAGCATTCAGTTTTGCACAAGGTGTAAACACATGATACATGCGAAAAGTTAAGGAGATGACATCACAAGCTTTGGAAATTTGAGAGAAGCCTGCCTGAATACCTACCATAGCCTGCCTGCACTTTGTCTATTCTTGCTTGAAACAGGACTGAAGAATACAAAAGATATTTTTGTTTTTATTTTGCCTTATTAATAGTATGAATCATCATTGTAAGTCACCTATATCTTTAAGTACCCACAAACATAAAGATATTTCACCTTCTTTGCTTTGTAGATTCCTACATGTTCTCCAATTTATATTATTTTTTTTTGCCTGTAGTTTTTCACCCGTCTGTCCAAGGGTGAATTGCCTACTTCTTGAAGAGCCTCACACTCTACAGATACTCACTGCACTGCATTTTTGTATCTGTAAACAACAAAGTATCTCTGAAAATTAGAAATAGGAAAACACAACTTTGTTAAAAACACTCTGAATACACAGTGGCACATACAGGAATTTCTCAGCCTGTACATATGTCAAAGAACATGAAGTCCCTTCCAGAAATATACTGATTTTTAAAATATTTTTTAAATCNACAGGAATTGCTCCTGTGGGAGCAACAGGAGAGTTAAGATTTTTTCTGCCAGTTCATTATAAACTGAAATCAAACATTTATTTGGGGTAAAGTATTAGATAAGATGATTACAGAGAACATAACAAGTCACTGTGTTAAGTACCAGAATTTAATTTCCTATTTCACAAACAATAAATTAAAAATAAAATAAAAATATCTAACTGGAAGAAAAAATATAAAACATAAATTTAAATATCCTTGAGACACTAAACTCTTCAGTATTTCCTGATTTATTTAGACTGTTCAGACACTTCTATCAAAAAGACCACCTTGATTTTAATTTCTAGGTATTGATAATTCATGAAGACTTCAGCAGTACTCTTAATTATTAGGTTTGTTTGCACAATATTATGCCTAGGGGGAAAAAATAGATACAAACATTCAGTGTGGCAAAACAAAGAGTATTATTGATCTTTGTATTTCAAGAATAATCCCTTCAAAACCATTCAAAAAACTAATTGCTGGCATTTATGCCGTATTTTTAAAATGGCACTTTGAACACTCAAGAAAAAACTGTAAGAATGACAGTACATAATTTGCAGCCCCATGTTCACTACATTTCTCCACCAGCAAGACAACCATCGTTTATGAGGAGGTCTATTAAAATCTGAGGTATTTCACATGCACGTAGGTGCCGTTCATTGTGTGCAAACAGTAGTATCTTGCCCTGTGCTCTTCTTCCCCAGCTTCTTCCCCTCCCTCTCATACACAAAACCCAGAACTTTTAATTCCCTTTTTCCCTGATGCTCTTGTAATTCTGAAGTAATTTATCATAAAGGATCATATTTTTGTGAAATATCATTGTAGAAATTTTGCAACAGAACTTCAGTGTTCAAGTAGATGCTATGAACTTTTACAGTGGGGGAATATGGTCATGAGTTCTACACAATCACAGTACTTGGGTTTACCTGACACTGCAGCAAGCCAGCGTCAGAAAAATTCTGCCAAGATTCTTACTGCTGAGAAAGATTATTGTATTGGCAAATGCTGCCAATTATCTTATTCTTGAGTTTCATTATAGGATTGTCAGAACAATGAATGCATAAAAGCATGTTAAAATAAAATCAAACCAG
Source organism: Promerops cafer (assembly GCA_013398275.1). Lineage (NCBI taxonomy): Eukaryota > Metazoa > Chordata > Aves > Passeriformes > Nectariniidae > Promerops > Promerops cafer. Next base: position 139,798 of record VZSE01007449.1, read on the forward strand.
CCAGAATACATCTTGATGATTGGCTGTAACCTCCTGGCACTATTCAATGGGATTTACTCTGTCACATTTGATGTAAATAATCAGGAATGTAGAAATACCAGTTGTCGGGGTAAAAATCATTGACATATCTGTAAATATATGTAGACTATTAACTACAACCTTTTTCAACTCAGTTTAATTATGATGGGCACTGTGGTACTACATTTACATTTACATTTACATTAGACAACCGTACAGTACAATAAATCAAAGCAATGAAGCTGAGGGTTTTATGGCCATACTATGTGCACTCGTGATTTTTCCTTGGACTACCTTTTCTGTCCATTAGTGGGCAGAATTTGCTATGTGCATCCATGAAGCACAACTCTCGGTTCAGCTTCAAGTTTGTACCCTCCAAAGCCTGTCATCAATACAGAGAAGAGTGTTCATTTTGTATCTCCAAGGGAAATTTCCAGGGATTCTGTATTGCAGAGTGTACTTATAAAAGAAGCTGACAACATCCTGAAGTATGTACAAATGTTCTCTTCACTCATTCTGAAAGGAAGAATACAGTTTACTTACTCTACACACACACACACACACACACACACACACACACACACACATATATATGTGTGCATTTACACTGCATGTAAACCTACAGTGGCTATATGAAAAATAGGTAATCTAAACCAAGTAATTTCCTACTAGAAGAATTCCTAAGGTATTTTGAAGCAATCACTCTCCTAAAGCCAGACACATGAAAAAGAAAGCACCTAAAAGGTGGCATTAGTGACCTTTAGGTACTTGATTCCTAATTTGTAACTCTAACCTTGAGTTCAACACTAAGACTTCTAGGAATGGACAAAAGAAACAAAGACACTGAATTGTGAGCTATGGTACTCATCCAAATTTTACTTCCTATACAAAGATATGTTGATGTATGTTACATTATCACTGGTTTAGTAGAACATATACGCACGCTGTTATTAGTGATCAGAATGTAAGCCAAGAAATTAGGCTGTAGGGCTTTATTTCTTCCTTTTTTTTCTTTCTTAGTAAACCTTGTTCATGTTTTGCAAAAAATATACTATGTCAATTAAAACTGCACTTATGGAGATGGAAGATAACAGTTTTAAAAAAGAGGAAATACTTGAACTGACAATAAAATAAATGTAGTATTATAGCCCTTAATACTGTGGTCTCATGGTGCAAATTTGTTCAACTGCTTTTGACATTTGAGCTTTATTTACAGCTATGCTGAATTCATTATTCTTTGTCAATGCCATGCTGACTTTATGCCAAATCATACATAAAACTGCCATAAAAGCACAAAATGCATACAAGTTTTCTTCTGTATGTGTTCATTAATTTTACAGGAATTCAATCATGTTTGTGCCAGATTCAGATCAGATTTGCACTGCTGGGCATCCTGATGCTGCATCAATTCACTTTTAAGACCATGGAACCTTGGATTCAGATATGATCCCAGAACACTGTAACCGCCAAATAAGAATTTCTTCTTGTAAATTCAAAAGCATGAATATGTGCTACAACTTCTGTTACTCTGAACTCTGCTACTTTGTAGTAAGAACTCTATATAGAAAGCCTCCAGACAAAACTGTAAAGACATTTTAAAAGAAATGCTGGCTGGGTTATTTTGAGAACTTTAGATGTCTAATCTAAAGATGAACAGGTCCTTAAAATATAAAAACTATAGCATATAGGTGTAGATCAACACTATCAATAATCTTGGCTTGGAAGAATAAGTTTATACTCATATAATTTCCTGATATTATTACTGTTTTTTAAAGATGAGGAAATACTATTACAACAAAAATACCATTACTTGCTAAGAAAATTTCACCAGATAAGGAATGAGGGGCTAATTATTTTGAATGTAAAAAGGGTTTTTTAGCTTATATATTAAACACCAAAGGGACGCTAAATACTCTTTAATAATCTCTAATAATCATATTACTTACTATAATGTAAGTATAGAGTGGGTGGGCTCTGCACATGCCCATTGTGAAAAGGCACTGTCTTTTCCTTTCTGCTTGCTATGGAAGACAGAACACACAACTAATGTATAACCTATCTTCAGCTTCTGAAAGTGATGCGATAAAAGATTTCAGGATGACTTCAAAAGAAGAGGATAAGTACATATAAAAATCCTATTTCAGTACACACAAGGAAATATTAACATGTTTTATTATAAAATAAAGGTACTATGAAAACATTGGAAACACCAGTAACTCTTCCAGAGTTGCCTACACCTGAAGTCATTTAAGCTCATAAGTGAAGTCTATATGTTTAATACAGAATCTTTTTGAATTATTAAAGAGTAATTAAAAGTATGAAATAGTACTTGAGTTAATGGTCAGAGTATATAATGGATTTCTAAAAGCATGTAAATGTCAACAGTTGTTGCACCCTAAACATCCATAACATAATCTATCTAATTAAATCCATGCAATTCAAAATAAGAGTTCTTGTCATTCTATCTTGGAACCATTTATGTGCAACTCTGTCCTGAAATCTACAGCTGTAGGAAAAAAAAAAAATACTGGAAAAATGGCCAATTACAAATTCTCTACCTAATTAGAATGATAGAAAAATCTATAGAAAGAAGTGTGTTTGGATGATGTGGCTATAGTAAGGGATCAGAAACTACTGCTTTGTATCCTTTGGAATATCCTTGAGAAAGACGCTTTTAACTTCTGAAAAGCTTTGCAATCAATTGGCAATTAATTCTGACTATATGGATGAGACAGCCATTCAATGGATAATACTTTCTAATAGGAATTTCAGCAATTCTTCTTAACGTGAACAAAGTAAAAAAAAATATGTAAACCTGCAAAATATGTAAAATAGAGATCTTAGGAACCTGCTGTCAATAACAGGTCTTTTGAACATAAAGTGAAAATAATTTTTTTCTGTAGTTTTCTCCTGTTATAAACATGTTACAAAAAATTCTAAAGCCTTTCCCCACCTATTTCAAACCAGGTTATTTGTGTCCATGTATCCTATTCAAAAATTGTGTTCTCCCTTTCTCAGCTACAATGTCCCCATATACAAATAAAAAAATTCAAGTTTAAGAAGCAAGTTAAATATGGGTAGACAGGTAGCAGAAGATAGGTTTTTATTATTTTATTGAAATACAATACATAAATAACAATACTTAAAAGAGATGGGTATGCAAATATACGTGCCTGCAGCAAGATGACTGCTGTCCATATATAGAAAGTATACAAATAAACTTTGCAATCAGCAAGCAAGTAAATAATTAATCACAATTTATACTCCCTATGAGAAGCAGGGACTAAAGGTGAAATTGGATGTGAGTTCAAGAACTCTAACTCAAGTATCTATGGAAAGATACCTTCAGGATCTTCATGCCTACACCCTCTTTTATAATCGGTGGGGACATGACTGATACAGCCACTTTTTAAAAATATTCTGTAGGTGGCTTATTAGAAGAGACTGGTCTTATCCTTTTCCTGGGGGAGGGGAAAGGAAAGCAGAAGAAATAACATGAGCATACACTTCCCCACCCCCGCCCCCCGTGTTATATAGCGCAAGATACTTTGACTTAACACATACCAAACACTTAAGTGTTTGCAAATTCATTGATTTCCTCAATCTTTTCTAAAATACTCATCCTTAGAGGAATGAAGTCACCATGAATGTAAAGGATGGATTAAAAATGGAAAAAGCATTGTACAAGGTTATAAAAAGCAGTATGGCATGAACAGGACTGAAAGTTAAAAGAACCCCTTCATGTCCAACTGTGTTGATTCATTCACACACTGACAGGTGAACCACATGCACACATCACCTGTTATTCTGGCTAGTGGGGTATTGTGCCCAGAACTTCTGAAAATTAATTTCTCAATACACTGTGGTGAAGAACTGAACAATAAGAAACACATAAATCTTGTCTACCTTTCATCATCCTGTTTCAAGCAACCCTTCCCATACAGAAACTTTATGGAAGCAGAAGGAACAGAAATAAATAGGTTTATAGCATTCATCTTTAACTATCTTTGTTCCAAATAATCTTCTCTTTACATGCATCCCTAATTCTGCTTATATATCATGTATACATAGTTTTGGCAGGGTGATTTTAATATGAATAAACTTTTGAAGGAATAATCTTAATTTTATTTTGAAATAATGTTCTTAATGTTTTAAATAATTAGAAAAATTAGAAACATAGTTTAGGTGACTGAAAAGAAATCCGTTTTCTATTTATTGCTAATCTTCAGTTATAAAATATAACTAAGTTTGAGGGCACCAATCTTAATTTGCTGAAATGTAAACAGCTCCTTAATATAATAAAGGGAATGAAGAAAAACTCACATTCTCCATTGAAACTGTTAAGATCTTTACAAAGTATTTACAGATTTTTCTTGAAAATTCATTTTTTTAGAAAGAGATAAATCAGTCAGAAGAAAGTTAAGATCAAACTTTGATCTCAGGGGCTCCCACAAGTTATTTGAAATGTCCAACATTATATACTATATTATATATTATTATATGCTATGTATTTTATTATTATATACTATATTTTATAGAGTATATATCTATTATATGCTATATAAGATTTTAATTTTGCATGAGTATTAGAAATATGGAACAGAATAATATAGTCGTTTGTGTAGGTTAAATTTTATAATTAGACTGTTATAGTTACTACTTTCATAAATTAAACAGCAAATCAACAAAGACACACCTAACAGATCTTACATTTGAATTGCAGCAAGAAGGAGCTTGCAAGAAGGATTGCTCCATTATCCTAGGTTTCTAGGTGCTGATCATCCACCTGCCTTAAGAAACTGCTTATCAGTCTCCCTTTCCCAACAGATAGGGTTGAGCCAATAATTCTAAATGGGAAATAATCATTTTTCATTGAACACAAGGCCAACATAGGCAAGAAGGTCGACATAAAGAACAATAGGATATTGGCAGTTCTGTTCAAGTGTTCTAAGTTTTCAGGCAGGAATTCTTGCTCATGGGAAAATTCTAGTAATTATAGCAGTGGGACTAAATTAACAGTAACTCTAGTGTCTACTCATCTAAAACTTGGAAAAGAGGAAATGATTCACTGCAAATAAACAGGAGTCTTTTTGTGAAAAACAGAGGAAATGAGTAAACTTTTGGAACAAATCCCAGCTAAAACTCATTAAATCCAGCTGCACATACATATAATGACAACATCTATAATGGCTTCATAGAATTAGATTCTTTTCAAAATATGATAGAAAAAAAAAATGGGTTGAGGTGGCAAAGAAGGTAAAGAAGTTCTGTCGTTCAAACCACTGCACTGACAAATTCATGGACTCTGTTCCCACTTAGTAATAACACTACAGATACAATCACTTCTTTAATATTAAAGTAATATAATCTTTAGGCCATCACTCCTGAGATTATGAATTTATCTGGAATCTGCTTGCAAATTTCAATCACATTTTCTAGCTATGATGAATACATCAGCAGATGAGAAAAAAAAATACGCTTAAGAAGCCTACCTGAATTGGCATCACTGAAAAATCTTACTTTCATACTCTAAAGATAGAATTTTAATATAAATGTAAAACACCATACGCATATGGACACCCACAGTGATCTCTGCTAGCCTGTCTCTCTCACCTGCAAAGCATAACTGCATTTCAAACTTTATAACAAGAGATTTTAAAAAGCAGGCCTTTTCTTGATAACAGATGTGAATTACAATGCTGGGAAAACCCGGTGGTTTTAAGAAGATGAGAATCTCTGAACCATACACAGAAAAGTCAGTAGAGCTTCAGCTGGTAATTTTCAGAACCAAATCGCAATAACTTTTGACAAATTACCTTTTCCACATGTTTGATACCATGTACATATCAAACCTTTTTTTTAGTAACTGAAAATGAGAAATAGTTAACATCTTCCTTCTTTCTAACCCTATGCCCAGAGGGGTAATTTAGTGACTTAAAGATGATAATTTATGTAAATCTGGAAATTAAATATTTTTCTTTTAAAATTTTCAGAGCCCTTTTAAAAAAAAATCGATTCATTTTGTTGATGTATATTTACAATATACATATTTTAATTCAAACAAAATCATGTTTTTCACTCCAAGTATTTTTTGAACAACACAATTTAATAATCATGGACTATTCAGCTTCTACTCCTAACACAGCATGCGTTCTATTTCTTGTGTTTCTTCCTCTTTTCAGTTTCATTTTTGCACCCTCCCTTTTACCAATGCTATTTCAGTTCTCCACTCCATATACTTGCTGCAATTCTTGGACAGCCTGTCTGGCAATCGTCCTCTCCTACATTTGCAGTCTAGCCATTTTGTCCCAAAAATCACCTTTCCCCATACCCTGTGGTACATTTCTTGCCTTCTGTACTCCTCCTCAGGACTCCCTGGTTTGATATTGCATCTTCATTTATTCCAAGTTCCTGACATATCTATATATTCCCTTCTTTCTCTCTTTTCCCCTCCTCTCCAGGTCTGGCTTTTATGTCCCTGGTATTGTAACTAAACAGCTTCATCCTCACTTTCTCAGGCTACCCACAAGACACAGGATATTGGTGGGTTAACCCCAACTGGCAGTTGCCAGTTGCTCTCACACTTCCCCATAGTGGGATCTGAAGAGAATCAGAAAGACAAAAGCAAGAAAATTAATCAGTCAAGATAAAGACAGTTTAATAAGTGAAAGCAAAATTAAAAAAAAAAAAACTCTAAAGAAGTGATGCGAACCCAATCACTTATTAACAGCAGACTGATACCTAGTCAGACCCTTAGCAACAGCTACTTCAGAAACAGATTCCAGATTTTAATTCCCCAGATTTTAATTGCTAAACATGACATGACATGACATGTCATGACATGTGTCCCCATTCAATTCAGGCCATCTGTCTCCCCTCCCACCTTCTTGCTCACCCTGAGCCTACCTGCTGGCATGTCAGAGCAAGTAACAGAGAAGGCCCTAACACTGTGAAGAACTTTAGCAGCATTAGCTAAAGAATCATAGAATCACGGAATCATTAATGTTGGAAAACATCTCCAAAATCTCAAGTCCAACCTCAGACCAAACATCACCATCTCAAGAAAACCATAGCATTAATGCCAAGTCCAGACTCCATCACCTCCCTGCATAGCTCCTTCCAATTCTTGATAACCCTTTCAGTGAATAAATTCTTTCTGAAAGAAGAATTAACTCTGTGTTTTCTTAACTGAAGAAAATTAACTCCATCCCATTCAAACCCAATACAGATGGACAAACTGTTCACCTCCACCCTAATCCAGGCCTGCTGAGAAAAAAGTATTTTGGAGTACTCATTCATAGGGTAGGATTTGCTCACATAAGTCTATATGGCTAAAGATCTGTACCTCAAAAAATCTGGTAAGATTTTCCTGAGATGGGAAAAATGTAAAACATCACCATGCCAGCATTTCCATCCACAAAGCATGGTTTAACATAATTTTTCAAACAGAAGGTTAATACAATGCTTATATTCACCTAATAAAATTGTTTTCATTGTTTCTGTCTTAGGCATAAAAAATTATTTAGCATCTACTCGGTTTACCAGAGTAGCAGCTTTATAGACATCTTAAAATTAAAAGTGAAAACCAACCTCAATTATAAAAACTGTTATAAGACCAATTATTTTTTTTTGTTCATACAAAGTTTTGAGGATTTGGGGGAATGGGGAGACTATGCAAATGTTGAGTATTTTGGCAGCAGAAGGCAGTTTAATTTTCTGGGGGAGGAAGTACACAAGTACTTGTACACAAGTAAAACAAGTATTTCTAACAAACTTTTTTTTTACATTCATTAATTTTTGTTTCTCAAGTTTGCAACTTTGACTTTCTTTTAGAAGAGTTTTTTCTATGAATGCAATATTCATTTGGGGTTACATTCATTTGGGGCTAGTCACATAATGGTACTGCTTTTAAAAAGACCAGTGACTATGTCATACATGTATTGCTTAAGATGTACTAATTTAACAATATTTGTCTTTGGTGTCTTGCATTTTTACTGCAGTGTGTGAAGGTTCTAATAGGAACAGATCTTATATACAGACTAGTTATGGAAAGGAAAGTGGAAGACCTTCTTTTCATTACTGGATTGTTCTGTTAAACTGACATTATACACCCCGAGGCAAAGCCACTATATTCCTGAATTTGAGACTGATTGTGTGCTAGAATAATTTTCTGAATCTGCAGTTTCAGAATATTGTTTTCACTGACTTTATAACCTTTTCAATTACTGTAGAATAGGAAATGAACTAAATTAAAGTGCATGATTCTCTTAAATAACTATTATAAATGGTTTCAACAATTTATATAAATTTAGACCATGGTAGTTCAGATTCACCTTCCATGCACTAACTTTCACTATCCCTTGAAAGCAGTAGGGTTAAAGAATAATTATAACATAGAACTTAAACTGAAAATTAGAACTAAATCTTTAGCAGTAACAGAATACTATGAATGCTAAACCAGTGCATCATGTCTGAGAAATTTATTTAAAAATTTCCTTCCTTAAACTGAAAAGTGTATCTTCAGACCAATGAAGAGAATACTGTAAAACTACTAACTATGCCAGATAAAAAGGATGATAAATGCAAATGAAAATATTAAACATCATTAAAAATAAAAAAATTCTATCCATGCACAATCCTAAATCAGTGGTAAGATCTGTGGAGTGGAGCACAGATCAGGGGCCTGAACTCTTCTGAAAGTAATTATAGTCATGGAGAATTCTGCTCTCAGAGAAAGAAATGGTCGTCATGGATTCAAAATTTGAGAATGTTACCATTAAATTATGATTTGTGCCTACACAACATTAGTTTTCAAAAAGACAAATCCTTAGTGAGATTTTTTTCCAGTCCTCATTTCCATCTTAGCACATAAGTGCAGGAGAATATCTAATTTCACATCACAAGGAAGTGGAGGATATAAATAAAAAAACAATTGCTGAGGAACTGACATGGAATCTCATTTTTAATTTATAGCAGCAAGTCAGGGACAGTTCAGTGCTAGGCCTTCAGAAATCTAAAATCTAGCTACAGAGCATACCACAAATTCCTAAATAATTTTCAGACTTCAAAAAGTCTGTAACGAGTTCCTCATGTTTCTGAATCACAGAGGAGTCTGTTGAGAGGCACAACAGAGTACTGAGTGAGTCAGTGCAGCCAGGCATGTTCCTACAGATAGTATCTGTCAGTATTTCCAGATGGACCCTTCCACTGACTTATTACAATATATTCTAAGGTTTAATCTGCAGATAAGTGAAGCTTTTGCTTCTATTATTTACTGCACAGGACTGGGGAACCATGAAATTGCCATAGAGAGCTAGATAAGCTGCTCCTAAAAAAGAAGATGTCTAGATATGTCCAAATGCAACTTCATGCTATTTCAGACAAACAATTGCCAGTGCAAAGCACATGGTAAAAACCCTAAGGTCTCAGAAGAGTCCAAGGAGCAATCCTACACAGTGGTAAAGTTCCTTACACATCATGAATATAGACATCCATCATCAGCCACTATGATAAGAAATGAGTTTTGAGATTTCTAGATGGTATGGTGAAGGGAAAGAATGTTTTCTTCTCAAATGTTTGGGAATTTTACTGAAAAAATTGTGCAAGTACAGTACAGTGCCAAGTGATCTGTGATCTGTACAACACCATATAAGTCACAATGCAGCAGCATTAGGCGGTACTCAGAAGGTTATAAAAAAAAATTGTATATGACATGTATGATAAAGTTTACAGGTATTATTTTTTGTTTTTCCAAAAGCTAAGAAAAGCAAGACTATGTTCAAGGAAAGAGGGTTAAATAGGAGCAAGGAAGCACTCATGACACAAGTCAGAGTAAGTTCAGTGCATGATGAGTGAAAACAAGTGCACTGTTTGTAAAAACTTGTTCACTCTGGTCTCCTTCCAGTACACTCCACTCTGATCCTGAAAAGTAGTCAGGCAAGATTAAGAATGTACACCCAGGTATTCTTTTTTTTTTAAATCTCATTTGTACTTCTCTTCTCTTCTCTTCTCTTCTCTTCTCTTCTCTTCTCTTCTCTTCTCTTCTCTTCTCTTCTCTTCCTCCCCTCCCCTCCTTCTTTCTTCTCTTGCCTAAGTTGACTGCAGAGATTGAACTTTCCATTTTAAAACACTTTCTGTACATTTTCTGCTACAGTTTAACAACTAATATATTCAACCCACATATGTCACAACCCCACTACTAAGTATTAAAAATAATCATGCTTTCTAAGCCTAAAAACTTACAAATTTGCTTTCAACAGTGTTTTTAAATTACTAACACCTATCCAGTCAGGTAGACAAGTAAAGCTCGGTCTCATAACCACAGTACATTCTAGGAAATTATCTTCAACATTCAAAAAGAAAACACTACAGCTGAGAAATACACATTTCCCTGCAAAGCAATCAATCAGATCATATTTATGAGCTACTTACTTGTATAAGTCAGCTGAAATCCTTGGTCAGTATCAGATCCATTTGTATTAAACTCTATCCACATATGGTTAGAGGTGCTATTAAGAATAATTCCCATCATGTCATTTTTGGTGAAGACTCCAAGAGAGCGTGAAGAACTGTCTTTTCCATCATACACCTTGCAGAAATAAGAGCATGAAATTGGACATCAAATCTAAATATTTAAAATATTTTAATTTATACAATAATTCTAAAGTTGTCAATGTATTGCCAACAGTTTCTCCAAAACCTTAATTTATCTATCTTGAGAGGTATATACCCCTGGGTTATAAGTTCAATGAAAGCTTAAATATTCTGTCCCCCTTAAAGTGTTTTATAGTCTTTTGCCTTTTCGGTTTCTTGAGCTCATCTTGAAAGAAATTAATATTTATATGCAATTCTGTCTTCTGAGGTTTCACAAACTCAGATTGTTTTCTTGATTATTCCCAAAAGCCAACAGAAGTAGTTCTGAAATCACCATTGAAGGTAAACCCCTACAGCCTACTTTGTTCTCTCCTGTCTGGATATATCAACAGCAAAAATGAGATACTTAAGTCAATCTGTCATCTTTTATCTCAGGCTCGAAGCCTGCAGCAATTTTGGTTTACTATAGGATTTAACAAAGATTGATAAGTTTTCAAAGAGATATGTGAGTCTATTTCCAAACTAATTGTAGAGATGTTCTTATTTACCATGTTACGTTACTGAAAACTTTCAACAGTATTAACCTATGTACTTTTTCAAATCCTAGAGTTTTTAAGAATGCCTTTTTTGACTGTTCACAAACACAGGAGACATACAAACTCTTGCCAAGGGGGTAAATTTTTTTTTTTTCTTATTGCAAAACCTTGAAAGCCATAAAGTGTAAAAATAGCCTTCTGCAGTTTTGTTTTGTTTGTTGGTTTGTTTTCTCAAGATGAACATTAAAAGCTAATTTCTTCTTTAAATTAAATAAATCTCCTCTACTTTCTCATGGAAAAATAAGCAATATAAAGTGTGTAAATACACACCATACATGAAAGGTCATGTTGATGCTTATACAAAAGCAAGAAATGGATTTGAGCAGGTTTCTGATATGAAGTGAAAGATAATTTGCCCTTATCTCATGTGTCCTAGAGTAACTAGAGACAACCAGCACAAAAGCTACAATTACAGTAAATATATCAAGCACTGGATCTTCATCCCTCCACTAGCAGACCTTGTGGTACAGTGCGGATTTATACTGATTTCAGTGAGATGCAGGAGTGACCCATTTAACAATCTAAATTGCTAGATCTGAGTCACAGGCAGGTCTTCCTATTTGAATGTCCAGTTAGATCTATTAACAAAATTTAGAATGGCTTCTTTTGAGATGACAGACCATTGCAACGTTTGTAGGTGAGGACCAACAATTAAAAGTAGTTCTATTTTTTCTGTGGAGAAAATACCACCATGCCATCCCTAGGTAAATGTCTTGAAAGTACCATGTTCATCTCAAATGTTATTAACAAAATAAAATAATAAAAGCAACATGCATAAAGATTTTTTAAGACAAAAGCATATATTTACTTTATAAACCTACATAGATATAAATAATTGCTTAATCTAAAAGAAACTTTTGAAAAATAATATATTTTGCTAGCCATTGATACAAGAATACGTTCGGTCTTTATTATTTATGCAAAGATTGTCTTATACCAAGGCACACAAATGAGATGTTTCAGAAGATACAATCCATTGTATTTAAGGTTCATGCAAGCAGTTACACATACTTAAGGTCCACCTCTTGGAAGAAATATGACTTTAAGCTATGCTAAGAGTATCTGAAAAATTACTTGCAAGCTTCTAACCATTATATTGCAACAGAACTACCAATCAATTTCACGGACAGATTACGCTTTATTTATTAGAGCTGGAAATCTATTGTACAAAGTAAAGAATCATTTGTTCCCCATAAGATTTACTTTCATAGATATATTACACTTGATCTGGGAGACAACACTTGAAATGGAATGTTCTACTAATTTTCATTAATTTAAAATGCTGCCTATGTTTAAAAAGAGATTTCTATTCATCTACAAAACAAAACAAACAAAATACCCCACAGCTAAAGATTACAGACATCTTGTTTCAACAGTGTTCTACCTCACTGACTGTTAAGAGACTCTTCCTATCTGAGGACTAACAAGTTAAGTAAAAGAAGTCCTCAAGATTAATCCAGATGCAAATGAAAATAATGTTTGGTGAAATGAAAATTAGATATGAGAGATCCCGTGAAAACAGCTGTAAAAAAAACAAAACCAAAAACAACAACAAAAAATGCTGGTACAATTTGCGGTGACACTTGTCCATCTGTTGTTCACATTACAGACATAAGCAAGTACATATCTACCCCAATAAGTGAAACATCGTTAGTGAACAAATACAAGCACTGAATCTCCCTTGTCCACACTGCAAAGTTGGTTGAACCATCCTAGGCAAGAAAACGCTTTTTTACCAGGGCTTGTGATGCTAATTTATGTGGGCCAAGGATCATTCCCAAGAGACAGTTTGTGTACAACCATTGTGTCATGTCATATGCCACTGATTCCAGAGGTACAAAATACATTTAATAAACTAGTCTAGACTATTTATCACTATTGATTCATATTTAGTACCTACATTTAACTTGTTTAGGAGAACACATTTGAAATATAATTCGCATGCTGCAATTACAATTTCCTCAATCACGAAGAAAAAAAGAAGGTTTATTTGGCAAAAGAGAAGAAAAACAGAATATTACATTCTGCTTTTCCTCTTACCTCTGACAAATTCACTGCAATTGCATTATAAAGATTCTGGCATAAGTAGCCACTTTAAAGAATTATGAATCTTAAGTGGCAGTTAAAACAGGGAGACCAGGAAGATGAAGTGTTAGTGAGTGAGAAAGGATAAGCTCTAAAATAAAGAGGTAATCCAAATATTCACTTTTGTCATATGCACTTCAAAATGGTGAAACTGTTTCTATTACTCCACTTGAATTTAAATTTCTATCCCACTAATTCAAGCTCAAATTTTGTCACAGCTATAGAATGTTTTGCCCAGAAATTACAGACATTACCCTGCATGCATTCTTCTTGAAAGCAATAGTTTTGACCCTTACTCATGCACTAGTCTTACTGATGCCAGACATACTCTTGCAAATTATATGCCATTCCCTACACTCTACAGTTTCAATATCCAGCTTCAATATTCCCACTTGAATTTTGAGCTGATATATAAAGCTGCAGATTAGTTTATATTTTCAAAGCAAGTAAATAGTGACAGAGTAAGAGTCAAGTCACCACAACTTGATTGTCTATACAGTATTTATTGTCAGTACATCCCTGGAACACATTTAATGCAGACTTACTAACACCTTCACAAATCTTCCCCGAGAAAGCATAAATGCAGGAACTGCATAGGTGAGGGACTGTTTCTGAAACAAAGTTCCAGTGAGCCACCTTATTGTGAAAGATGTGAGAATTTAACATTAGAGGTGTAGTCAAACTGCAGAAGCTGGTCTTGGGGGCAGCGGGGAATGATCACAGTGTTGTTTGGAGCTGTGTTTAGGATTGATTTAGCCAAAGCATTCAGGGATGCTGCTTTTTCCCTATTTTTATGAACTGAAAGTGTTTGTTTTTCTTGCTGGGGTTAAAATATGTAGACAAAAGAAGAGAACAGTGCTACAATTCATAAGGAGAAATGCTCCAGTAACAGTGCTAATGTATCTGCACCTGTTATGGGAATGTACAACACTCACCTGAAGGAGAAGGAAATGCTGGCTAGATTTTCTTAATGTTTCTTTAAGTTTCTCATTCTGAGAGTAAAAAGAAATTACTTACAACTAAACTTACCAAATTTCCTCAACTGCAGAGATTTTATAGCATAAAATCATCCCAAAGGGACGCACTTTTAAAATATTCCTTTGGAAGCTGGGTAGGCAAGGCCTTTATAGTTTGCTGACATTGCTAACATTCTGAAATCCTTTCACTACACCCTCATGGAGTTTGTAGTGATCTTACCTCAAACAGTAACATTATATGCCTTGTCTGACACTCCTGGTAGGTTGATCTTGGGATTTTTACGTTATTATTACAGGCTTTTATCAGCCCTCTTTATCACGCACTACTGAGCAGCATTTTTTGCCCTTCTTTACCTACGTTTCCCCCGCGGTGCCCCCGCCCCGGCCGTGGCTCAGCCCTGCCCTGCTGAGGGCGGTTGGATCCGGCTGGAACCGGCTGTGTCCGGCTGGGGCAGCCCCGGCCTCCCCTCACGGAGCCGCGGCTGCTGCTGGGGCCTGGGCATCCATGCCCAATGCAATATCATGTACATACAGATTTTTCTTGTAAAACAGAGTTCTCACTCTGTACTGAGCTGGAAAAATACCCTATATTTCAGCACAAAGTTTATAAATATGCTTAAGCTTAGTGCCTCCCTTGCAAGCTGCCAGCAAGGCTTCCCTCTTGCAGCTTCCTTCTGTGCAGCACAAGGTAGAAGGCTGGGGTTTGTAACACATTTTGCTCCTATTTTGGGTGCAGCTAGGAAAGAAAGCAAGCTTCGAAATCCATAGCCCTGCCAAAGTGCTAATTCCAATGGAAATATGTAAAAGGATATCCTGGCATGGCAATAGAGAGGAAATAGACTTTATTTTCATAAATGCAGGTAATAGAGAGACCTTAATTGGTGGAAGAGAGCTTAATTGTGTAAATGGAAGTTGTGCTGTGCCAACTGACTCAAAACCAGAGAACAGTCCTTGCAGTTCAGACATCACCACAATTTTGCCTTTGCTTCTTTTGGGTCCTTTGAAGTATTGTGCTAAAAGATCTATAAAAGAAGAAAATACCTAACAGGTTGCTCAGAACAGCTTTGTCTCAGGCAAATCTTTTCTGTATCTCCAGGGAATATCGCTAAGTACTGGACATTACATATGAGATGTTCTGAAGGATAACTGAGTTTCTTAAATGTTTCTTTAGGGTTTTCTAAGGGATTTTTTAGTTGTATATTTTTAAGTAGTTTATTAAATTATTTATAAACCAGATATCTGCAAAGCTTTTGGGAGACTTATGTACCACATTCAAGCAACTCAGTTGGCAATTAAGTTCTTTCTTCTCCGCTGCATCTTTTCAGAGCAAAAATACTTTTGGGGATCTGCACTGTCAGATATCCCATGGAAAATGGGAGCAAAGGACAATACAGACCACATATTTCATCCACCTACTCAATTCCCTTTGATCTAAAAGCAAAACCAAAGTCTTGCAGTGGTTTTATACACGGTAGCATTTATTATCAATGTTTTTGTGGGTAAAGATGGAGAAAATGCTGTTCTTTTGATTGTAACTTTCTAATCTATTAACTAAACTATACATTTTACTCATTTCATGGTCAAGTGCAGACTGTACTTTTTGAAAAGATTAGATATAATAACAAATATATAAATGCCTATATTAAAATGAAGACTTTTTTTTCATCCCCACCTTCATCCTATCTCTAAATGCCTTGTTTTTTGCAGGAAATGAATTGTCACAGTTACATAAGGAAGCTCTTAAGATGATGAAATAGATAAAAATATAGCTACCAATATTCGATCCATAACAATGATATCTTTAAACTCTTTGTGAGAAGCACTCAGTGCAAATTTAAAAAATCAAGTTTTAAATGTAGACAGCAATTTCTAACATGTTAAATGGGTTGCTGGGAGATATCCAGAAAGAAAGATGCTAACTGAATTTTGAATACTTTGTGATTTCAAGTATTAATTAACTGAAAATTCAGAGATATAAATTTGAAAGACTAGTTTAATGTATGGTCAACACTTCAGATGAATATCAGAATTTTCAGTACATAAAAGAATGCAACAGCTACTATTAGGAAAAGGCAACTTATTACCATGCTTTAGAAAAGCATATGCTCAAAATCTCTATATATTTAGGCCGTGTTTCAAAGGTTACCTGCAATGTAAAAGAATGAAAGGCAGCTTCAATAACTACAGTTTTAGTCAATATTGCAATTTTAATTTCCATTTAGGGAAAAAATAAAAAATCCCTGTGCTACACTTATAAATATTGTGCGAAGTGAAAAAAATTTGTGCAAAGTGAAAAAAATACTAAGTATTCAAAATCCAAGTTCAAATTTTAGGTTTCCTTTTAAGATTTAAACCACTTTAAACAGTCTAATACTTCTAGAAATGTAATTGAACTCACAATGTCTCTTATAGTTTCTTTGAATCTAGTATAAATCATTGAATCTAATATAAAGGCAGTGACACTATCCACCTAGAATTCATTAATTTTGTGTCAGAAAGTGGAATGAAAATAAAGATAATTGGCATTGGAAACAGATTTATTCATGAAATGTGAATATTTAGAAAGTGAAATCTTTTTTTTATTACCTTAACAATATCTCCCTCATGCAGCTGAAAGCTCCTGGCTCTAAGATGGATCCCTTTTCCAGGCTCAGTTTCAATTTTATAGATACATTCATGGTTGTTGTCATAATTAGATGGAAAATTTGGAGACAACAATGTTCCTTCATTTCCAGAGACAGTTGCTCCGCATTCAGCTAAAGAAAATAGACACATTAAAACAAAAGTGAATTATCCAATTCAAGAAAATATGAGTTATTAGCAATAATATTTTGACTCTATCAAATCTCTAACAGGCTATCTAGGAAAAGTATATTTCTATCAGGTCTCATATGTAGGACCAGCTCCTCGAAACCCTGGCAAGGTTGTGATCTCCTACATTTCACTGGGTCTGTTTATTATGTGCACTTACATGCTTTCACCTCCAATTTATCCCCTAGTCCTCCCAACAGACTAACCAATAATGTGGGTTATTCTGGTTACCATAAAAATTGAATGCTTTATTGAAATGTAGTTATCGTGGTAACATTTCCAATAAACATAATATTGATTTTACCTCTGTATTCAGCTTTACAAATAAGTATTTACAAAATCAGACAATAACCTGCCCAATAAAAAAACCAAACCAAAACAAAAAAAACACCAAAAAATAATCTGGTACTAAATCAAGAGCATTCAAACATGTTTTTCTCTACCTGGAATAAAACAACCAAAAAAATCAAAAACAAACCAACATTTATTGACATCAGTGAGTGCCAAGGAGACAGATCCTTTCCTTTCTGGATAAAGAGTAGGAGAGTCTTTTTCACAGCCATCTGTAGTAAGCACCTATTGACACTTTCATTAGACAATTCTTGTTGTAGCTCCCCAGTAAACAAAATAATAAAGAGTAGGAGGAGTGGTAGGTTCCAGATCATGGACTCAGTTTGAATTCTGAATAAAGACTAATAAAATGATTCCAAATAAGCAACATAAATTCCATCACATAGATTAAAACATCCAAACAGACAGCAAATAATATTGGTGTACTGTTCAAACAGATATTAAAACCACTTAAAAATGACCTAAAAACACCTTATAAAATCCCCCAGTAACATTAACATACCAACTATTAATCTTCAATTTCTTTTTAGGTGCATGAGATTGACGCTGATATCTCATTTTTCAGTCTAGGGATAAAATACATAGTGGTTTTTTGACCTAAGCCTCATTAGACCTCATTCAGAGTTTGTGAAAACATAACAGACAAAATAATAAATTAATATATATTTGTAAACAACAGATATGTCCTGTCAAAGAAGTGATAGGTTTAGAAAAAAAAATCTGTATTCTTTTCTAAAAATGTTTAATAGATTTTTAGGGTTTTTAGGATGTTACAACATTTGTTTGAGGAAGTGTGTGTGGGGGGGAGGGGAATACAATTTTAGGTAAAACTCAATATAGTTTAACAAGCATATGTGTAAAGAACAATTTTGAAAATACACTGTAAAGATAGACCAGCAAATATATCAGAAAATATTTGATTTAAACATATTCAAGAAGAAATATATGCTTTATATTTGCAAATAAGCAGTCTAAACATTTTGTTTTTACATTTCCAAGGCCTTCACAGATATCAAATTTATGGCTCTCTAGCTTTTGAAAAGTATAAAACGAATGTATTTTCACTTCCTCCCTACAATGAATCTGAAGAAAGAAAGGGAGTAAGAAGCAGAAGGAGAGGCAGGCAGGGATGGATGGAGGGAAGGGGAAAGGAGGGAAATAAGGATGGAAAGGGGAAGAAAGGAAGGGAGAATGATACACCATCTTACATGAAGCCTTATTTTTATTCTGCATTTGGAATCTCCTTAGGCAAAATGAAAAAGGAAATCACCAATAAACTGGCTCAGGATTTTTATCTAGCATTTTAAGTTAGAGTTCATTTGCTATTTTAAAGTAGAGCTTTATATTCTCCCCTTCCTTAGCTTCAGTTTTGAGCTACATTATATTTAACAGGCAGAAGGGTGTTGGGGAATAAGAACCCCTGCCACCAAACTTCAGACAGATGAAATTTCTTTGTTGGAGAATATAGGATGCATAAGGTATTTCTAACATGTTTAAAGTCACCTTACATTATCTAAATGTTTCAAAGAACTATAGTACACTGAGGAACTAGATTTATGATACCCATTGCATATGGCTACATATATGTCTCTGTACCTATTGGTGCATACATATCCATATGTAGCTATTTTTATCTTGGATTTTAAGGAAGAAGGTGGAACTAATTAAGTTTATAAAATGTAATTCAAAGCAATGCAAAAATTAATGCCACATTAATGTAAAACATTTACAACACCAAGCTTTCTGCAAACAAGTGCTTAGGTAAGGATGCTTGCAGTAAACCAGTGGTCCCTCAGGCTGCATCAGTATCTTATTTACCTCCTTTAAAGAACTGGAAATACACAAGTACAATGTTGAAGAGAAAAAAGTGTGGAAGCAAAGGATTTTTTCTTAATGTTTATGCAATAGTCTATGTTTTGTTTCAGTGAGTGAATGTAAACAACTAAGACGTATGCAGTTATAGAGAAAGTGTGCAATGAGCTTTCCAAAATCTAGAACTTGACACATTTCTTGCTCCAGTAAGTCTATGTTCCAAGATTCAAAGCCATGGTAATTTTAAATCTGTGAATAAAACTACTGACAAATAAGATCATGGATATTGAGAGTTACAAACTAAAGTCAAAATACTACTACCCTTCTAAAGTATACTACTTTCTGAAACAAGCAGATGTATTCTAACATGAGCAATTATTTACTAAAATTTAATTACATGGCAAAGTTCTCTGAACTCAAGTTGGCACTCATATACCTCCAATTCATGCTGTAAAACCATATTCTGCTTTCAGTGCATATTATCCCTTTTCAAATCCCTTGCAAATATCTGACAGCTATGCAGTTTCCTCAGGCCCCATCATTCCCTTCGTTATCATGACGTTATCAAGGCTTGGTCATGTCATCTGGCCAGTCAATTTCCTACCTCATCTTGTGTCAGTCAGAAAATCACTAACACAGACCCCAGAAAGAGGCTTCCAAAGGAAATTAAGCCCTTCTTTGTAATTTCCCTTCCTCAATTTATACAGAACCTCTCATAGCTCAGGTAAAAGTTTCTGGCTATATTTTGCTAATCTAAAGATATCAAGCCAAGGCCATTAGCTCTCCCAATGTCTTGGCCTGGAGATTTAGGTGACTTTTATTCAAAAAAATGTTGTCCTCATCCCATGGAAAAATTCCTTTTTTCTCCAGACTGTTGGAACTTCCAAGTGTGCTAATGACTGAAATCTCTGCTATTTGTGACCAATGTCCAGATATACAGCAGACCTTATGCCCTAAGGACTTCAACTGAGCATTTTTCTAACTGTTCCTGCACACTGCAGTCCAGACATGCATGACCACACTTCCCATAATTATGAACTAGAAACTAAAAAGAACAGCCATGAAATGCAATACTGACTCTGGCCTTGGCAGCAGGAAAAGCTTAAGCAGTCAAAGGCATGTCTCCCCTTCAAGGTCCTAATATTTTACTGAGTGGTATGGGAAAAGTAATGTTTTTTCTTTAAAAATATTCACACTAGCTGATACTGCTGCTACTTTTTTATGTCGTAATTAACACATGCAGCCACATGTGACACCTAAATTCAATTCACTTTGCCTCTGAGGATTTGAACATGCATCTCCTATAACTTCTGCCTCACACAGAAAGATTGAAAAATCAGTCACAAAGTGAACAAATGTTGACTAATCTCTTTAGCATAGTGGGTAGGGCATTAAAAAAGGGAGACGGAATACTTCTTTGAAGAAACTCATACATTAAACCGTTGGGATATAAAATTCTGAAGTAACTAATTAATCAACATTCACTGTTACCTTATGAGCACCAAACTACTAGACTGGAAAAATATATTCATGTTCACTTCCATTTCTTCACCTCCAATTAATCTTTCATTTCTCACGCAAAATGAAACAAGAGCCTTTGGCCACATTGACACGATGATTCTCCTAGCAAGCATCAGATACACTTTAAAATTCTTTTACAGAAGCAAAGCAATGAAGCCACATCTCTTATATTCTTGATGAGAGATCCAGTTTTGTGTAAAGAAGGGATATGGCTTGTCCACCTATGGAAACTGAAAAGTAAAGCACTGCCCGTCTTGAAAGATGTCATGCAGCATTACTTATCTAGCATGTTTTCTATGAGTAACTACTGATTTTATTATCTCAAGCAGAAAAATACTATCTTATTATCTTGAAAGAGCTCTTTAGTTCTTGACTGCAGAGGTCACCTCCTTACTTCAGTGCCTTCCAGATACCTGCTCAGTTCCAGAAACCTGCTTTCATCTTGACAACATGAACTGCTTCCCCAGCCCAGAAAAATGAAAAAGATTTCTCACTCTCCCACATGAGAAAAAACATCTTGTATGTGACTGTAATTTCATTAATTAACTACAATTCACTGAATATTACCCATATGCACCCTTTCTTCGATAAAAATCAACTATATATGTATTAGTATCTAAAAGTCTTAAATTATGCAAACATTGACAGGTATGGAACTTGCCAGGAGAAATAATCTTTACTGATCTTAAAGTAATTACTGTTGATATTCTGTCTCCATACTTTGATCCACAATCTTGTGCTGGAAATATGGTGAATTTAGGGGAACAGGTAAACTGTAACATACCCATTGAACATGCTCTATGTAAACAGTATGTTCAGGACTAGCTCCTCAAGCTGTAGCCTTTAAAGAAAACGAACATATTTCACAATGCTCTCTGTGTGGTTATGTGATATGCTTAGATTAGTATAATGTAGGGACAATTTAAGAACTTACAGTCAGCATACGATATAATACCAAAAAATTGCTATAAAAAGATGTAGCACTGAAATATATATTATGATGTAACAGAGATCCCTTCTCTATGTTGCATTTTTCCCTTTCCTTTGTTTTTGTATCAATCTATTTCACTTTTCAAGATACAAAATAAATTGAGTCAAAGTTCTAGGTTTTTTACTGTCAATATGGTCAGTGACACCTAAACCCACTCTGTAGATTAAACAATTAAGATCCAGTTCTCACTTCATTGATTTAAATTGTCATGTATTTGACATATATCCTGTGACCAAAAAGAAGTGTAATCCAAGATATTTTTCAGCAGAGAATTAGTAAAAAGTATGTAAAGAGAAAAAAAAAACAGAAAAATAAACTGAAAAAAACTCCAACAATGAGCCAGGAAACCATGAAAGCAAAAGATAGTTTATAAACCATCATAAGAAATGACAAAAAGCTTATATTTGCAAGGGTAGGAGAGACTTCTCTTTCCTCTAGGAAGAATATAGGGGAGTTGTTTCAACTTGTACACAAATGTTTTGAATCTGAGGGGTAGAGAGAGAGAGAGAGAAATAGGGAGAGAGGAAGAACAGAGGGACGAAGAAGGAAGGAAGGAAGGAAGGAAGGAAGGAAGGAAGGAAGGAAGGAAGGAAGGCATATTCTTGGAGAAATAATTGAAATAACCCCTACTGTGTTTTGACAAGATCTATAAAATTAAGAGGATGTTGTCATATTAAAGCACATCTAAATCGCTTGTTACATAGCTTAAACTAGCACGTAGTAAACAAAATCTGTTCTGTAAATATTGGCTGCTTACATGGATCCAATTTAGATTCTTCATTTCCCAAATCTGCCAAACTATGGAAGTCTGCCAAAATACAGCATTCAAAAGACACACACAGTCCTTAAACACATCTTCTTTATAAAGAAAAAAAATCTATGTGGTACTGCCTCTATGTTTCAAAAGTTGGAAAGCAGACAAAAGTAGATTAATTTAACTCTCTATTATAACTTCAGAATCTTGTGTGCTTTTTAAAGTTAGTTTTATTTATTTATTACAAAGTCAAAAGTATCCACCTTAGAATTCAAAAGGTATACTCATATTGACTGTATGTCACCTGTTTCCACACATAAAAGATTTTTAGAGGAGGAACTACATGCTTTAATTTCGCTACAGTTTCCAAGTTGTCTGTTTTAACCTTGGTAAGAACTGCAGCAGACTGAAAAATGCTGCTTTATCACACTGTTCTTTCATTCCCTTTCAGAGAGAGTAATCTGTCTGGAACAGATACTTGACCCCATTCTTTGTTCGTTTACTTAATAAAGTCACAAACTTCTATCTAAATAAGTAACTTTTTTCTTTCTTTCATTGTCTCACTTGAAATTGGATAAAAGGAAACTGCAGAGGGTAGATCTTTTGAAGATCATCAAACACTTCCTGAATATGAGCACAAACTATAAAACAAACAAAATTCAGGGGTTTTTGAATTGCTTTGAAATATAGTTTATGTAAAATGTAACAATAACTTTGGTTAATGGAAAAGTTTACTTTATTATTTTTTCTTCCATACATCTTGCAAAAAGGTTTGACAGGATTTTAAGCAGATCTCCAAAGCAGAGATCAAATAAAAGTCGTATGTTGTCAGTTTAAAGGATTCTCTGACACAAAGCACTCTACTTAGTGCAGAATACCTTTTTTGTATTTACAAAATTATGCAGCAGTTCATGAAGTATGAGAAGAAGCTGAGCTCAGACATTCTTTATGTTTCTGTTGGACGATACTGTTATCCAGTAGGATGGTTATGCAACATTAATAAAAGAGCAAAGGGGATCACAGATAAAGCATCGTATGCTCTGCCTTCACTAATGGCAAAAACGTAGGGTTCCCCCACAGTCAGTGAAGGATCTCTAAAGCTGAGCATATGCCTTCTGCAGGGCAGACACAATACATGACTGGACTCAAGCATGGATTCATGTACAGACTCTAATACAGTGCTAGGAGCTGAAGCTTCCTGTTAAACTGGAACACTGCATCGAACTGAGGTGCACGTGGAGTTTCCACAGCAACTCACTGCACAGTGTCTGAGTCTGTATTGTCAGCAATGTCAGTGTCAGCAGCTTTGTTTAGCAACTTCTGCAGCCTGCCCTCCACGTGAGGGTGCATCTATAACTTTTCATCTACACCCTGCCAGGTGGCTGCAGCATTACCTTCACTCTGGTTTCACAAGTGCTGTTTTTCTCACTTGGCACTACTGAATTGAGAAACAATGTTATGCTGGGTTTCTCATAAAAAGTGATTGCCATCGATTTTTAAATCATTCTGTTCTCATCCCACTTCTCATTCTTTTGACTTGTAATTTTAGCCTGTAACTCTACACAAAAATCACATCATTCCAGATCTGTTAGTATTTAGCCTGTATTTAACTTCACACTTGAATAGAACCTTGTAGATAGCAAGCAGTTAATAGTTATTTTAATGCCTAATAAATATTACACAATGAAATATATGCACAAATATATCACGTTAAATACTATTTAGTCTGCAGCACCCACATGTGATACATTTGGTGTAAACAGTATTATAAGCTACCAGTGAGGATCTTGAGAAGGTCTGTATGAAAAATATAACTGTACCAGGGAGAAAGCAAGAAAACATTGTTTTTTTCCTCATTACTATTATCATTATTATTGTCACCACTACCTTTACTGGAGAGAATTTTTTGTCTGAGGATTCTTTCCTTCCTCTTACCAGTTGGTGCCTGAGGAGTGGCATTCCCTGTTTTTTCTCTCTCTTTTCTTCTCTTTGCTTCTCTAAGATAGATTTCAAGTAAAGTTATGTCATCGGCTGTGGACTGCACTACTAAAGCATGTTCATGTCAGCCTCTCTTAATATTCTTTAAGCAACACCTGTATGATGGTGGTGAGGTTAGAATGCCTGAGTGAAAACCCTACTGAAATGCTTTGCTGAAAACAAACCTTTTATTCTGTATTGTTTGTACCATTCGAATGCAGGAAAGGAAGGCCTAAACAGCAGGCAAATCCTTTTCTGTGGTTTGCTTAATTAGCTCTCAATACATATGCCACTGAAAAAAAGCACTACACACATTCTCAAAACAAACCCTATGATTTTAATTGGCCTTAGGGGATTACTGGCACAAACCAAGGTATGGTACTTTTTTTTGTATTGAAATTCTTTTGAGATTTTTGTCTACTCTTTCTAGTATCATCTGAAAATAAGCTTTGGACGTAACATCCTTACATTATTTGTCTTAGCAGGAAACAACACATAGCAGACATAACCTTAAACCATAGAAAGAAGGCAAAAGGGTTACTTGAGGCAATATTTATTTCTTCTAACTATAGGTGACTAATATTTCATACCAGGCCTCGGATAAAGGTAACTGAGGTCTCATACAAGCCCTTCCTCATTCTGAAAATAAAATCAGAGTGCCCATGGTGTACCAACTGAAATCTGTAGTGATTCCTGAATATTAAAGTTTCAGTTTTCAGATAGAGATAACTCAGATCTGTAAAAATTGTATGGCACCATATTTTAAAGATTCATACACAGTAAGACTCCAAGACTAACTCAGGTAAATCTTCAATATTCAGTCAAAAAACTGAAAGTAAATGAAGGGATTAAATAACGCAATCTTTTGATTGTATTTATAAAAATGCAATGTTTTAAGATAAAGAATCAGAAATTATCAAAAACATCAAGTAACTATTAAATACATTGTATGAAATGGAAAACAGCCTATAGACTGTGAATTTAAATGTGATCGCATTTAAATAAAGAATTCTGAAATACAGTGGATACTGAATGCATGAACATCCTTATTTCTGTCTGAAGATTCAGAGACTCAGCTACTGATGTTATATAGGATTTCTTGTTCATGAGCAGCTCTTAAATGAGAGCCCTCTCTGCATAAACTCTAGCTAAAAATGAACAGCAATTTTCAGACTTGGTTTGACTTCTAAAGGTGAACTCAAGTCCAGATTTTATGCTACAAAGACTTTAAAGAAAACAATGAATGTCAGATCTCAAGGGTCTCACAGAAATCTCCAATGCAATTCACACTAACAGGGTTCCAACTTGTTTCAATCTCACTGGAAATTAACTCAATGCTATAACATGACAGAGTATATGAAATAGAATTGATGACTTTGCAATGAATACTAACTAAACTATTAAAAAGAAACAGCTTATTAAATGGTGTCAGCATTTTATTGTAGCACCCTACCAATTATTAAAGTAGTATTTAATATAACAACTGAATATGATAAATTAATGTGATATTAATGTGAATATCAGTGAGCAATACCTCAGTGAAGATTTTACTAAAATACTGTATTAATGCACTATTAAAAGTCAAGTGCCATATAAAATTTAATAAAGGAGCAACACCACTTAAATATGAAATGAAAATATATAGGAGAGATTTCTTTTCAGCTCTACCATTTAAGTTTTTTATAGCTTGATTTAGGAATTCCGTACAGTTTAAATTACTCATGGGGGACAGGAAACAACACAGGTTAAAACCCAAACCAAACAAAAAAGACCCAGCACTCAAAACTAAGTTTATTCTTTGATATGTTGTGCTTGAACTCTGTTCAATCCTTACCATGAAAGGCTAGTTTGAGCTGATAGCGTACACAATATAGTGCACAAATAATATTTTCATTATATGTCATACATAGGCAGAATTACACAGTTTCTTAAAGAGCTAGTGAGCAGGGAAAGTGCAGACGAGCAGACAGAAGCAGCTTGCAAATCAAATAATACAGTTGTTGAGACAATCACATAAAGAACAGTTGAAGAACAAATTCAAATGTTTCTTCCCTCTTATGAGAGACTGGAATGTTAAGGGTTAATAACTCAAACAATCATTCATTTGCAAAAGCAGCAGGGTGCTTTGTTGAGGCCAGGTTTGCACCTCCCCAACTGAAGGGGAGGAGGAGGCATTCTGGATTTGTGGTGGTGAAACCTCTGGTCGGCATAAGGGCAGCCCTGGTGCAGAGGGGGTGAGCACCCATCACCAGAGGATAACCGCTATCAACCAACCTTTGTTTAGCAACAAGCTGGCCTTTGAGACAGATAAGGGAAAAGGCAACTGGCTCAGATGTAAAACTTCATTCCCAGGGGAGTTATCAAAACATTCACACATAGGCCTGAAGGTATTCATCCCTTCTGATAAGGCATTACTGGCTACATGATGCTGAGAAACATTAGAAAATGTAATAAATGTCATAAACTATCAAAGACCCTCTGAACTTTATATAGTGAGAGCTTTCCCCACCCTCAGTGGATCACGACCACAACCATCACTTTGAGCAATGGACATCTAAGTTGCAATAGTCATTGTTGGATCCTCGTGCAGTGATGTCTTTTCTCTCCACTATCTACTTTTATACTTTCTCTTTTTATTTTCCTTATATATTTTTAAAATGATGTTTTCTTATATTTCCATAGATTATAACTACAGTTACATAATTGTAAAATCAGACAGGATCCCTTGGATGTGGTAGAGTGATCAGTGTGGTCCAAAGCTCTTTAGGCTTTTCTGGTGTGACCTGCACCTACTGAAAGGTTTTCTGTGGAAGAAAGTCAACCTCAGAGAGGGTTGTGAGGAGAAGGACATTGACTCTCAGTGGGTTACTGAAGGGTGCAACTACCAAGAGCAAGTCAAATGGTGACTGTGCACTTTTTCTAAAATTATGATAATTGTCTTTCCCCCTCTCTATGACCTGGGTATGTGAGACCTGCTGAAAGGTTTTCTTGTGTACCATGGGCCTTTTGAAAGGATTTCGCTGGAAGAAAGCCAAGCTGACTCTCAGAGAGGATTAATGGGGAGAAAGACATTAACCCTCTGCAGATTAGCGACAGATTTGAAAGGAATGACCACCCAAGAGGAGTCAAATGTGGCTCGTTCCCTCCTGATGAAGTTAAAGTCTTGTAAAGAGAAAGCACTTGCATCTGAGCTCTGTACTTAGCAACTCCCTGTAATGGGATCTCCATTCCAGTTTTTCCCCTTGCCTTCAATAATCAGTTAACAGTGTATTTTTGTTAAGTGGGAAGGAAAGAATGAAATATCTCCTCTCTTTCAGAATTTCATTAGTATATCACAGTGCATCATATAAAGGAATACCAAAACTAAAAGGCTCATTCCTCATGTTTTTAGAGGATTACTGCAAATGATAAAGTCACATCTCAAAAAGTACTAAGGAGATAATTTAAGTGTACATCAGATGAATGCATTTGACACTATGGTCTAAACTCCCTCCTCTGCCTCATTCCCTACTTCTTGGCCACCTATCTCTGGAAATGTGCATACTCAGAGGTATCTTGTTTTGTTCAACATTTCTGCTTTTGCACATACCCTACTCCTCACCAAGTCTGAGAAGACACAGGTAACCATATAGATCTCTTTTTCTTTATAAAGAAGATGAGTTTAAGGATCTTGTCTTTGAATGCTGTGTTTTGGCAGACTTCCAGAGCTGGCAGATGCGGGAAGTGAAGAATCTAAATTAGATTCATGTAAGCAGCTGATATTTACAGAACAAATTTTTCTTGCTATGTGCTAGTTTAACCTATGAAACAAGAGATTTAGATGTGTTTTAATATGAAAACATCCTCTTAATGTTATAGATCTTGTCAGAACACAATAGGTGCTATTAATGCTATTTCTCCAAGAATGAATAAATGTATGCTCTTTCTTTCTTTCTTTCTTTCTTTCTTTCTTTCTTTCTTTCTTTCTTTCTTTCTTTCTTTCTTTCTTTCTTTCTTTCTTTCTTTCTTTCTTTCTTTCTTTCTTTCTTTCTTTCTTTCTTTCTTTCTTTCTTTCTTTCTTTCTTTCTTTCTTTCTTTCTTTCTTTCTTCTCTCCTCTCCTCTCCTCTCCTCTCCTTTTCTATTCTTTTCCCCTCAGACTCAAAACATTTGTGTATAAGTTTAAACAACTCCTTTACATCCTTCCTAGAGGACAGAAAAGTCTCTCCTACCCTTGCAAATGGAAGCTTTCCATCATTTCTTATGACCTCTAATGAACTACAGTTTCTTTATTTTTAAACTTTTTTTTTTCATTTTGCTTTCATTTTTTTTCTTCTGGTTGACCGGTTTGTTTGGTTTTTCAGGAATTCCTCTCTTAACCTATGAGCCTTTCAATTAATTTTCTAACAGTAACACAACTCCAAGACAGAATATTAGAAAGCTCCTGAATGGTTTGACTTAAAGCAAACTCTAAAGTAAAAAATTATGATTAAAAGCATAGTCTTTGTTTGTTAGATGAAATTTAGAAAATGTGCCTTAGTAACAGATTTGCTGGAAATTGCATTTGGATCCTGTTTAGAAGGTTAGTGATGACAATATGATAACATCAGAAATCTGATTGTGACAGTCTCCTTTAGGTGGACATTAGCCTCAGAATTAGGGACTTCAATAGACTTCAGTAAGAAGTTGTTCCACTTCATTTCTGGACACCACTATTGACAAGCTTCTGAGATTCACACAGCTTTTTGGATACGCAGAGGTGCGTGACTGCCTTGAAGCTTTACTCTTGGATCTGTACTCTAGGGGCACAACTCACTAAAAGCTGGGGTTTGTCCTCAGGAAAAAGTACTCAGCTGTGAAATGTAAATGAAACTATAATAGAACTGTGTAATTATAGGTAGCTGAAAAAAGTGTTATTGCTGGAATTAAAAAGTGGTAAGAATATGCATCCACTCTCAGTTTTGTCTTCAAAGTGATGAAAAAACCATAAAGGTATATATTTATAAAGGTATATACAACATTTGCAACAATATTAAAAGCAAATGGCATAATGGGAATAAATTATATATATAGAAGTACTGTCAGCAACCCATAACAACCGTAATTACTAACAAAATGTATGTTTTTGAATGTTTTTTTCTGGAAAACACTGGGATAATAAAGCAATAATAACAACAAAATAACAATTAATAACACTGGATAAAATGTAAGCAAATGAAGGGGACGAAAGCTCTTTTCTGGTTGCAAATCTCAGCTAGACAAAAGATAATCAGGAGAAACTTGTCTGTACTCCAGTAGTTTGTTTTTCACCCACACACACAATACAAACCCAGTAATTTTAAATGATAAGTAAATTATCCAGAAGTAGATCTGGAAAATTAAACCATCACACATAGTCAAACATACCAATTAAAGTAGCATACCAGATGATAAGGTTAACATCCTTACAGGTCGCAAGTTATTTCAGAACAGTTAAAACCCAGATATTTACACAAATACTTTCAAATCAAAATATATGGGCTAGCGACATTTCTGTTTAAGATATTATGCATGTTTATCTTCCAGGTAGCCATGTGTCACTATTGCTAGAAAGATATTTTTCTCTTGATATTATCTATAGTCATGTACTCATTACTCAATTCTGTGCATTGTGCAAAATAGAAAACTAGCAGAGTTCCCCTTAATGTCACATTCCTCTCAGTTACAGTGAATTTTGAGGAGAGGGGTAGAAAACAACACTGTGAATGTACATTGAGACAACATATCTCAAAGAAGAGTTATATACAGGTAGACAGACTTTTTTTCATTCAAATTACTGTTTATGTCCTTTATGCTGTGGAAAACTGCAGAAAAGCCTAACTGTAGCATACATGCTGCAGTAAGTCACCAGTTCAGTAAAAATCCTGTGATAGTTCTAAATGCAGTTACCATGTCTAGAAAGATGGGAAGCAGTACTCTTGTGTATAAAAGAGTGTCTCATCTGCATTTATCAGCTACTAGGACAATTGTCAGGTAAGCCACGATTGTAATTTGAGTGTTTTGACGAAGCTCTGAGAGGAAATTAGATTTTTTTTATGATTACCCCACTACCTTCATATAAACAATTTAAGAATGAGAAACTCCCTGGGAGAAGATTGGCAGTCCCAGTGTTCCCACACTTGGTACATAGAGGTGGAAGGACAGGAAGTTCTTGAAAGCCACATCATGTCCATGTAAACAGAAAATTCACTAGACAGGAAGGGGATTTGCTTCTATAGGAAAAGCACCCCTTCAAAGAAGAAAAAAGAAAGAGAAAAAGTTTAGTCTTCTGAGATGGGCGAAATTTGACATCACCTTGGGTGATGTGTTCTTTAAAAAGTGCAAAGGGCCTGGGTTTTCTGCACACTTTTTAACAGCAAAGCTCTTTTCCTCAAATAGTAGCAAGTAGGTGGCTGTAGGCACAAACTGCTTTCTAGTCAAGGGACAGATCCAACGTGAGGACACATTTAGAAATGGAGTGACCACTCAAAGGGAAACCCTAGCTAGACTCTTCAAAACTCTGGGGTCAGGTGGAATAATATGCAAAACAACTTGAAGTGCATAGCTGAGCTACACAAAATCATTTTAATTGAAAAGACAAAAGAGTAAATGGTTGACACAAGGAAATAAGATTTACAAGTCCACCTGTTTATGAATATGAATCTGATTTTGCAGGTAGACTTGGTGGTGTATTTTGTTGTGAAAAGGAGAGTTCTTATTGCAGAAGAGGGTATGCTGCTTTATTCTGAGAGCCAGCCAACTTCCAGGCAATCAGATAAAGAAATCCAGGGGAAGACCATCTACCTGCACAACATGGAGAGAAGGCCACTGAAAGTTATGATAATGGTGTTCATGTAGGACTCAAAGTCTTAAATTAAGAATTGCAGCATCATGATGTTAGGCTTAACTAGACCTTCCAAGTTCTGCTTTTCCTTTACCTGGAAAATAACTCTTGAAAGACGATGAAAGGGTGAAAAGGCACAAATAGTTCTCTGCTCAGGAAAACTGCATAGCACATTTGAGATAACCCTAGAAGAAAGACTTGAAATTATTTACTTAGATGGAGATGGGAATGACTTTTGGAAACCCTATGGGTTTCTTGGTTTTTTCAACAGCAGATGAAACTGAATACAACTTCTGTGATACAAATCAGCATGTGCTCATGTGACTGTTTAGTTTATACATCAAATACAAATAAATTTGAAGGGTTTTCATCGTGAATCTGATTAAAAGAATCACAAAAGACTGTATTACCATGTGTCATAGAAGGACTTGAAAATCCTTGTTGATATGTTTATATCATGAATGAAAGTTTGGTCACTGTAGAAATGACAATGAGGAAGTGGTAATCCAGAGGCTACTGAACCCAGTAATGTACTTATGAATTCATGCCACTGAATTGAGAATAGATTTAATTCTGAATGTAGATTCCAAATCCAGCAGATTTCAGGACAAGCCATTCCTTTTCACTCTTCTGTGAAAGAAGAAGACTTTGTGCGAACTCCTTTTCAGGGTAAGAGGATATCTACACCCCTAATGTTTTAGGCGCCATGGCAACAAGAAAAGGGACTTCTGTAAACCCTCTCAGTGTTAAGGAAAAAATCACTTATGAAAGCAGCTATGAAGGGCACTGAGTATGTCTTTCCCCCTCAGTTTCACTCAGCTGCCTAGCAAAATTTCTTTCCATGCATTTGTCTTAGTTGCATTATATATATCTTTAGCTTGATACACTACAAGAGATCAAATGAAGACATAGGCTGAGTTAAGAGTTATTTGGATTATCTAATTTTAGAGAAGTGCCACTTGTCTTTGCATATTTTACAAAAGGTTTTACTAATCAGTTAGAAAGTGAGATCTCATATATGGATTTAATAATGTAAGTGTCTCAGGGCCAATTGACAAATTTACTCAAAACTAAACATAACAACAAATAGGAAAAGTTGGGCTCTCTGTAAATAAATTCTATTTCAATATGAATGGCAGACATATCACATACATAAGATTAGTCGTGTATCACTAAATTATGCTTGGGAGAACATACAGGCATATCTGTGTCTGGCATAGTAAGTGGTTTACATTAGTCCTATAAATTCACAGCTAATTGAATGGTTTATACTTCATTAAGCTAATTATTGATACTTTGATAATCTTTGCAACTTTTCAATGTGTCATTCACAATATGAGGATAACTAAGTGAGCATTTTCAAGATATCGGGTATGAATCTCTTATTACTATAGACACTGTAGGAAAGGCTTTCTAAAAGTTAACAAAATTTACAAAAGCATGCATCATATAGAATGTCTCTGTTCTTCAGCACAAGACTGAATTCAGCAGATGACTAAAATTTTATGATATCTAAAATAAACTAAACATGTTTGAGTGGGACACAGAGAAACCCCATAGAAAGTGAGAAACCCCAAACAAAACAAACAAACAAATGAACAAACAACCCAAACCAAGGAAATATCTCAGGGCTGAAAATAGACTAAGACTTAAATCTGGAATATCCAAATAAATGGCAAAGTCCATATTATTTTGGTTTCTCTCTCATCTGTAGCATCCTTTCCTCATGGGATAAATAACTCCATTTTAAAACAAAATTTGAGATACTTTATGTTTTTCTATGCATCATCTTACATGCCTGTACATCATGGGTGACTTTTTTGGATATGAAGATCCATCTTTTTAAAATAAATAAAAGAAAGAAGCTGAAGCTGGGTTTCTCCCCTCACGTAATAAAGTTTTATTTAAAACAAGAACCCTCTTAAGGAAATCCATTTAGAGGTGCATGGAAGTATTTGACTTTTCAGAAGCATTATGTCAATAGCAGCTGATGAGATTCACTTGACATGGTGGAGATAAAACCATCTCACAAATTCAGCAACTGCACAAATTTCATAATATACAGTCCCAGGGCTTTTCCAAGAAAAGAACTGTTCACTCTATTTTTTTTAAAATTAGTGTGCTGTTTTTAAACATCAGTAACTATGAACTCAAATTAAGTTTAAAAATGCTGTGATGCACTTTATAAACTGTAAAAATCCCAAAAGTTTAGACTTACAAGAATAACAACACAATATGAAAAAAAGACCCTTAAAACCAGCTGCAGGGCTCTAAAGTAGGGTATTTTCACCTAAAAGCTCCAAACATTGTTTCTCTACTGCAAAAGACAAGTATGAAATTTATAACTTAACTGTGCCAAACATAAAGTTTAATAATTACTTTTACATTTTATCCCACATGACATTTTGATCTTATTTGCCGGCATAATTCTAATTATTCCTCTGTATTTTTTGTTCTTTATATAAAAGAGACATGCATTACTTATATCTTGCACTGACTTCAAAGTTTTTACAGCTTGGGGATCAACTGCTTCAACCCAAGCACTTTGTTCCCTGCCCAGCATTCTGACACATGCCATGTGCTATTAACGATTTGATGAATGAAATGAAAGCATGTGACCACCTACCCACACACCTTGGCAGAGGTGCACTCCACACACGCCGACCACCTCCCAGGCAGGTGAGCTTGTTAGCACCTTCTAGGCGATACCCAGGGAAACAAGAAAAGATCAAGGAATCTCCAACACCAAAATGAAAACCAATTCGCCTACTGAAGGCAGGTACACCAGGATCGTCACATGGCTCCAGATCATATTCTGCAGGCAATAAAACATAACATATTATTATCTGGACAAGTTGTCCACATGGAAAAATTGCTTGCATTGTGCAAGCATTGAACAGCTGGAAAACATGTATTTCAGAGCTGTGTTCTCTACTAAAACCCAATACTGTTTCTATAAGTCTATTATGCCTATATATACAGTAATTATGTATCTAATGTGTCCTGCCCACACTACATCTAGTTTTTAATTTCAAGAGCTGTAATCAGCTTGTGCTGTAAGTGGTTTACTATAATTTTGTTTAATTACTTCCTTTGTATATAATTCTAGTTTCTTTTCATCTGAACTCCCAAACAGCTTTAGAAGTGAGCCTTACAGTTGAAAGAAATCATTATGTAATGAAGAAAATCTAATTAGAAAAACAAACAAAAGGTTAGGTGAATGAAAGACATATGAACACATTTTCAAAACGTGTGCTTTTATAACTACACATCAGGAATAATTCAGGAGGAGCCAGAAGAGACTAATGGGGAAAAAATCAAGGCTGTTACATAGGAAGAAAATCAAAGTCAGAAAATTTATGAGCCACCCATTTCCCCATTTCCCATCTCCGAAGACTATGCCTTGGAAGTATCACTTTTTTTTTTATCCTGTTTTCTCATATAATTTTTTTCCTTAGATATCCACTACCAACTACTTTGAGAAAAGATATTGAAAAAGAACAACTTAACATCTAATGGAAAAGGTTTGATTTTATATTCTTCAGAATATGATCCAAAAGACCCAACAGATCCCTTCTGGCAACAGATAAGAAAAAATGTTTTCTAGAACATTAACCATGGAGGTCAGTGGAAAATAGGGTCAAATCTACTTATTTAGAGGAAGAGACTCCATTTAGTCAGGGAAGAAACTAAACCAAAGTTTCTGAGTGAGTCTTTAAACAGCTGATATATGGAATAAAATGAATAAATAAATCCTTCCCTTTAGTAAATGTCTAGTAGGAAAGTTCTGAATATTAGATGAAATCTATAAACTACATTATTTTCTGCTGGCAAATGTTGTAAGTTTAGAAAATATATTATCTACTACCTCTGCTCAGTACTGCAGAGGCTAAGCTAGACATGGAGATACTCTTTGTAGTATCCCTTTAGGCACATGGCCATTTTCATGACGAATTTCTATGTTTGATGACATTCAAAACAGGTATTTTCACTAAACACTTCTTACTAAGAAGAAATATATTCTGATTGTGTGAAAGTACAAAAACAGAATCAGCTACTTGTTTCATAAAGTTAATGTACCTCATAATATTTCTTAAAATGTGTATTTAATAGAAATGATGGCATATGCTGTCTCTGTATGTTGTAGCAGTAGTAGATAGGACCTAAACCTTCAATTGTGTTCCAAAAGTTCTGTGATCCATTTATTTTGTTACTGCACAATTTTTCCCTTTGCATCCACAATATTTTGTATGTTTTTCAACAACTTGGCTAGTGCTCTACTCTTTTGATTTAGTGACCAACAAATTATCAGAGAAATAATTAATATTTTCATTTACATTTCAAACTTGTAAAACTGCTGACCTCTGCTTCACTGAGTCCAAAGTACCCAGAATGAATGTATTTTAGCATTTAATAGGAGTAAATCCAACACTATTGCTTTAATCAGTGAGGTAGTTTTTTCCTATTTTAAATAAGCAAGCTGAGTGAGATACATTACTCATAAATAGCATAATCATCTGTAAACATTGCCAATTCTCAACAAAACTTATTGGCTTTCAGTTCCTGAAAAATGATGTAGAAGAGTTGGATGTGAGTTCCTTATGTACTCCTTCCATAGAATACACATGTGCATGTGCATTTCAGCTAGCACTCGATTCATTCATATGTGTCATGAGACAAGTGGAAGCTTCAGAAAAACCTTGCCTTAGCCTCAGAACTTGGCAGTATCTTAAGTTTAAGGCCTTATTCTGGTTCACAAGTTCTAATGATGGCAAATCAGGTCTATTTATAAAAATATTTATTAAATAGAGGTAACAGACCAAGATCCTAATCAGAACTACTACACAGTATGCAACTAAAGAACTACTAGTAGATTACAGCCTAGCATAAAACAGTGCGCTATTTCAATGTACCTATAATTAAAGCTATCAAAAGAAACAATATTGTAATTTACCACTGAAATGACAATAATGTACAACACAGATTTCTTCACTTAACCTCTGGGGAGAAACTGTAAAATAGGCATCCCTACTCATGGGAGAAACTCCACAAATTTCCAGGATCATGTATAGAGGATTTCTGCTTTGTGAAAGTTTCGTGTGGCTTTTCTTGTTTGTAAGTGAGGTGTCTGTCAGTAGGAAATCAAGCTTAACATCCAGATCTCACTTCAAGAGTAAGATGTTTATTGGCAGTTGA
Source organism: Promerops cafer (assembly GCA_013398275.1). NCBI lineage: Eukaryota > Metazoa > Chordata > Aves > Passeriformes > Nectariniidae > Promerops > Promerops cafer. The sequence continues at coordinate 176,319 of VZSE01007449.1, forward strand.
GAAATGCCAGACCACTGGCCATTTTGGCTATAGCACCAAAATAATTCACTTAATGGCAGCTCATCCTGTTTGAGTTATCTGACCAGTTAACAAACAACAGATGAGATCTTGTTGGGGGGCGAGATGCCCTGCTACAATATGCACATCTGTAATTCTACTTCCTAGTAATGGAGGTAGGCAAAGAAAATTATTGAGAAATGGGTATTAGATGTCATCTAGTTTTAGAAGACCGTAAATAAGAAGCAGTAACAAATGTTTCACATATCTTAAAGAGATAACTTGTGGAAATATATCAATAGCTAGTAAGTGTTTTATCTTTATATACACATTTTCTATTTCAAAATCAGTCTTCAATTTAGAGTCTTTTGTGAATCTGAGTTAGCAAACCACTGCTTTTTGAAAGTTTCTATAATTTAGAACAAGTTAGTTCCTTTCTTCTGAAGCAGTACCTTCTATCTTGGTAATTTTTTCCCCTTAATTTCCCTCCAAACTTCTTTTTCAACAATTTTAATGTTTCTGTGAGAACAGGGAAAACTTAAAACAGTCAAATCACCAACATTCTTCTCTATTCTCTTGGCCACCTTTTTAAACATTAACCAGTTTTCTATGATAGATACTATACAATTTCAATTGACTTTTTTTTACTTTATGGTGTTTCATAATGTTTCTGTTATCTGCAAGTGAAATATCATCTGGAACAGTTTAAGGATATTTAACAGAATGGAATTCATTACCTGAAAATGTTATGTTGAAACCTTCGTAAGAAATGGAAAAATCAGATATAAATCGAAGCTGTGCAGTAAAATTTCCAAAGAGGCCGGCCTTAATTGTAGGGGGTAAGACGGAGCCAGTTAATCTGGCTACTGGTTCTGTGAAGCTCCCATCTTCAGTGATGAGCAAATAGTCATGAGAGCTCTCAAGGTGAAAAGTATGAAAAACCAGCTGTACACCTTTAAGAATTAAAAAGGGAGGAAAGGAAAGCATTTAATAGCAAGTTTTTCTATTCCTTCATATATAGGTGACACAGAAAGCAATTCTTACATTACACGGAAACATTTGGAGAAAAAGTTAGAAACAAAACCTGAAATTCTGAAAATAAAGTTTGCAGAAAGCACGTGAGCTCAACTGAGTAATATATGTAATGTGAATGCTTGTTTAGCTCACTTTAAATCAACAGTTCCTATAACAGAATCGATGGCATTCAGTGCTTTATTTATACAGCACTCTGAAAATTCAAATTCGCATTATTTACACGTTATTCAAGTTCCTGTATGTCTCTTTTACTTATAATATCTACTTTGATTTCATTATTAACTAGGAAACATACTTTAATATTTGGCTGAAATTTTGTATTTGTGTTTTATTTTTGCATTTCCTCCAACACAATTCTGGCTTTTAATTCTAAGCTTCAGGGAAGTTTCCAAATACAAGGACAAAGCATACACAAGTTTTAAATACAGTCTTAAATAAATACAGATTCTTATTTTCTGGGGCTGATCATTTACCTGACATCATGACTGTTTTTTCATTTGTCAACTTCCAATCCAGTAATTAATTAAATTCTTACTTACAGTTCAGTTTTCAAATACAATACATTTTCAAATACAATAAATATGATAAATTTATAAATTTGCTGTGGGGAACAACATTCGTCTTAACACATTTTCTCATATATTTTACACTTAAAATGTCTTATGAGTTTTAAATAAAAAACCACAGTCTTTAAGAAGATTTTAAAAAGCAGAAACTTCCCATATACTTCTCAGTAAATTTTTATTATGTTTTGCTTTAATGGTAGGTAACACGTTATTAGTACCCTCTGGGCTTTTTTCCTTAGGTTATTTTACACATTCCTCTAATGGATAAGATGACAAGATCAACTATGCATTCAAATATTACTCAACTATATATGTGACATAAAGATATATAAGTTTTTGCTCTAATGGTTCAAGTGTGAAATCTAAGTTTACCAATACTCAGATCAAATCTGTTCCTTTATGCTTAGTAATAGTGAAGAGCCATCAACAAGGTCCTGACATCTTTGACTGAAAGAAGTTTAGAGCTATTTAACAAGTAGCTATTATTTTCCCATATTTTACCTCTTCTACACTTTTCCATTTTTCTGAGACTAAAACACATTGCCTCTGGCAACTGTTAAAAAGAATTCTTTCTTTGAAAAATAAATGCAAACTGGAAATCCCACCTTTGAAGATATTTATTTTGGAAAGTTAAACTTCTTCCTCAAAGGAAGGTGCTGGTTTAACTCATAAAGGACATTTTCTTTTTTGGCTATGTGTGTCTAATTTGTTTTTTCATACAGACATTTTATATATGCAAAACATATTAGATACTTACCCTTGCCATGGGACACTTCAATAGTCCAAGTGCAGTTTAAAGAGTTTGGGTAAAAATCAGGAAAACCTGGAGAAAGAACAGTTCCACTCTTCCCATGAATATATCCACCACATAAAGCTTAAGAAGAGAAAAAAAAAAAAAGTCATACAAAAAGCCTATCTTGTAAAACGGTTTGAGAGAGAGAGAAAGAAAGAGACCAAGTTTATTTTTTAAGTACATTTAAAATTAAAAATAGAGTCAAGGATTAAAATAAGAAGGTAATTAATCCAAAGCCGCAACATTCATTTTGACAACAATTTGTCTTCTTCTAAATTAATCCCTAAAAAGGAGTTGATTTTTCATCTACAGCCTCTCCTGTTAGTTAGCAGAATACAAAAATAAGTAAATTTTTTTTATTGCAAATATTAACTCCTATTGTAGTAGTATGTGGGAAATAAGGGGATTTTTTTGTGAAGTAACTAAAAAAATATCTTGCTACTACTTTTCTGTCACTAAATATTTTGAAAGGCATACATTCAACTGCATTTTTGACAAACAAAAATACTTCAGTAAAAAGCACATTTTTTGAAATAAGTAAAAGTTTGATGATTACTGCAACACTCGGGAAAAAAGAAGTGTAATTTCCTCTTTTTCAAAGACTTAGATTGTCCCATCATAAGTAATTTATTTGGAATTGAATATTTTGGAAGACATAAGAACTATGCTAGAAAACATTTTATGCATACTAGAATTTGCTAAACTATGCTGTTCAAATTTGCATAGCAAATTAATTAAAATTTAAGATTTGCATGCTGAATTGCTCACAGATCTTATAAATACAGCATGACTGTGCTTTTCACTCATCTTTTGCTGTCCACTTTTTACGCTGTTGTTTCTTTTAAATTTTAATATACTAAATATTTAAACAATAAAGCAACAAAACATTAAGATGCTTTTAGTCTTCAGCCTCACACAGAGTGATACACTTTGCCATTAACTGGATGGAAAATATACACGACAGGATATTCAATAAACTTGAAGTACTTTTACATAGATGTGTGTGTCTATATATACACAAATACTTGTTTTATAGCTTAAGTTCCTTTTTTTCATTTCTTATTAGACTGTTTTTGTTACAGTTTTTAATGCTTTTTGAATTTATGTAACTTATATATATTTATAAGTAGTAGAAGGAAAGGAAATGCTTCCAGCCCGGTTTTACCTGAATATAGTTATTTCTGCATGGAAGTATGAATTAAAACACATTTGACTAAACCCACAGTAAATATATGGTTGATAACAATACTTAATAATAAAAAACAGCATTACAGACATCTGGTTTATACTTTCATAAATGAACAATAATACATTCATTCAAAAATCCTTATCTTATTCTGTAAACACCAGAGAAGGAAGAAAAATATTTTGCTGTGCAACATTACTCAAAGCAGATATTAGATATTTCAAAATCCTTTACATATTTTAAACAAAATTAAAAATATGGAATTGATGTGCTTTAATTTAGCTCTCACTCAAAAATTATTTTCATGTTCCACCTTGGCATTAGCATATTTTGAGAATGATGCATTACTTAGAGGAACTTTAACCATCTTGTATTTGTACACAGGTTTATTTCTTCTTTGTTGGCATGAAACAAAGCAACATGCTTTTCCCTTAGGCATTTCTTCTGCTAAATTAATTTCTGAATTTAAAATTTTGAGAACATTAGTACTCTACAGATGAGTGCAAAATGCTCATTTCCACCTCAGTTAAATCTCATATTCCAAAAATTTGGGTCACAACTTGTTGAGCCTCAAAAGGCAAATACACTAACAGAATGATTACCTAATAGTGTGTGAGTTCTATTCCATGTTTTTAGACTAGTTAATACAATGGAGTTTTATTTGTGAGGAAAAGAAGAAGAGACTGAATGTACGTTGAACCCTTGTGTGTTGCTTGCTTAGAGAACATATTCCAAAAAAGCTTGACATTTTCTCATACATTCATGTGAAAGTGGGTAAAGAACTTGGGGGGAAAAAAACTATTTCAGTAACTGAAAATTAACTATATTTTCCTGAAGTTCAACATTCATATGCAAACAAAAGAGTTAAATATTGATATTTTAACTCAAAAATACATCCACACGTTTTATTACAAAATAAATAGAAAAAGAAGAGAATACTATTCAAACTTAAGATTCCTTCACGTTTGTCAATCTATCAACGGCAAAGCAAACAAGTAAAGAAACCCATAAAAACAATGGAAAATTCTAAAAATGCTTTGTATCTGTACTTGCAAAGGAGGAATGAGTTGCGTTGATTACAGGGTGAGTGAGTTTGAATGCTAGATTAGCTAACTTCTATAATAATCTTTGGTGGTTTAGATGTTTTGGGCATGGGGCCAGAAGGCTGTTGTGAGAGTTAGAAGGAGAAGACTAGTGCTCAGATTTCACAAAACAGCTTAAAACAGAGTGAGAAACTAAAATACTTTGCTGAATCTAACGCTAAGTTTGTCCTCTGACATTACACTGTAATCAATGAAAACCTTGGACCTGAAAAGCAAGTTACAAATACATTAATGTAAATAATTCACTAAAGTAGGAGTCTTTCTTTGCTGTTGTTCTTTGGTTTCTATCAGAGGGATTTTGTCGCAACTATACAAGGATTCCATGAAGAAATTAAGTTGATTCAGTGGTTCACAGAAGCACAATTTAGCCAAAATACCCAATTACAAAAAGAACACAGAAATATTTGTGAATACAGTTGTGCTGGGGTAGAGTTATTTTTCTTCTCAGTATGGGACTGTGTTTTGGATTTGTGCTGAGCACAGGGTTGATAATATAGAGATGTTTTTGTTATTGCTGAGCAGGGCTTACACAGAGCCAAGACTGTGGTGGCACAGAACCAAGTTGGTGGTGAGTGGGAGATCAGGAGGAGACGCAGCAGGGACAGGTGACTGCAGCTAACCCAAAGAATACCCCACACCATATGGCATCACTCTCAGTATATGAAGCGGGGAGAAAAAGGGAAAACTGAGAGGTTCAGACTGATGATATTTGTCATTCTAGGTGACCATTACATGCCATGGGGCTCTGCTCTCCTGGAGACGGCTGAACACCTGCTGTCCTTGGGAAGCAGTGAATAAATTCCTTGGTTTGCTTTGCTTGTGTGCACAGCTTTTGCTTTTCTTACTAAACTGTCTTTATCTCAACCCAGGAGTGTCATCACTTTTAGCCTTCTGATTCTCTCCATGATTCTGCTGGTGGGAGTGAGCAAGCAGCTGAGTGAGGCTTTGTTGCTGGCTGTGGTTAAACCATGAAGTAATTCAACATTTTTAAAAAAGTTTCATGAAAGCACTAGACAGTTTCATACTTTTTATCCACCAAAACAATTAATAAACTAACCAAAATTTCAAAACAAAAATATGTTAAGAAAATTAATTACATTGCCTGATCATGGTCTATTTGTTTTAGTATTGAGCATCCTAAATTTTAAGCAATCATTTTGGTATGCAGTATTTAGAGTTTAAAATATAAATTAAGTTCTTTGGCTTTGTTTTGAAAGTATTAGTTGTATGGCACCATTTTGATTCTCAGCTGAACAATGGCACTCTGCGAGAATCTGAATTTTTCTATTTGTGAATATGTGCCTGGTTTTTTCAGTACTTCACTGAAAGTTGATACAGAGATGTAAAGCACAGCTTTTAATAACAATAAAATAATTTTTTAAAAGTGTGAATCGTGCTGCAGTTGGAGGTAGTAGCAATAACAAGCTTAATTAGTTCTGAAAAATAGTAGATTAACTTTTGTGGACTTTAAAGCTGATATCTAAAGTGCTTGACACTTACCATCACAGCTGGGTAATGCGTGATTCCACTGATGGTTTCTTTCACATATGAGAGGTTCTTCATCACTCAGTGTATACCCTGGGTCACAGCTGAAGGTTACTGTGGAGCGGATATTAAAGTTGTTACCATGGCGATGGCCATTCACAGGAATTCCCGGGTCAAGGCAGGAATCTGATTCCAGAGTAACACCTGAAACACACAGATTTAATTTTGGTTTTTCACCTTTTTTTTCAGATAGTAAACAAAATAAAAGACCCAAACAAAACACAAAACGAGGAAGACAGGAGAAAGAGCCTACAAAAGATCCTAGTTAGGATTGCCTTAGAATCGATATGGAATATAAAACCCTTTCTCTAGCTGTTGTCTGACTCACAGAAATGTTTTCCAGATTTAAATTTCATAGGATAGAGAAGTCCAAATCAAACAGAAGAAGACTTGAGCTTTACAGTATATTTTGTCAATCAATTAAAACCACCAAACCAATAAAAGTACTGGACATCTGAAACTATAGGAAGATACTACAGTTCAAAGAATGAATAAACATTTTGCTAGTATATAAATCAAAATTGATTATTTCATCTATTCAATTTCTTATACTGCAGGACAACTCAATTTTCCTCTGCATAGTTATGATTATTTGGTACAACAAGAAGCGATGTCAAAAAAACTGCAATTGAAGAGCTCACAAACTACTGAATTCTTACAGATATTATCCTATGCATGAAAAAAAAGGAAGACAAATAATATAGCTTTCATAATTGTATAACTCTTATCTGACAGAAAGAGTGTCTGGTAATTATGTCTTACAGGAGAGATTAAATAATTTTTGGCAAATAAACCTGGAGCTATCCACTGAAAAAAACTCCCTGCAATTATCAAATGAAGGCTCATTAACTGAACATTATACATTGTGCTTCTAGTGATAGCAAATGATTGTGGAATTTAATAGTATAATGAGCAATAATGTACACACATAAGGGAAACAAATAGAGACTCTCTATTGGAATGACAGGAATTTCTTTTATTTTATGTTAGTATGTGTGGTGAATTGACCTTGTCTGTCTGCCAGTCCCCCACTCAGCTGCTCTCTAGTTACCCCCTTCTAGAGTACAGGGGGAGAGAATAAGGTAGAAAATAACAGGAAGAAACTCAAGAGCTAAGACAAAGACAAGAAGATCACTTAATAATTACCATCACAGTCAAACCAGACTCAATTTGAGAAAAAATAATTTATTTCCAATTAAAAATAGACTAGGATGGTGAGAAACAAAACCAAAATTAAAATACCCCATGAAGCTCACCCCTGTATTAGGCTTGAATGGCCGAGTGCTTGTTAGTAGAGGAGTGGCTACAGGAGTGGCTTCTGTGAGAAGCTGCCATAAACTTCCCACACGTCCAACAGAACCAATGCCATCTGGCATCAGGATGGGCCTGCTGCTGGCAAAAGCTGAACACCTCAGAGATGGTGGTAGAGTCTCTGGGATAACATAGTTAAGAAGGACACAAAAATCTGCTGCAGAAAAACAGCAGCCATAGAGAGGAGTGTGAATGTGAGAGCAAGAATTCTGAGACACTAAGGTCAATGGAGAAGAAGAGGGAGGAGGTGCTCAAGGTCTGGAAGTCCCTGCAACCTGTGCTGAAGACCATGGTGAAGCACCTGTACTACTGCAGCTCATGAAGGTTCACAGGGGATCAGAGCTCCACCTGCAGCCTGTGCAGGACCCCACTCTGGAGCAGATGGATGCTCAAAGGAGGCTGTGATCTTGTGGGAAGTCCACACTGGAGCAGGCTCCTGGCAGGATCTGTAGCCTAGTGGAGACAGGAGCCCATGATGGAACAGCTTTGCTGGCAGGACTTGTGAGCAAGGGAGCACTCTGTTCCTGAAAGATTGCACCCCATGCCAGAGCCAATTTACAAGAACTGTGGATTACAAGAAGCATTCAAATTTTAAATATTCATGGAAGACTGTCTCCTAGGGGAGGAACCCAATGCTAGAGGAGGAGAAGAGTCTGAGGGGTCCTTCCATCAAGGAGGAAGGAGCAGCAAAGATGATGTGTGATAAACTGATCACAGCCTTCATTCCCTGTCCTCCTGCACCTCTCAGAAGGAGGAAGCAGATAAAATTGAAAGTGAAGTTCAGCCAGAGAAGAACAGAGGGGTAGGGGGAAGGTGTTTTTAAGATTTGGGCACCTGGGATCTAGCAAGGTTATTCCACCACAGCTGCCATCTTCGCTGGCATTTCCTAGTTGATGCTGGTCCTCTCAGCTGCTTGTGCATCTCTAACTGTTTCTGTGGAAGTTGTACTCTCAGTTTACTGCTTCTACCCTGCCCTGTTTATCCAGGACTACCATACAGCCTTAGGAACCAAGTAGGAGAAGTTCAAATCTAAAGAAAAAAATTGGTTTATCAGGGCATAAAGCGAAGGGTTCAGAACTATAGATATGTGATCGAATCAGGACTACAAATAAAAATATCGTAAATAATGACTCTAGCTTTCACAGAGAAATATTCTCTGTACCCTCCAGCTCTTCTTGTATCTCACTTAGAATTCAGATTTGAAAGCTTATGATCCAGTATTCATGACGTAACCCTGACATACTTAAATTCTAGATGAATAAGTTTCTCTAGACTTGACTGCATACTCTTAATGCAAATGTACCGTGTTAGCTAACACAGTGCATTTTTAGATTCCCTTTGCTTGGATAAAATTGCTTAATATAGTCTCAAAGACTCCATTTAAGTCTATAATATTCTGCACTTTAAATGCCCTTAATTTCATCTGTATGAAATCGTAACTTTGATACACATTAGGTTTTTTTCAGATAAATCATACTTCATATTTTGAAATATGTTAGTGTAGGTGGAGGTCCACAGCGGCACTCTTAAAATTACTTTCTCTTAGGGCAGCCTACCATCCCTGCCTGAACACATCAGCTGCTTTGGCATTCTGAGTCACACATAACAGGTAAACTCATCAGTTTCTTTTTGAAATGGTAATTCAAAATTACATTGACTCCACTGTTTCACATTTTTGCAAGAAGACCAAAAGCCATAGGAAATTTATCAACTTCCAACTTCCTGACTGAAGTGGTAGTGTTAAATAAATAAACTCAGCTCAGGCAACAGAATTTCATTCCCAGGGAAAAATATTCAGTAGGAAAGTTTCAGCAACCATGAACATAGCTGAAAATAAATAATTTTTCTTTGCTTCTTTGCCTGAAGATTTGATTCTTTTTCTTAATAGGAGATAACCTAAAATTAAATAATGGGAAATTATTTGTAGTCAGGACTGAGAGTCCTGATTACAAAAAGATATGAGAAATTCTGGTACAATAGTGATAAATGTGGTTGGAAAATAATTGTAAAGAGTTGATTGAGAAGGAGCACAGGCAGTAGATCAAACTCTAGGACAGGCTGCAATTATTAGCTACTTGGGACCATGACACCATTATCACACTTTACCCCATGTCTCCCAAGTCATACTTTTTCTAAACAAGTACAAACCTTTCAATGACTCCTTATGTGTCATATTTTCCATGTTAGCAACTTTCTACTCTTTTTAAACTGTGTCACAAACTGGACACAATATTCTCCCTGGTCATCAAATGAAGTGAAATGATTTTTTAACAAGTCCTAGATAAAACAGTCCTGTAAACAAAACAAATGTATTTTCTGAAATTGTCTTTTGGTTTTTTTAGATGGTTAAATACAATGTGTGGAAGATTCAACTTTTTGCAATACTACCACATTTTTCTCTAGATTATATAAGTTCTGTGTGACATCCACATATTTTTCTATTGTATCTCTATTTTGTATTTTTGCATGTCATTTCTCCTTCCCCATTTAGGCTTAGCATGTTTCTTTATAGAATTGTTTTAATTTTACACTCTTTCTTCAGTTGATCTAGCTTGTTTTGAATTCTAACCTTCTCGATCATAGGCCTTGCTATAACTGTAGGTTGGAATCATCCTCAAATTGTAAATGTTCTTATATTGTCATCAAAATCATTAATAAAATATATTTTTCACAGCATCACAGAAATCACATAACAATTTAGGGTGGAAGGAGCCTCTGGGTGTCATGTAGTCCAACCCTCCCTCATCAGGCAGGGTCACCTAAAGCTGGTTGCACAGGTGGATCCATTTCTGGAAGTATTTTTAGTATCTCCAAGGATGGAGGTTCCACAGCCTTTCTGAGAAATCTTTTCCAGTGCCTACTGTACTTGATTGTACATTTATTGTACTGTAATAATTTCATCCACACTAAATTTCTATGTTTTTCTCTGGAAGAGTTCTAAAAGCCTTATGAATGTCAAAACAGAACTATTTCCCCCCCCCCTTCCATTTCCAAATCTACAAAAACAGTTACCCTGTCAAGAAAGAAATTAAGTTAGTTTGACATAATCTGTTTTCATCAAATACAAATAATTTATTTCTTATTATTTTGTTTATCACCTTGAAACTAGTGTCTTTCAAGAGCAAAGATAAAACTTATGTCCTTGATCCTTCTGGTCCAAATATCTTTTTTTTTTTTTTTTTT
>VZSE01007449.1:187048-454980 GCA_013398275.1 Promerops cafer
TTTTTTTTTTTTTTTTTTTTCTTCTCCATGCTTACTTGGAAAAGTGTGTGCCCTTTTAAATTTTTTTATACTTCCTTACAAATTTGAATTTTCAGACATAATTTTCAGTGGAGTGGCCCTTCTGCTTTGCCTTTGAGTATAGCACAGGGAATTTCAACAGTCTCTGATGAATAAAATATATTTAATTATTTCAATATTGTGTAGTACCCTCTCTCCATATGCCGTACTCTTACCTTGAGAATGTTCACTTAATTATGTTAAGCATATGGTAAAAATTATTTTTTTCTGCAAAAGTTTCAAAACAGGAACAAAACATTTAGTCTTGCCTGTGACAGCTGATTATTGGTCGAACTTTTTTTGAGTAATGTTTTTCCCCTTCTTTGAATATATTTATAGATGTATTTTTTTTTTTACTGTGTTTCTCTGTTGTTCTTGGAACTAAATATGTACTTTATATTTTTGTGTTTATCCTAAGAGATCTGTGTTATTCTTTGATTGCTATCTATAGCAATATTTGAACATATGCAATATCTACATTATTAACTCTTGAGTTACGTCATTAAAAGGGACTTTTAAATAGCTACAGAAAACTTTCTCAAAAACTAAAAAAACAAAATTAAGAAAGAAAGAAACAAAACAAACACAAAAACCCCCAAAATGAAACAAAACCACGGAAAAGCAATAACAAAACAAACAAAACAAAACCAAAACAAAAAAAAAAAAAAACACCAAAAAACAAACAATAGTTTTCTGTTGGGCTTTTCATCAATTTCTTTTATAAATTACTTTCAGAATTCATTTGTAAGGACTCAAGGACATTCACCTACCAATCTGCCAAATTTGGTGGTTTAGATTTTTGAAAACCATTAAGTTAATCACAGTGTTGCTTTATTCTTTCACTTCTTATGAATCATAAACACTATTATTTTATGGTCACTTTCCCAAAAACTGCCTTTCCTATTTAGCCTCTGTATTGATTCTTCACAGCCATAGTAAAATGGACTGCTGAAACAAAAATATCTTTGCCAATACTGCAAATCTTTTTCCATTGACTGTATCCTGCCACAGAAAATTGTATGAATCTTTTCTTCATATCCAGACTATTCAAAGGATCTTTTTTCCCTCAAATGAAAAAGTGTAAAGAAGTATTTTGATGCTGTTATCATGGCTAAAACTGATTGTGGGCTGTCTGACTGGTTTCAACACTGTCAAATCCATGAAGATTGTATATCTCTGAGCCTAAAAATTTCTTTTCTGAAACCTAAACAAATACCTTATTTTATACACTGAATAAAGGATTACCTGTATTTTTTTTATTACTGTTGATTTTCATTAAGAAAAATCACAATATTGATTTTGTAGATTTCTTCAATGGCCTCAGTAAGGGATGTTTTTACTAAGATGGGTAATCTTTGATGTTGAAACAATTTCCATGACTATGTAAGAGAATTGTAATGTTTATCAAATATATATTGATGTAGAGTGTAATATGACTGTCTCAACACATGACTAAAATATGATCTATTTTTCAGATAAATTTTAGGATAGAAGGAAATATTAGTCCACAAAGAACAGAGACATTTAAGTAAAAGCATTTGAATTTAAGAAATAATTGAACAATTTTCTTTGCAAATTATCATGTTCTTTTACACAAGAACAGAAAAATTTCAAATATACTTCAATAAACAAAGGAACAATTTACATTAAAGGAGTCTGCAAGTAAAGTATTCATATCTGTTTTTATTTAAGAAAAAGACTAAGATTGTACAACCTACTTCACAGAATGAGGAACCAAAAACCCCCCACAAAAACAAACTAAAAACCAACCAACTAACCAGCTAGACAAACCCTACCCAAACCACTAGAGAAGCTGAGAGATCAGGAAAATGTAACTGAGGCATGAAGCACACTTGCCAAAAGAATAAAGATTAATTATTTTTAACAAAAAATTAATATTTTTTGTAGTTTTACTTAAGTAATATTTGCTTAAGGAGTATTTTAGGCAATTTTTTTTTTTTTTTTTTTTTTGGCTTACATGCATAAGAGTTAATCTACACTGTCTTGCATTAACTATGTCTGAAGTGTAATCAAAAGGCTGAATGACAGAAGTTTAAGAAGAGGAATGAACAAATTATCTTCACATCCTTCACAGTACCTTTAATGGGTTACATATTTATTAAAGCTATATTACAGTCATATTTTAGCTTAATAGAATATTACTGCCATCTCAGATTCAACTCAGTTTAGCTTATATTGAACCTTTTATTTTAAGCAAGGTTAAGAGCCTTCTGATTCACAGTGCAGTGATTTACTTTATCATCAAAGTTATGACATAACTGGAAGATTTTTAAGATACTTCCAAATAAGACAGGTATTTGAACTTCCAAAGAAAATATTCATAAACTTTTCTTACAACTCAAAATTGACTACTTTGTCTTCTACAAATGTAAGAAATGTGAAACAAATAGAGGTTCTGTTGTGGTATCTTTAAAATTAGCAGATTCTATAGCTAAACCTCCAAGGGAAATCAAAATACAATTTTAGCCTCCTGTGCTCCTGGCAGATTACTCAAGGCTTCAATTAGGTCTGGTTTTGGTCTTTGAAAATACTGACTTTATCTACTTAGAACCACCATGTTACTAGTTATTGTGATGACCTTCCTCTCCAATGTACACAATTGTCAATACAGAGTAAAGGATCACAGAAATGCTACAGGAGCTCCTGATGTTGACTAGCACAAGAAGATAGACTCTGCAGCAAATTTCAGCTGTGTTACATGAATATACAGAACACAAGGCAAAATGGACACTATTTTAGCTCTTAGTGTGGGGAAAAAGACAATATGAACAGTGAGGCTGTGATTAACTTAAGAAGTCTTGTGAAGCAAATGCACTGACGTAGGTGTGAAGTGTTTAGGAAGCTTTCACTGTACAACTTTTTTTACTATTTGGACATAAAATTTATATTTTACTATTTGGCTATAAAATATATCTGGACACTATTCCAGATTCAATATTACAGCAAATTTACAGCAATCAGATTAGTTTCCAAATAAGAACAACTGATAAAAGTGTTTTTACTAGGTTGGTACAACTGCAGTGAACACATAAGCTCTCTGCAGTAAATAATTAAGTGAATGGTTGTACTATCATAGAAAGACCAGTGTGACTTCAGACCATTTAATATATGTCATTTTATGCACTTAATTTTAAAGAAAATGCTATTATGATGATTCTGTATTTCACACGGAGATATTGTTATAAATTTATTTGCATTTTGGAACCGTTATAGATAAGGTGTCCAAGCCCTACAAAAGCCAGAGAAAGAGGAAAAAGAGATAAAGTGAAAGTTAGAGAAAAGATAGGGGACATCCAAACAATATATCTTTACCCACAAGGAAAATTACTAAATTACTAAAATTACTTTGCATTTGATTAAACAACTAGGTCTGTAAGGACTCTGAATAACATAAAAAGAACTCATGAAGAAAAAATTTCCAAAATTAATATTTCCAGAATTATCTGTCAGTACAGCATAGAGTAAACATAATTTGTTCTTACACAAATATAACTACTGAATTTTATTTGTTCTCATTTGTTTGCTCATTTTCTAATTGAATGGTTTTTTTCAAGATTAAATAAAAATCTATTTGAGAAATACCAGACTTACTCTCATAGTGAATTAGGAAGCCAACACTGGAACGACTGTTGTCCGTAGTGAACAGCAGATACATATAATTTCCTGTACTAATAAGGAACTGGGGTGCTTGTGTTCCATGGTATTCTCCAATTAATGGTGATGAATTTGCTGGCCCATCTCTGACTTCCAAAGTGTCATAATTAACTTCAGTCTGGAATCTGAAAAGGAATATGCAAGACAGCTGGTGGATAGACGAGTGATGTTATTTTCCTTAACTGATAGAAAAGCAGCCCACTTGTAAGAACAAGAACACCATACATAAAAAAATTACATAGCTACAAATCTATCCATGTATTACTAAGAATAACAATTAAAGAAGGTTTCATGAATCATTTTCCTTCCTTTGTTTTGTGGTATCGTAAAAAATTTGTAAGGGATTCAGTATACTTCAGACCAGCCATATGACTGGCTTTTAAAAAGACATTTAGTGGGAAATCTGGGTACAAAAATGCAAATTGTCTCAAACAAAATTGCATTATGAAGATCCAAGAAATTTTTTGCCCTCAGGTTAGGAAATAGTTGGACAGCCTAGGAACATCTTCAAAAACACTTCATTATTTCATCTCAGTAATTTCATTATTTGATATTTGCTATTTCGCAAAAGCTGTTTTAGAGATTGTCAAGTGTTTAATATTTTTTTTATCCACAGATTTTATTCTAACATAGCTTGTTACTTTACTTTTAGGGAATCATTTTTGTCCTATGAAATATAGCAGTAAAAAAATACTAGATTTAAATCAAGCCTTCATTTTGAAATTCATTACAGTGAAAATAAGCATGAATTCTTAGTTTACTTTAGTGTGTCAAAAAATCCCTAAGTAATATAGACAAGAGTGGAAAGTAAGGAGACTAATGAGGGTTGATTTACAAGAAAAAATAACTTTAAAATCAACAGCAGAATCAATGTGTGTGCCAATCACTAAACCACATCACATTTCTCCAGTTCATAATAGATATCTGTGTGTGCAGCTATCTACTACTAGTTCTTAAACAGCACAAATCTGCTGTTTCTCACAATGAACTTGAACTGGCACTTTTTACATCAGATGCTTTTCAAGACAGTTTGTGGTTATATTAGATTCTGATATGCTGTAGAATCTAAACCATGTCCACATAAGTTTTCCTGTCAATGAAGTTTGTGCTATTACACAGATATCTACACTGCTCTAAATATATTTGCATGCAAACTCAATATTCTTATTTTCAGCTTTCAGAAATGCATATGTTCTGAGATTTTTCCCTTCTATTCCCATAAGGCTTGTTAGTTCAACTTCTGAGAGCAGCAGAAATCCCCATGCAATACAATACTTTTTTCAAAGTGAATGCCCTTAGCTGTCTTGCCAATATGGGACACATTTAGTGGTCTAGAGATAAGAAACTGTATTCTTTTAATTAAAGAAAAGTGAAAAATATTAAACACTCGAGAAAGGAGAAAGATATGTGACAGTCCTTTGAAATGTAAATAAACTTTATACTTCATTAGGAAATGATGCCAGAATGACCAAGCTCCCATCCAGGCCATTACATTTTACAGAACAAATAGCACTGGTCTTGTAAAAACATCTTTACAGACACATCAATATTGGTAAGAACAAGTTCAGTTTTAGCAAGTATTTAGTATTCTTTCTGGGTCTTCTCTCATGGTTCCCTGAAAACAAAAGCACAGCCATTAAGTCAGGAAGATTTTGCTTCGCTATCAAGAGCTAATGACTGCTGGGAAACTGACGTAACTTCGTATCATTCCTTCCTCTTCACACAGAAAACTCTAGATTTATGGTACTTTATTTGGATTAGCTGGATAAAATCCAGATGATTGCTTTTACTGCTATCTGTCCACTCTGACAGTGGAATACAGGGCTTGGAGGTTTGCTAGTACATTAAGCATTTTCAGGACCCATTTCTGGCAGTGACATCAGCTAGAATGGAATGGCCTACATCCATACTATTAAAAGGACCAATTTACATTAAAGGAATCTGCAGGTAAAGTATTTCTATCTGTTTTCATTTAAGAAAAAGACTTAGATTGTACAACCTACTGCACAGAATGAGGAACCAAAACCCCCCCAGAAAAACAAACAAAAAACCAACCAACTAACCAGCTAAACAAACCCTACCCAAAACACATAACTAGGGAAGCTAATCCTTTAGCCTCTCAAAGAAGGAGATACTACTCAAATTTTCTATTATGAATCATTGCTTGCCCACAGTAACTCCTGGCCCTTTTTGATAATTTTTGGGAGAATACTAGTTGAAAAACTCAATAATATTTGGGAGAATACTAGTTGACAAACTCAAGAAGCATGTTGGACACTATTTCAACAATTTAGCTGCATAAACACATGAGTTTTTGTGTCTGGAAAGGCTCACTGACTCTATTTAATTTACCAAAATAGACTGTTACAGAGGGCATCACTAAAGTACTTGACAGTTTTTCAGTACCCTTCCATAATTTCAGAGATTATACATTGATTTATCCTGCAGAAGAATGATGGAAACAGACAGATACAGCTAGGCTGGTTTAAATACTTTATTTGTACTCACAATGAATAGACTCAAGATCAATAATTGAATAGTTCAATTATTTTGACAGTTATGTTTCTGAGGGAAACTAATTAGGAATAAAGTGCTCTCAGCCAGCAATTGCAGTTTTCTTAGCAGGGCAGTATGACAACAATGGATGGCAAACCCTTGCTGGAGACAGAAACCAGAAAATAACTCTTAACAGCAATTGCTATTCTGACAATTATCTTTATTCCCTGTAAATTCCTGCTCATGTCAAACTCGAATGTGACTTTATAATTCACTTGTCTGATTTTGAGGGTTTAAAGGAATGAATTGTTTTTTGAATTGGGCTGGGTTTGTTGCTGGTTTTTATTTTTAGTCTTTGCACTTTCCCTAAAGTGATAAATCAAGGGAATTTGGTTTTGGAAGTTCTTCATCGCTACTGAAAATATGTAATTAAGGGGTTTTAGTTTATTTTAATAATCTTTGGGTTTTTAGTTTATTTTAATACTTATTAGCTTAGTCATATTAGTAATAGGTAGGACGTCCTCCAAATGTACATGGATAATTTTAAAAACACTTAAAGGATCATGTGTTATACTATTCTTCATACAGTTGGGATGTTTTGGATACAGAGGTTAGTTGTATAAATTATCAAACTATTTTTTATTAATATTCAAAGTACCAAAGAGGTTCAGGTCAGCCATTATTCTTCTACCCCTTTTCTTATTACTTGAATCAATTAGATTTTACTTTTCTGTTACCCTTCGAGGCATTAGGCACAATCTGAAATGCAAAATGTTTCAATGTACAATAATCATAGGGTCATGCAGTCATTTGCTGCAACTTCTGGAAAGTTTTTAAGGACTCTGGAAAGGCACATTTGTCTTGCAACATTAAAGCTTCATTAGCTCAAGACTGAGATAATTTACACTATTAATATCACATTTGTACAAAGCTTCATTCTGTTAGGTATGTCTTTGAGGCAAGTCATATAGTGAAGTATAAAAGGGCTCCATTTTCCCCAAATTAGGCCATATACTTAACAAAAATATTTTATTTGTTGATTAATTGACAAAATCAACTACTGATTTGTAATCTACTAACATTGTATCAGACAGCAAAGTCAGTTTTTCTGGTAAGCAATAAAAAGGTTTTCCATGGAATTTTTAAACTGGGTAACAAAGCCTTCATGTTGACAAAAGAAAATCATTTTACTGCAAAAGCAAGGTTATACTATTATTAACAAGCATAACACTTTTAATAAGATTTATAATGTGATGTAGTAAAGTTAGACAATTTTCTAAACCTGCCATAAAAGCTCCATAAACCTCCAAAGAAAACCGGCAAAGGTTTTTTCTTTGTCTACCAAAACCAACATGCTGAATGGTAATACTGTTTTATAATTGAAACAATTAGGGAATGGCAACAGAATCCATTTGCTATTAATGCTGAGATAAAGTTGAAGCAGAATAATTGTGTATCTGCACTAGTTCAAAAATTATATGTGATCACAATTCTCCATTTTGTATCAGGGTAAACTCCAAGTTCTTGTTTAATGTCATCGCAGTTCAATTTGTACACAAAACTCTAGAATTCTACTAATGGAATATGTGTGCATCTGTCTAAAATTCAGCAAATTAAGTTCTTAAACTGCACCACATGTCACACAGAAGCCTATGTTTCTCATTAATTTCTTCAGAAATATTGTCATCAGACTGTTAAAGTCGTGCATTCAAACATCTGCAACTGCAGAAAGGCAATGCATTTCCTTTTATAAAATTTAAATGCTCCGTTTTATAACTAAAACTGCCATTTTCATTTAAGAAGACATCCCTGAACCTCAGGCTTCTCATCACTAATTTAAGAAAAAAGAAGCTTGCAAATAAATATAAACCTATAAATACTATGAAGTCTTTAATGAGAAAAAAAAGTCAGCATCTTAAAATTCTGGAACTTCCTGTTGACTACAATGGAAGCAAACAACAGATTAGAAAGCTTTAATTGCCTACTTGCAGGAATAGTATTATGAGTATTGCAACAAAGTTCCCTTTTGTGGTTTGAGTTCTTAAAGTATATACTTATTCTTCAATAATAAAACCAGTATTTATGCTCAGACCTTACGTCTTGTTTAACTTTATGATACTCACTTGTCAAAAGTGATCTTAATGGAATGTCCTGGTCTTGCTTCAATCACCCATTCACAATTAAGTGAGTCCTTGTAATATCCTGGCCACCCTGGTGGCAAGATAACACCACTCGATGCTGTCAAATGTCCACCACATGGTGCTGAAAGAAAAAAAAGCATGTACATTTGTAACATACATATTATTTCTAATATATATTCAAAGAAATTGCAAAAAATCAAATTCAAATGCATAGAAATATGTTTAATATACTTTTAATAGTTTAACAGTGTTATGAGCACTTTGTTTTCTTCAGAGTCCTAAGGCCTGCAATGTATCTTATCAAGACTTATTACTCTGTATATATTTTAATACACAGAGCATGGCAAATGTGTCTGCCGGCCTTCCTTCTGTTGAAAAGCACAGTATCTTGTTAAAAAATTATAGTCTCATCACATTTAGATCCCACATGATCCCACATTTACTTGGAAACGTCAGACAAATTGTTCCAAGTAATTATTACCATTGTACTGTGACACCTTTTTGAGTAATCACTGAGCTCAGTGGAACTGGCAGTTGTAAATATTCAGCTGGCTCATAGAATGGTTTAAGTTGATGTCTGGAAATCATTTAGTCCATTTCCTGCTCAAAACAATAGATTGCACAGAACCATGTCTAGTCAGGATCATGCCTTTCCTCCAGAGTCAGACACTCCCCAGACTTTCCGGGCAATCTGTTTTAATGTTTGATCACTCTCACAGTGCAAGGTTTTTCTTTTCTTTAAACAGAAATACATGTATTTCAGTTTCTGTTCACTGCCTCTTGTCCGGTCATTTTATATCACTGAGGAAAGCCTAGCTCCACCTTCTTTAAATCATCCTATCAGTTATCTGTACATACTGATAAGATCCCTCTCGTGTCCTGAGGCTTTTCTTTTCCAGTCAAAACAAGCACAGTTCTTTCAACCTCTTCTTGTATGTCAGATGCTCCAAGTCCTTACTTATCTTTGTGACCCTTCACTGGACTCACTGAAGTATGTCCACATTTCTCTTGTACTGTGGATACCAGGAGTGCACACAGTGCTCCCAACACAGCCTCACCAATGCTGAATAGATGGGAAAGATCTGTCATTTATTCTCAGCCCAGTTCTCCTGTCTCTCTCATCCTTGTTCTCCTGTCTCTCTCATCCCTCTGAACAGCAGCACAAACATCTGGTACACCAGCCACTCTCCCCAGTTTTACATCATCTTCAGACTTGCTCAGAGTACATTCTGCCTCAGCATTCAGTTCAGTACTGAAGATTTTAAACAGTATTGGATAGGTTATTGACTCCTGGGCAACACCTCTATCAATCAGCCTCCAGTTGTTGTACCTAGTGACACTGCCTACAATTCTATGAGCCGAATAGTTCAGTCAGTTTTCACTTCACTGTTCACTTCTCTAGTCCCTACTTCATTGGTTTGTCATTGAGAATTTTGCATGACACAGTGCCAAACACATTACTAAAACAGAATACCCATTACTCTCCTCTCATCCATCAGACAGTTCATCTTATCAGAAGGCTATTAGGTTGGTCAGGCATGATTTTCCTCTTCATAAATCCATGTTGATTACTCCCAGTCACCATAGTTTTCTTCATTTTGTCCTATTTTTGGCTTGGACAGAGTTAATTTTCTCACAGTAGCCTTGAGGGGGCAGAGTTTGGAGCTGTGTGGGCACACCTGGGTGGTTATTCTGTACCCTCACACCATCTCTGGGGGTCAGAAGTCAGGGACTTGCAAGAAGAAGAGAATGTGACATGAGTGAAGGAAAAACAGGAGCAGGAGGATTTGAGGGGGCATTTTGTCTTTGACTCGGTGGCCACCCACACGTGGAGCCTGGTTGGGTTGGTTGGTCAGTCAGGCAGTGGGTGAGCACTTTTTGTATGTAAATCACCATCTCTTGTATACTTTTCTTATTAATATCATTGTTCTTACTATTCTATCTCATTGCTGTTTTCCTGTCTCAACTCAGAATATCTGCCTTTTGTCTCTCTCTCACAGGAGGGGGTGGAGGGGAAAGAAGCAGCTGCATGTGGCTTAATCTCCAGCAAGGTTTAAACCACAACACATGGTTTGGAAATGGTTTCAAGGAATATTGTTGCATCACCTTTCCCAGTGATAGAGATGAGACCTGTAGCCCTTCAGATCTTCTCTCTTTCCATTCCCCAAGACTGGAATTTGCTTTTTTCCAGTCCTCAGGGATCTCCCTGGTTTAAATCAGCTTCCCAAGATATTGAGTGACCTTACAATGTCATTGGGTGGCTTCTTTAGAATTCTTGGCTGCATCCCATTATCCCATTATCCCATCCTGTATGTCAAATTTGTTTAAATGTTCTCTAACCTGATCCTCCTCCATAAAAAAATGTATTGCAAGAGGGCTATAAAAATGACAGAACTAGACAGGGAGCATTTTTCAGAGCAAAATTAAAAGACTTTGGAGCAGGATTAAACAACAGCAGAAATGACAGAACAAATTTAGGAAAACATGAGTCCCTTAAAAATTTAGGCTGTCATGGCACAGGGCCTTGGGATGTTATGTTTTACTAAAGGCTATGGCACAGCACAACACAGGAACACTTTCAAGGTCAGGTATATTTATCTTAGTATCATTTATATTGTCCTCATAGAAGAAGTCAATGGTATCATTTTCAGAAAATTCCACATTTCAGTGTAGGAAATCTTGCTAGATTTCTTCTGTTTCTCTAAGTAGTGACAAACCAACCTATTCTGACATATGGAAATGGATGGCAACATGAATTTGTGAGTTGTAAATTAATATGCCTAGTTTTATTTCAATGCTTTTAGTAACACAAGAAAACAAATCAGAGAGGTTTATTTGATTTCACTTATGACTTGTACTAATCTCTAGGAATTTTTTTCCAGATTTGAGTGATAAAAGCAACCCACAAATCCTGAAACACATCGAATTTTCTTTGAAGCAAAATGAAAGGCCAGTAAAATGGCATTTACCTTACAGGTAATAAGTTAATGAAGAAATGCAATAAGTTAATACCTTACATGTAATAGTTAATGAGGAAATAAATTTATTCCATAGTGTTTTTTAAATTAAATTTCATCATACTATGAACAAGAACAGTCATAAGACTGTTGATCCTTAACTGCTTATAACACTTCATGTACATCATTTACTTCATGTATTTCAGGTGTTGCTTACAGAGACTATATATAAAAAAGCACAGAGCAGAGCAACAACAAAAAAATAACAGTTGTTCAGAAATCTCAGACAACTAGAAGAAAACTAAATCATGCTTAGGATTCTTAGTCCATAATCCAAGCCCAGAATTATCAAGAGAATCCACATCAGAAAGGAACATATCCTGAACTACTTCCTTCTGTAAAAGAAACAAAGAGAAAAATCTAAAAAAAAAAAGCCCCAAACCAGTCTATTAGTTTAATCTTTTCCTCATTAAACACCATGTACACATTCCAGAAGGTTCAAAGAAAGGATAACTGAGGGGCACCTATATATTTTCTGAAAAATTAATTTCTGTAGCTTTTCTCTTTTTTTTTTTCCCTTCAAAGTGCTCATCATTGGTCCTTTATCTATGCATTTTCAAAAATAAAATTACACAAATATTACACTGAATACTTTAACAATTGAATCTAGAGTTTCAAAGTGAGAAAATAATCTTCTGACAAAAAACAACACCCTACTCCATGCTTTGGAGTGGGCTGGGTTTGCTCTAAGAATAAAAGAAAAACCCTGCTCCAGTGTGTAACATGCTTTAATCAGGGTAAGAAATTTTGCTAGTACAACATCCAGGTTCACATACACTTCTAACAGACAGCAGACATGGGGGCGTTCTTTAGTATTTCTACATTTTTTTTTGAAATGCACAGTCTTATAAGAACTGAGTTCTCAAATTGCCCAAATAACAAGAAAGTGATATGATCCAGATCCTTAAGTAATTGCAATGACACTTAAATTAACGGAAATGTGAGATTTAGGAGGTTTGGATTAGTTTTTCCAAAAAAACTTTTAACTTGGAGTCTATGTATCGATTGTTTAATAAAAGGTATACATATTTAACATGAGTTTTTAAAAACATATTTTAGTCATTTATTAAAAGCACTCATCTGCCTTGACTTTAGGACCTATCAGTTAGGCATCAAACAATTCTTCTTCCTGTATTTCATTCTAAAGAGAGTTTTAAACCTAAGTAGAGATCATCTTAGTCTATTTATTCACCTGAGAAATTTAAAGGGGTAAATTTTCAAAAAGGACTTTTATATAGAAGCTTTATTTACTTCCTATGTGGTAGATAATTATGTTCTTCAGTGTGCTACAGCCAAAACTGTTATAGCAGTTATACTTCACAACCGAGTAATGATGATGACAATCAGAACTAGGAAACAATAGCAACCAGATTTTTAGAATGCTAATTTATTCCAAGAATAAAAGCAAGCCATCTTGTTTCTATTACTGTGCTCTCACTTGACTGGAAAAGTGTTAAGATGAATTAATAGCTTCAGGTAAATCAGTCTTATTTCTGTGCAAAATGTAAAAAGTAAGCTAAATTTAAATAGTGTCATTATTCAAACTGTATGTGCAAAGTAAAGATTGTGCCTTACCTTCACAACGGGGGACAGTGGAGCTCCATACTACATTTCCATCTTGCATAATACAGGTTATGGATTCAGAGCCTTGAGTCTTCACAAAGCCATCATCACAGTGAAAGGAAACAGAACTTCCCAGAAGGAATCTGTCTCCAAAACGCCTCCCATTTATAGGAATGCCTGGATCGTGACATTCATTCTGACCAAAGGCTGATAAAAACATAGTAATAATACTGGTAATAAAACCCACAATAATAGCAATAATAAAAACCATCCCTTTAAACTTTGTGTCTTGTTTTTGAAAGGAGGAGGTGGAGAATAATATTTCAGTTGTAATACAGCAATATGTAAAACATATAACATAGTAATATATAATTCAAAGCATAGAAAATTTCTCAATAAAAAATCATATTCAAATCCAGTGACATTCACACACATGCAACATAGTTGGAATTCAGAAGTTTTTAGATATATGTGGCTTAGATACTCAAGAACAATTTGCCTAAATTTTCCTCTGGAGAAAATCCAGCTGTTTTGCCTCTAACATAAGGGAATTGGGGTTGTTTAACATGAAGAAAGGGAGGCTGAGGGGAGCCCCTATTGCTCCCTACAACTACCTTAAAGGAAGTTGTAGCAAAGTGAGTATTGGTCTCTTCTCACAGGTACCAGGTTTTTCTTTTTTCTTCCTGCCATTTTTCTAAGGACAAAAATTATCCCTTCCTATAAAAGCAAAAGACCAATTTAGGCATCTAAGACTTAAAAAATATTGAAATCAATGAATTCCAGCTTTATGTGGGTAATCTTTCTAAATAATGCAAGAAAATACCTTGGCCACAAACACTATTATTTTAATTGACACAACACAGAAACAGTGCAAAAGGTCTCAAAGACAACTTTATTGTCAATTAACTTCTATAATCTTAGAAGATAATTTCTTCAGTTAAAATGATAAGCTCTGTATAAGTAGCGTCTTTGAATGACTCATAAGACTTTTAGGAGAGTTAGCAGTCTATGGCAAATGTAAAAATGTTTTCTACATGACAATGCTGTTACTAGCTTTCTATTGAGAGTACTGTTTAGTAATATATTTTTATATAAACAAAACAGAGGACCATATTTAGTCAGATATTTCTTAGCCTGGTTGCCCAAACAGAAGAGACTTATTTTCTCAGTAGCTCTCTATGTGTACATGACCAGGAGGTCCATATTTAACAACTTTTGGACTGCTTGTCCAGTTACAATTAAACTTTGTACATTTGAGAATTGCCTTCTCAAAGGTAGCACATTCTTAAAATTCTTAAAGGGACAGTAGCCAGATGGAAGAATGATTCTAAATTAGTGTACTCTTATAGGAAAGACTTCTGCATCAGTTCAGCTGTGTTCTAGACACTAGAAAAACCACAGAGTACAACTGTTATGTGTAATGCAGAAAAGAGATCTCTATTCTTAGGGGTTCATATTCTTAGATTCCATCCCATTCAACTAGGAAAAAAGATACAAAAGCAAAGCAGGTTCTCAGAACAATTTATTTGCATTGATGATTACTTTTATGCTTTTCCGATTAATAACTCAATATTTGGGATCTAAGATTAACACATTTATGAACTTATTCCTGATGGTTCTATTGAGAAATATATTAAATTACATGCACTGGATACTTTGATGTGAAAGATCTGGACTTTAGTTACGGGGTCTGCATTTACGCAGTATGAACAAGAAAGACGAATAATAAATAATGAAGGGTATTCCTCAGCATTATCAAATTAAAATAAATAAATTATAAGGATTCAGATAAGTTAATGAATACAAGGAAGACATCTGCAAATAGTGCAATTATATAATCATGAAAATTTAGTTCTGTGTTATAAATATAAATACAAATATAAATACAAATATAAGTATGTTCTCTGTTTTAATTTTTATCAAGAAAGCATAAAACTAGGCATAAAATAAAAAGCAGAAGTTCTTACTTGTGTAAGTGATATTAAATCCTCTTCCAGTGGTAGAGTGATCTGACTGAAATTCAAGTCTTACTATGTGCCCACTACTAGCCAATTGAGAAGGGACCTCATTGCCAGAAAATGTGCCAAGAGGTGGTAAATCTGCAATCCCATCATCTTTGATTGTAAGGTAGTCAAATTGAGGTTCTACATCAAAGTCGTTGAAAATCAGATGGATTCTGCTTCCTGGCTCTGAGATAATTAACCAAACACAGTTCATATTGTTCCCATATTCCTCAGGATAATTTGGAGAAAGAATAATTCCAGATGGTGCAGTGAAGTTGAAGAAACATGAAACTAAAGGAAAGAACAATAAGATCGTCAAAATACTATCCACAATCTTTATAAATGTTTGTTTTTCTATTGTCTTTTTATTCTTGTGGAAAAGGATGATTTTGAAGCCTGGATGTCAAAACTACTACACATGCAAGCTGAAAATGTTTAACACTTTCAGAACAGTTCTCCAATGGTTTTTTATTTCCTAAGTGAATCCAAATGACTGAAGCAGGGCCTGCAAAAGATTAGAATGTAGCAAATACCAAACAAAGCAAAAGTCTGATGCTTGATGCATCAGCATTTGCAAAAAAAATTAGCAGGTTTGTTCTAAAATGAAAATGTGATCTTCAAATTTGAATGACCTTTTTTCCAAATATGCATTAAACTGTATTTAGCAATTAAAAAAAAAATCAAGCACAAGCACTGTATACTACAGTTTTGTCTGTAGTATACAAAGTTCATACTGATGTAAATAACAGTGGAAATTTAGATGCGACTGAATCAAGAAATCCTTATGGTCTGAACTTATTTTACCCTTGTTTCCCTTTGATGGCATAGAACAAAACCAAAAATGATTCACAGCTATCATCCTTTTTTACTCTTTTGAGCCAATTTTCATCAAGACATTGCCTAACTGGTTTCAGAGCCTTGACCTCGTGACTGGTACTGAAGGCAGAAGTACAGTATATTCAGAAAGGGGAAGACTCACTGAATATTACTTAGCACAAGGGACAACCATTATGCAGCTCTTCAAATGTGTCAGACTGAACTCAGTGTATGTGAATAGATGTTATAGATTCCATGCTCTTTCATAGGGCATGTGTGCATGTAACACTGGAAGAACAGCAAAATATTCTACATTTTCAACAAAAACTTATATAGCAATCCAATGAAATACAGCACCATGAAGAAACACAACTTCTGTCTTCAAAGGGAACTGCAGCTGAACTGTCTCTGTGCCTAGGCTTTACATGCTTAGACACATTTCAGCATTGCAAGGCATATTGAGAATTACTCCAGTCCAGAGCAATCTTGCTCATATTGTTAAGTCCTGTACTAACACAGCTTCAAAGTACATACATGCCCAAATAGAGTAGAACACCTCACAAAGGTTGTTATAGTTGTCAAATCAGTACTGATTTGTTTAATTCTTTATAGGAAAATTTAACGCGATCTGCAGAACTGAAATGCCTAATATACCGGTATACTTGAAAGATTTGCTCTATTTTACGAGACAAGAAAAAAAAAGAAAAGGAAAAAAAACTCAACCCAAATAAACCTCCCCCTGCAAAAAAACAAAAAACCACAAAGAAACACAAACAAATAAGAACAAAAAAAAATCCCAAGCAAACATAAAAAAACAACCCAACAACCGTCTCTTAACAAATATATTTTTTCTTGTAAAACAAAAATCACAACTAATGACCTCAACTAAACTTTTTCTATGTTCAATATTCTTAACTTCTTTATATTAATATTAACATCTTTGTGGCATATCACAAAAAAAAAAAAAAAAACCTCAATCTTTTCTTATGTGGGTCTTGAGGTTGTTTTGCACTGCCAGAATGAAACGTGTATGAGCCACAGAGTCCTTTTGAACACTTATCTACTATTAGGAATTGCTCATTTAGAATCTAATTCAACACACATTTACATTGAGAGTGTTAAGTGGTTCAAATACATATAAAATGAGTGTAAAGTACATTCTAAAAACAATCCTGCGTGACGTTCCCCATAAATGACCTACCAAGTCAATTGAAAAAAAAACAAACCATGATAGAAAAAGTCTTCAAGGTACTTTGAAGTATTTTCCTGTTGATTAGTCACAAATGTTAAGAAATGCAAGAGGTTAAGGTCAGAAAAATAATGCATAAAAAAATAAAATAATTCTTACAAACACAGCTGGGTTTGTTGCCAGACCACTGGTTATTTTGTTGACATGTAATCGTTCTCTCCCCCACCAGTTCAAAAGCTGCTTGACATTCAAAGGTAAGTGTGTCTCCATGCAGAAAACTGCTGCCGGTCCTTTTCCCATATGATGGAATTCCAGGATCTCCACAACCTCCTTTCTCTATTTCTGAATATCGAAAAGTTCAAATGCAATAATAAGGAAAATATATTTACAATCAATTTATATGTCAGTGTCAGAAGTACCTTCAAAATATTTGGCATTATACATTAAACTCATATTTACAGCTGAAAATGAACTAGAGGTAAAAGCTGTGAAACTGCCTCAAAGATGACTTATGATCTAAAGTCCTTTCACATGCTAATACCTTCCATACCTGCATTGCTGCATTGCTGAAAATAACAAAATACTTATATTGAACTGCATGACTGCACAGAATTGCAGCATATTTGAAGGTAAAATTATAAAGCCACAGTCTCCATCCTACCCATGGAGACATACTACATGTAGATCTTTTTTCTGGCAAAGAAGTACTCGTACTAAAGAATCTCAACTCTCACGTCTGCAATTCCATTTATAAGTCTATTAACAATATGATTAAAAGTATATAATTTCCTAATAGAATCAATAGATTTCAGTTTAAAATAGCTTAAGTATAATAAAAACAAAACTGAGGAATTATTTCTTAATCTCATACTTCAAATTAGAGCCACATTTTTTCCCAGCTGCATTCAGCTATGCTGAAAAGAAATTAACATTTTGCATAATACTTCAAGATATTCTCTAGAAGTTCTGTTTCTTAAATTATTTAATTTATAGATCTCAAATCTACATAAACCAGATAAGGCTATAAAAAATTCAAGTCTTATGAAATTTATGAATACCATAAGTATTAGAAAAGAAAATGTAAATATTAATTGCCTGTGATAGAATCATCCTACAAAATACTATACACATGGCTGCCCATCAGAAAATGAAGGCTTCATTTCTTTGCCATTAAATTGAAATCATTTTTTTTTTTAATTAACTTGCCTTTGATCAGAAAAAATAACAACAAAGCACTTCTGATTCTATATACTGTGTTGCTGCACATGTAATGAAATTATGTAAATCTGATTCAAATGAAAGTACAGATAAAGTTCTTGGTATTCAAATATTTTACAGTTCAGTCCAAGGTATGAAATCAGAAACATTCAAGATAACAAGAAAATTCAACTCAGTGAACAGTATTAAATATGAATATAATTTAACACCGTTGAAAATGATTGCTGTCAAATATTGTTAAATCTAATTATGTTAAATCCTGGCAGAAGTGTATACCTTGACACACCAACAGAAATTTTAAGATACAGGATACAAAATTATTATATGTGAAGTCAATCCACTATGTTTACACCCTTAAAGCAGTCATTAACCAGCTGCTGACAGACATGTTCAGAAAGGTATGTCACATATTTCACAATGTAATAGTTTTCCCGACCTGCTGGTGATGCTGTGCCTGATACAACCATTATGTTTTATTTAAATAATTTGTCTTAGCAGAAAGTTAAAATGTATAAATTAATAAAAACATTTTCCAAAATGTCCAGTACACAAACACAGTAAAACATTGGGAGAGCAACTTTATAAAGAATATTTACAAATAAGGACTCAAAATTATATATAAAAATGCCTTAATGTAGCTTCACTTGTATGTTCCTACTGAGATATTGATTTTTACTTCCACAGAATAGCACTGAAAACCTGTGTTTTCAGCTGCACACATTTTTACATACATCATGAAAATGTGGGGAGCCACAGAAAATCAGAATACACATTTTAATCACATTTTAGAAGTTCATCTCCCTCACTGACAGCAGAGCTGTATCTAATCTAGCAGGTGAGAATGATTGTAAACTCTTTGCCAAACTTAGGAGACAAACCAAATACTTTTTTATTCTTAATGTATCACCCTTCATCCGAGAATGCCCACAAGGGCATATAGTGGCATATAATTTGGGTTTCTAAATATCTTATTTGCAAGCACAAAAAAATACAGAAATTAAAAATATTAACACTAATTTCAGATAAAAGATTTTTTAAAAAATGTTTCATTATTTGGAAAAATAAAGTTTTAATAAAATATGTCTCATAAAAAACAACTGAATGATAAATTTCAGGTTCTCTAAAACACAATAGAAGGATTTTTGAATCAAATTATTTTACACTGATGTCAAGGTTTGACGCTAGCCCAATGCCAGTGCCCCCATGAGAATATATTTTCTTCAACGAACTGCTGTGAGATGTGACCAGGAACAGAGCAGAGCAGGCTCAAGCTTAGAAAGAGAGGGAAAAAATCTTTATTAACCTACACTGAAATAACAGAAACACACTGGAAACAGAATGAAAACCTTCCAAACATTCCTCCTAGTCCCACCCAATTTCCACCAAACCACAGTGAGACAAAACCTTGGAAACCTGACCAAGTTACCATCACTCAGATAATCAATTCTTAGTCCATCAGGGGAGAGAGGAGTCTCTCTTGTACCACAGTCCTCCCCACGAAACACAGTTGAAACCTCCCATGTTTCCATGTCACACAGGGCACCGCCCAGAGAAACTCTGCCATCGTGACATCCTCCTTCCATGTACAGTGCTCTCACCACCGTCCATGGACCAAAACTGCTCACAGGGTTCTTCAAGGATGCTTTGCCAAGTGCCGAGAAAAACAACCGTTTTCTCATTTTTGGGACAACAGTCCCCCCCATTTCCTCATCCCCTGGAGCCAAGGGTCTCGAGAACAGAGCTCTTCTTCTCCCTGAAGACTGAGGGCACCACCACACCCTCTTCATCTTCCTCTCTTCACTCCATTCCTTTATATGGTGTCATTACTGCAGGTCACTCTCTTGGCTCAAGCCATCGCATCCACCTAAATCCAGTTTCACGTATTACAGGCAACTTGGTTCAGTCTATGGCTATACAAGAAAAGTCCAGCTAAAAAAAGCCACTCCAGCATCTCCTCCCACCTCGGATTCTTCCCATCTTCCTTTTAACATCTCAGGTCCCAGACTGTCTCTCTTCTCTCTCAAACCACCAGCCGGGAGGACTAATGTTTCATAAGGTTACCTTCACTCAGGAAAGGGTTAAAAGTCTGAGCTGGCCCAGTTCCATTCCCTTCCACCCTCTCTCTCTCTCTCCGGGGCTCCGGCCTACCTCAGCCTGGGCCTCCATGGCTTCCCCTCCCCACCCAGCCTGTGGCTGGCAGAGGAGATGTGCACTCTCCTGCGGCCAGAACAAAAGAGAGCGAACTCTGGGAATGCTCTGCTTTTAACCCCGTGTGTCCTCAGACGCGATCCATGTCTTCAGTGGTCACACCAGGTGTCAATATTCAAATCTGACCACTGATTGGTTTGACTACAACTTCCCAAAAAACCCACTTCCTCTCAAACCGAGACAACTGAAAAGTCAAATAACTCATAAAAAATGTCAAAAATAATTACATCAACTTTATTTTTATTAAAACATTCAGGGTCTGTGCTTGTTTGTTCAACATAAAAACAATCCAGAAAATATGACACATTTATAAAACACTTCTGAGGATTTCTTATTTGCATTTTGACAATAAATACCTTGAAAAATTCCATCCAGGTCTAGGAACCTTTATCTTCACAAACCTTAAATTGAAGACTTTATGTATCCCTAATAAGAAATCTACTCTAGTCAAAAGTTATTCAGGCTGACAGAAAACACTGATTCTAACTATAGAATCATCACAGGATCATAGAATTTGGGTTTGAAGGGGCCTTATAGATCTTCCTAAAATCTAATCTAAAGCTACCCTTCTTCAGTTTAAAGCCATTCCCTCTTGTCCTATCACTAGATGCTGTTGTGAAAAGTCCCTCTTGCAGCTCTCTTGAAGGCTTCCTTTGGGTACTGGAAGGTGCTCTAAGGTGTTCAGAGAAAGGGTTTCAAGCATCGGACCAGGCTGCTCAGGGAAGTGGCTGAGTCACCATCCCAGCAGTATTTAAATGATATGTAGATGTGGCACTGAGGGACATCACTTAGTGGTGGAATTGGCAATGCTGGATTAATGGTTGGACTGGTGATCTTAAATGATTCTCTGATTCTCTTTAGTCAAAAGCTACATTTCCATTACATTAACAACCCCAAACTAAGGGAAGACACAGAAGTCCAAACTAATGGTTTTGTATTTACATGTAAAGAATACTTTTTCTCTCTAACTAGATCTAGAGTAGTAGGCATGTAATGATTCCCAACATTTTTCTGTCCTGTGGGATTTTGCACAGATTTTTTTCTTCATTGTCCTTTCTGATACCTGTTTGACTTGTACTGATTTAGTCAGTGAACAATTTTTTAAAATGTCTAAATGCAGCTGAGATGCATTGTGTGTATTGCTTCTACACATGTATTGATTATTCTGTTTCATAAATTGAAAAGATGCTCTGTATCAGTTTGCTAAATAAGAGAACATTCCAGATCAATTCCGTTGAAGTTATGTTGAGCTCTTAGAAAAATCCTATGGGATAGAAAATGTTCTTAAAATAACAAACATGAAAATAAATTCTCTGCTAACCTATTTAGCATGGCAATTAAAGCCCTGTTCTTTTAGGATTATTCTCCATACTCATTCAATGTTGCACTTCTTTTGATCTGAGTTCTTAGAGCTGTGTGAACTTCATGATATTTGCACATAAACTCTCAAGCCTAAATTGAAACATTAGCTTCCTCTGGTTACCGAAATATTAATGTTGATCTTATACAATTGTTCTTGGCTTTCATGTACCCTCTTTCAATAGCCTGCGGAAAGAGACTTTTCATCTTGTTTGTAAACTAGAAATATTTATGCAGTTTCAGGGAATATTCTTTCTTTAATGTTAGAAGAATGACAAGATTAGATTTCTGACTGTAAGATCATATCTCTCTGAATTTAATTGAAAGACATTTCTGTTGCTCTGTTTTCTTTCAAATGGAGAAATATGGCAATTCAAAAGTGATATTAAACATTTAAAAATGTGTCATGACTACTATTTGAAAGATGTCACATCGCAATTCAAGTCTGTTTTGATGTAAAGACTTTGACTATGGTATCTGAAATGTATAATAAAATAATTCATAGTTTAGAAGATTTTGCACTCTTAAATTTATTATTCATGGTAAGAGTAATTTACTTTATTCCACTTGTTACTAGATTAAAAATAAACAGTTTAAATTAAATTCTTAGTGTTGCTGTGTTTTCATTCACACTATCCAATATTCTAGCTTAGACGATTAGTGAATCATCTAATCATTAAATCTGAATACAACCCAAAGAGTATAAATAATAATCTCACACATTAATAATTCAGATGTACAAATACAATTTAAGCAAAATACATGTTTTTAACACATGTGAGTTGAGCAAAAATCAATTTTTGAGATATAAAATAAACTTAAGGTTTTTATGAGAAAGTTGAAGTCAATAGCTCTAAAATCTAAACTAATTATCTGACAATATTTCATAATTATCATCTTATTTATAGTCAAGATAGATTATGGGAAGCTGTGAACTGACACAGGTATACATTTACCCAAAAAAAAAAAAGAAAAGAGAGTTTAACATTTAAACGCTGAGAGGTCACAGAAATTCATGTTCCATATATGAGAAAAGTGTTGATTTATTTTATTTCCCCTTATTCCTCATGCCTCCCTGTGTTAACAGTCATAATTCCTAATGTAGTTTAAAAACACAAAGGAGAAACTCTTATACAAACAAAACCTTATAAAAAGAAAAGGGATAGAAAAGATGCTCAGGATTGCAGAAGAGGACATTATATACATGATTCCTGCAGTGGAACATAGGAACTACTACTGAAAAAGAAAGTGGTAAATCAAAACTAATACCAAAAGAAATATTTTAGATAGCACATAATTGGACTCTAAAAGTGGCTATTAAAGCTAAAATGAGGTTGGCCTGCCGCTACAAAGAGGATGGCCTTACATAACAATTTTATAAATGATCACAATTTTATCATTATTCTGGTAAATTTCTTCAAAGAAATTTAACAGTGCAATTTATTATCAGTGTCCAAATATAAAAAGAGAAGGCCTCCTTCACAGATCATATAGTTCCCAGCAGCATTTTAAGAGACTCTCACATTTTCTCTGAAATGTTTTGTCCTTGCTTTTATCAAAAAGACCACAGATCATATCCAGTAGATTAATTTTTGCTGCTTCCACCTTACTGCATTCTGTATAAGTATTAAAAAAACAAACAAACATGACTTTAGAATCAGATCAATGAAAAAAGAACAGTTTTCCTACTAAGTCAATTTAAGCTAACAGTTCACTATCATAGCATATGGTGGCTTGCTGGTAATAATAACATTGTATTGCCTCATATCTTACAAAAATCCTTGAAAGCAATAAAACAGTAAAGCAGAAAACAAACTTTAAAATATGTTCCTTAAGATTAATATTTACTGTATACTTAAATATGTTTTTACAGAATGCAGAAATATAAAATGTTGGTTTGTTTACAATCAATTTCACATGTCCAGAGGTACATATAGATAAAATCTGAACAGCAATGAGGAAGAAGCTTTTTTGTTACTTGTTGCAAAAAAATGTATGATATCTACTAACCAAGACTGTTAAATTCATTACCAAAGTTTGTGGAAAAATAAATCTGGGGAAAAAATCAGTATTATGAGTTTGCAGGCACAATGATAGGCTGTGATTTGACAGCTAGGACTCCAGGAACAGAAGCTCTGGCATACTAGATAATTCTGTGAAACTGTAAGCTATTGAAAATGTTAAGAATTACTGGGAAAGAAACAGTGAACAAAACAGAGAATATCATTCTGTCCTCACAGAAAAACCTTCAAAAATTTCATTTCCATGTTGAATTTTACATGTAGTACTGCTCTTCCATTTTAAAAAGGCAACATTAGAAATAGGGAAGGAAAATAAAAGATCAGAGTTACTGAGGAAATGAGGACCAGCTAAATAGACTGCAAATCTCTTTTTCTGGGGGGTGAAATACATGTATTCAAAAAAGTAGTTGGACAAATACATGGAAGAAAATCTGATTGAGAGACAAATTATTTGAGGCATGCATCACTGGAAACAGAGAAAATATCCTGTTTCTTGATTTATCTCTGTATAATTCAGCATTTCTTTCCTAAACACCTATTATTGTCAAGTACCAATATGCTTTTGGTCTCACTGTAGATTTTTATTCTGATGTTTTGTGATAAGGCACATGATAATGTTCAAATTATAGTGTTCATCTTTACTACTAGAAAGAGTAGGGCCTGTCAGCACAAAGGACAGAGCAGTGCCCTGAACAAAAAGTTAGCACTAAGTTATCCTGTGGAAAGAAACTTAGAATGTCATGAAAAATAGGAAGCACAGGAAGAAGGAAGTGCAGCTGCCTCAGAAATTATCAGAATAACATAAGGGTGAATATTGTGAAAAGGCAAACCATGGAATGGGGCAGAAGGCAGTAACAAAACTTGTAGAATTAAATTGTCCTTAAAATTAAGAGAAAGAAAAATAGTTAGCAGGCAAGGAGAATGAAGAACACTTTCTCTTATCTAGATAAAAACATTTAAATAAAATTAAGAGAAGGGCAGGAGAGGAAGAGAACAGCTAAAGGACCATTTAGAAAATACAGACACATTCAAGGGAACAGGGCCTAATTAAACTGAAGCAGTCAATGAACTATTAGCAATTATCGTCAAGAATTTATGGAGAAGAAGGGAGATCCACATGACTGAGCAAGGTCACATGTATTAACTGTCTCAAAAACTGGAGAGAAGAGGAGCCAAGGAATTCAACAAATACCTGTGTATCTAATTTGTCCCCTCAGACAAAAAATTATATGCTTTATCTTCCTTTACAATGGAGTATCCTTAAACATCTTCACTTAAAATTATCTTAAATCCTGACAAGAAAGACATGGTAGCTATCTAGAAAGAAAATCAATGAGCTATTACTAGCAAATCATTTGTAACAGAATTGTAAATCCTACACTGATCCTAAGCAAAGTGATGGAACTGCCAACATAAAACGCATTTTCTAAAGGGTTAAAAGACAAAAATATAATTACCAGTAGTTAACATGGTTTTATGGAAAATTCTCCATGTCATACAAACAATATGTTTTTCAGATTATAAACTCAGATGACACAGTATATTTCGACTTCTTTCAACCACTTAAATTAGTGACACATGGCATTCTAATTAAGAATTGGCATCATAGAAAATTAATTTTGCGCACATTAAATGGATTGCAATTAGATAATTATAGTATTTCAAAGCAAAAATGTGAATAAAAAAATTATCATTAGAAAATAAAACTTCTTCAGTTAGCTTAATCTATACTTTTTCTAGCCCAATCCTAACAGTTTGATACAAAATATTACAGAAAAATATGTAAACAACACTGCCACACTATTTTCAAGATGCTTTAACCTGAAATTTCCATTTTCACACCCAGAAGAAAGAAGGAAGGAGGACGTGTTGCGTTATGATGGGGATTTAACAGTGTTGGTTATTTTGCTGAAAAAAATGTTTCTCTGAATATTGTTTGTCTGTAGAGGTTAACTTCACAAACCTAAAAACCCCAGCAAACTGCTATGTGGAAACATAGCACATATGGAAACACGTGTGTGTTACTATATAACAAAGCTTAACTATGGCCTTCATAGAGTAACCAGGATACAACTAAAATCTGTTCATTAAAAAAAAAAAAAAAAAATTAAAAACTGCATGACAAGTACAGTGTGGTTTTGGTTTGCTGTTTGGGAGTTTTTGGTTTGTTTTGTTCCTGGTTTTGTTGTTTTTTTTTTTCCAAACAGCACAGGCTGGGGGGAAATGTAGATTTATATTTATGTTGTTCCTATCAGGTACATCTGGTGAAAGCACATCCAAATGTCTATACTGTAGAGAAGGAAACAGATCAGGCATAGTCAGATCATTTGATATATTTTCAAGCTTGGCAGATTAAAAGATAATCCCAATAAATAGGTTGCAGCCACTTTTCTTAAGCATATTGTGCTTGGAATTAAAAAATGGAATTAATTGAATGAATGGAAATCAGGAAAAAAAAAAGATTTTTTTTGACATCCAATTCTTGCTAAAATCTGTTAAAATTCCTCCTCTTTTCTCTGCATATTTATTTTACTAAAAAACCACAGGAGGAACCTCTGGCCATGGTTCCAAGCAGCTGATTGGATTTTGAACTAAACTTAATATGATAATATTTGGAAACACAGTCCGGCAAAGTTCAGTTGCAAGCTAAATAAGCTTGAGAAATAATACTCACCGAAACTCAGTAATCTTTTCTACAGTATGCTAATACAACACAATAGAAAAATTAACAGATGCAAGCTTTTCTTTATCATGTTCTCTATAAAGGTGACTGTATAAAAATATTTCAGAGGTCATATAGCCATTAGAAAACTGAAAGTGGCAATAAATGTTAAGACCCTGGAATTACCAAAGACAGATAGAAATGTGGTGAGTACTGCAGATCATAGGAAATATCCAAAAAAGGTTTATATCTTCTGGCTTTTTTTTTTTTTTTTTTTTTGAAGCTGTTCTGGGGTGACTTTATGATGCTGAACTGTATCCCCGTTTGTCTGTTTAGCCCAGAAATAAGTTTTGCACCTTTAAGACTGGTTCTGAGAGCGAAGGTGGGGAGAGAAGCAGAGTTTGTTTTGTTTTCAGAAACTGCATGCACTCCTCCACATTCGTGCCCCTGGACTGCGTTGTCTGCGGACGGACAGACAGCGGGACAGAGCTCTCCTTTGCTTTCGGTTAGCTTCTAGCTAGCCGAGGCACAGAAGTTCCCTGGACTGTGGTTTTTCTTTTTCTTGGACCTGTTTAAAGCTACTCTGGACTGAATACCCCGAAAAGCAGCGGCAGCTCACACCGGTGGCCCACCGGGCCAGGCCTGGGCCGCGGCACTTCCAGCGCTAGAGGGACTGAGAGGTGACTGAGTGAGTGAGCTACAGCCCACGAAGGGACTTTCTGAGTTTGTCATCTCTTTTGGAGCAGCAAGAGGTTTTATTGTCTAATAGTGTTTGTTTTGTTGTTTGGTTTTTTTGTTGTTGGGTTTTTTTTTCTTTTTTTTTCTTTTTTTTTTTTGTTTTTTTTTTGTGCGGGTGAATTCTTTGCCTGTTAAATAAACAGGTTTTTTTCCACTTTTCTCCAAGGAAATATTTTCCCAAACCAGCTGGGGGAGGGGCCGCTTGAATCTGCTTTCTAGAGCAACCCCGTTAGAGGTTTTCTCCAAAATTTGCCCTAAACCAGGCCAGAAGCATTTAAAGTCTTACTTCTGCCAGGAAGGCTATGCAAGTGCACACATGCTAATATCACTCTCTAGCATTGAAACGAAGCCAAGTATATTCATTACCTGATAGAAATGGTCCTAATCTTTTTTTCTTACAAACGATTGGAAAAACACACCAACAGGCATACCTGAAGATATGGACTGGAAACAGTTTACATTTCTATTTACAAGGACTTATGCTTCATTTATTTTTTTATTTTACAACTGATACTGTTACAGTATTTGCAAAACATTCACCGCTTTCTTTTGTGCTCAACTTGTGATGATTTTTTTTTTAAAGTAAATAGTACTCTGCTTTCTAAAATTTCTTCAGCATCTGGCTATTCTTTGGACACTGAAGGGAAAAATAAAGACCCTTTGAAAACACTACTAATGCCCAGCCTACAAGTGAATTGTAAAGGAAAAGCTCTTTTAAAATCTTTCCAAGAGGGATGCATAGTGTCTGACTGAAGAAAGGCCTGGCCGTGGCTATGCTGGCCTGGAAAGGTCAGAGGAGAGGTGAAGGTACAAGGCAGTAGCAAACTGTATTTCACTGACAGTCAATGCATTGTATTCAGCTTCATCGGCACATATATCCCATTTAACGTAGTTCTTTTTGCACTTAAAAGCCTTCACTCTACAGTCTTATATAAGTGATGTTCTGAGAACACCAAGACTCCCTATTTCAGATGATCCATTTTCTAGTAAATGTTATTAGTCCTTCATGATTAGAATAAAACTGTTTTCAGAAGTGTTCATATGCAAACAGAGCATGCAAACACACACAAGGCTAAGTAAGATATTGTAGCTTTTTGTTAACGTAATTCAGCAATTCTCATGTATAATAAAGAGTCTGGGTTTTTTTTTTTATATGCTGCCATATATACAACAAAGAAATCAAATGCACAAAATGCATAAATGCGCAATGAAATTTTTTCTTGATGATGTTTTAGATTAGGAAGTGTTTTTTCTCAAATTTCACAGCAACATAAAAATAAGCCAGTATTTCATCTGTATAACAAACCTCTAACCTAAATGGCTAATAAAATGAGAGAGCAGTATAAAACAGGCTGCTCTGGAGGATATGCTGACTTTGCAACAAGTGGTATTGGTATGTCACATCAATTTCAGTCAAAGTGTAAAATTTATGTCTGTTTATGAGCTAAATAGATAAATCATGCAGTAGTTGAAAAGAGGTGGGAAAGACAAAAAGTACAGAAGAACTTTGAAGAACTCTTTAGTGAAATAAATGTTCTTTATAGAGGATCTTAGTAACAGACAACTGCATTGCAGAATTAAAATCTTCAACTGCTGCTTAATATTTCCCACAGATCTTTCTTTAGTATCAACTACCAGTATGGTGTTTTCAATAATATTTGAGATTCAAATAATATTTTCCATTTGAAATCATGTGACTTGGTAATCAACAGTGACATTTAAGAAATTCAATAAATACTATAATGAAGGCACAAATGATGCAGAAACTGTTTAATGACCCAAACTTTTGTCTTTTCATGGTTCTAGTTACTAGAAGAAAATCATGCCAATAAGCACCAAAATCCTAAAACCTGCAATTTATTTTAATGAGATAATAATAGGAATCTAGCCTAGCTTAAAAAGATGGAAAAATGCATATAAACAAGAAATTACAGATCTTTTTAAAATCTCAATAACAGCTAAAATGAATCTACTACATAAAAATATCATGACGTGGGTTGTGCAGAATTCCAGTACAGCATTTCTAAGACATCAGTTTTACTAAATAAATGTACACACTATACTAGAAATTAGCAGTGATAGAGGTGGACAATAATCAGGACTCCAAGGATTTGGATTAAATTCAGTGCAGGTGAAGATTTGTGTGGAGAACACTGATGTCCCACACCAGCACTCTGATGATAAAGCACTGGGGCAGGCACCTTTGTATATCCTGGTCTGCCTATGAAGAGAATCTCTGATCCCCCTCCCCTAAACCCTAGGGGCTGGCATCTCGGCCATGGAAAGACTGTCCCACCAGGTCTGGCCACTCAAAGGAAACCTGGAGAATCTCTCCTTCCTTGCCCCTGCTAACCCACAACATGTACACAAACACACTTCTCCCTAACTAGGAAAAGAACACAACTAAGGCCATTAAAGCTACAAAAAAGGACGTGCAAAACTACTTACTCAGCTGTGCCATTGTCCTCAGATCACTGTGATTGAATCCTCTTCAGAGGATTTGTATTCTTCTTTCAAAGAAGATTAAGTTGCAGTTATGAAGGGTCAAAATGTCACTAAAGGAGAGCACTTACATAGGGATTTAAGGTAGATTACTCAGCTAAATCTGTACTTGAAATTTATCGTACCTTGTTAATTTTAACAGTTATGAGCATCTCCTTACAGATGTAACAGTCATTTTCAAAAAATAAAGGTAGCTCCTATTTCCAGGGTTTTATCACTGTTTTTCATCAAAAGAATACCAGTTTTTATAGCTGGGTTATTTTAAAAACCAGAACATGGTCTTTACATATAATAACAGTAAATATAAGATTAGCTGTATTATTTTAAAAGTTTATGCAGTTACTGAATTAATTTTGTGTTTTACAATGTAGTCTAATACACATAAAAGAAAATCACAATATGAAAAATTTGGGGTAAATTTTGAGGGGAGAGATTATTCTGATTCTTTGAAATTATTCTAATATGTGAAATACACTTTATATATCTATAAATGCACATATATGTATTATTAAAATGGCAACTATAAAGTCTTAACTGGAAGCAGGATTTTGTGTCTTAGGGTCATTTTATCTTTTTCTTCAGCTTGTAATAAGAATATACATTTAGTATTTTTTTATCAAGTTACTCTGTGTTGTATCCCAAAAGAACTATTAGTTTGCTAAAATCATGCACATACATGCACAGAAAATCCTGTGAGAGTCAAAGTCTGACTCTTTTTTTTTTTTTTTGGGTTCCAGATAAATATTTGTTTTTAAAAAAATTGCAATAATATTGAATTTTGCCTTAGAGGAGCAAATTAAATATTTATCAGGATTATTAAAACAATGCTTTCTTTAAAGTTTATTGACTTTAGGGATAACATCACTTCTCACAGCTCATTCAGATTTTTCTTTGATAGATATACTTTAAAAAATCTTTCATATTAGAATTTTTGGCAATATTCGGTTAACAATTGGACTCAATGATCTTAAGGGTCCTTTTCAACCCTAAATGTTTCTATGACTCTTTCAATACAGTCCAGTGTGTGTCAGTCATCATATCATTTAACCAATTCTTTCATTAATGTTCGAAAAAGGTTGGTTACTTAAAATAACATAGACATGAAAATAAAGCTTAAACCAAGTGTCACTACTGGCGAGACAACATGAACAGCTAATTTATTATTCATTTAAAATCAAGTGTTTGATTTTTGAAACCACAGAGTGAGTGTCATGCATCCAAAGGCTTCAAAACTAAGGGGCAATATAGTTCTCATGGTTTGAATCTTGTAGCAAAAAAACACAGAAAACTGGCAGAAAAATAAAATGCCCTCGAAGATACACTCTTATTCAAAAGAAAAAAATCATAACATGCTATCTGTTGCTGTCTAGCTGTGACGCATCTTTCTGTCTCACCATCATTTGCAGGAACTTTATAAATGAATGGAAGATGCTTAAGAATTCCAGGCAATCTCAGTTGTAGATATTAACAGGAAATTCTGAGTATGTCACCACTTTATGAATTAAATAAGGCAAATTACTAAAAGAGAATTATTTTGGCCTAAAGAGTGAAAGGACTATCTCCTTAAGTAACGTCAGTGGACAGCTAAGTTCATGGTGCATACACTGTGGTGTTTTCACATGAAAAAAATTAGAGAAATTTTTAACTGGTAAAACACTGTTTACCTAAAATTATTGAATTGTTGATCAAACTTTCTAACTGAGCTGTATCTGCTAAGAAGCAAAGACTAGGATTTATGTTTCAAACACTTAGATTAAACTGTTCAGTTCCGTTTCTTGTTTGTTTTCAGTAGAAGGGAAAAAGTACAAAGAAAGACCTGTCAGAAGTAAAAAATAAACAAACAAAAAAAGTCTCCAAAGATCAGTTACTTTTGTTTAATTCTCACCTATACATTATGAGAATCTTATTTTAAAATGCCAGTTTTATTTTTACAATTTGTTCTTAGTCCTTGAAAAAATCATCAAGTGTTAATAATGTTTTTAAAAAGCCATGGTAAACCTTAATTAAAAGTTTAAAATCTGGAAATAACATTTATTTTAAGGTCAAGCATACTGAACAATGAACATGGATGAAAAAGTATAAAACATTAAATCAATAAAAATATCTGAGCTGTTTTCTACACAGAATGTGTTTAATTATTATGTGAAACTACCTTCCAAACAAGTTTGACTAAACAGAATGATCTTCACTGGCTGAGTTAAAACATAACAATTCTCTCTTATTCAGAAACAACATGTTATTATTTCAATGTTCAATAATTTTTCGAAGAGAAGCAAACAAAGTGTTGAAACTTAACCTATTAAATAAATCACTGAAAAGATATAAATGCAGGTATGTGTCATCAGTCAGACACAGCTGCAGTCTGCAGGGGAAGGGAGAAGGCAGCTTCCCAGCTCCAGTCATGTCATATAACTTGGAGAGAATACACGTGCTGTATATTGGCTGTACCTAATCAAATTGTAAATGTGGAAAGTTCCAACAGTTTGGGGGTTTTTTACTTTTTAAATTCTGAAGTTTAAGTAATGGACACATTAATAAAGATATTCCTTAATTCCTTTAACATGCACGTCCTTATCCAGCCTATTGACAGTGTCAATGGTTAGCACAACAGAATGCATTGTATTAAAGGCTATAGCAAAAGAGGTTAATATGCTGTTAAACAGCACAACTGAACAAGTGGATGTCAATCTTTAAGCTGACTGAGATGAGTACCAGACTTTGATTGTATTTCTGTGGAGCAGAGTTGAGCATGATATCAAGATCTCAAAAGTGCTCCAATAAAAATAGGACATAAGAAGCAGAGTTACACAATTAATATAAAAATTAAAAGGGAAAAATCATTAACTTAACAAATTTGTAGTCCATCTGGCCATTTTGTTATTTTGTTAATTTAGGGGGGAGAAGAAGAGTTATAGGGTGTTGCATGCTTACTCCTTTTTATTCTCTTCACTAAGCTTCTGTTTGGGATTGTTTAGTAAAGAATTGAGGCAGAGGCAGAAATTTGGTCTTATCCACTACAGTCTGCTAATATATAAATATGCAAAACACTCAAGAAGTTAAAACATATTATGTATCACTAGCATATTATTATATCACTATTATATTATGTTCCTCAAGCTCATGTGTATTTTCTAGATGAAAAGTGTGTTCCTTCTGCCACCCCAAACATTTTACAAAACTCAGGCAAACACATTCCCCACTATTAAAAATTTCTTTGAAACTGCTGCAATAATTATTAGTAACTTAGTGTGCCTCCTTTTAATCTATTAGCAACCTACTGGTTGCTATTTATTTCTTGAAAGAAAATTCAAGTATGCTGAAACTGAGAAATGCCTGTTCTAGGTTTATCTGTATAGTATACTCTGAAAAGGTCAGACAAAAATATAGGAAAGCTTCTCAAAATGATTGATAAATACACTGTGGCAGAAATTAAGTGACTGACATTTGCCCATCCAAAAAACTAACCTGCCCTGTGTAGCACTATAAACAGGTTAATTCATACAGTATTATGATGGAACTATCTGACAGTTCTCCACAGAACCAAGTAGCTTTAATAAATAAAAAATATTCACATGAAACATATTTATTTCCTATTCTCCAAAAGCACACACTTGAATAATGTTCTAAATTATAATATATACAAACATAATACAAGAAGAAAACTTAATGTACGTGAAATACATGAAAGACAGAAAAGCTTAAAGCAAAAGAAACAAAGTTTTCACTGAATGATATATCTGTTTTCTTTACAACATTACACTGTATATAATGATTTCCATGTGTGGATGTCCAATTGTGAGAGTCCTAGAAAGTCTTAATTCCATTCATTTTTTTCAGCAAAGGTTTTATTAGAAGAAGTAACAAAGTTTTATATCAATATTGGTAGTGTAATAACATTTATAAGGTCGTTATGTTTTTGTAAAAAACTACACTGATTTAAGGTTTACTAATACCTTACATGGTTATATAAAGTAATTGTAAGCAGAAAGATAACTGACATTTATCTGACCAACTGAAATATGTTTTTGCAAGTATTTTTCTGCTAGTCTCAAGAGGAAAGAAGAATCTTCTTCCAAACAATTATAATGAAGAGCTTACAAGCTTAACTGCTCAGTTGAGCATCAATACAAATAAAAGTTTTAAGCCTGACATTTTCAGCTGCTTGCAGGAGCTGATATACTTCCTGACATCTCCAAGAATTCTTAATAACTTCAAATTACATAAAATGCTAGAATTATATCACTGAGTCACCAGATTTATTTTATAACACTGTTATGAACTAAAGGATAGGCTAGTGAAATAATTACTTTATATAACCTTGTAAAGTCAGGAATAAAAATTGAGTTCTAAACAGGATATAAGACAGATGTTATA
Organism: Promerops cafer; assembly: GCA_013398275.1. Taxonomy (NCBI): domain Eukaryota; kingdom Metazoa; phylum Chordata; class Aves; order Passeriformes; family Nectariniidae; genus Promerops; species Promerops cafer. Next base: position 221,088 of record VZSE01007449.1, read on the forward strand.
TTGGTTATCGAGAAGTCTGGAAGTCAAAAGATTAAATATTTTTATTAGAATGACAGGTTTACAGGGTTGAATGGGAGAAAAATCTCAAGCATAATAAAATTATAGAACATTCACACTTCATATGCTTTTATGTCAGTGTGGTACAGCCAATAGGACCACAAGCATGGAAGCAGCCTAATGATCAGCTGGCTGATGATCCATCTTGGATCCTGAGAGCCATAAAGCACCTATTTTTAGATGTGGCACACCCATAAAATGAGTGGAACAAGCCAAACTCAGGCACATATTCACCTCATCAGTCCTTTTTTTTGGCTGCATTTGCAACCTGCCATCACTGTTTGATACTGCTACAAGGCCTACTGTCACAGTAACATGCTGCATTATCCTGACCTGGATATGCATGGCAATGACTGTGCCTAACTTATCCACTTGACAGGTAAATGCGTGCTTGAATCAATATTAATAAGTGGCATAAACCAAATCTTCCTGTTGATTCAAAGCTGCCTAAATACTACATTAGATCACGTGCTGGACAAATTTGGGCATGAGTGGTCTTCACTTGTGGTCAAAACAAAATAGAAATGCAGCTCAAGAAGAAAACTAACCTAAAAAAGGTGTACAAATAAAAATTACTTTAATTACAAATTCTTTACCTATTATATGTAAAAAAGTCCTTGCTTTAGCCCATGACCAGCAACAAACTGGAAAAAAAGCATGCTTGTAAAAATATAGCTTTAGCATATCAACATACTTCGTTGGTGTTACCAGACTACCCTGGGACCTCAAGGTGGTGGTGTGATAGTGTTTTCATCACTTTGTGCATTTTATATTTATTTGTGTATGTATGTCAAGTTGTTCTTTATATATATGGTACTATCAAAAAAAAAAATAGTTGAGAGTCATTGCACGGCAGGACTGAAAATAAGGCTAGAGCTTAAAAAAATTCTTTAATTAGTTTATTAATTCAAAATAAGTACTTTTGATGAGCCTAAACCTATTTAACCAGAGAGGTCAGAAGATGCCAGGCACTGTTCTAATGTATATTTAAAATTTATTCAGACTGAAGCAACTTCAACAAGGGAGATCAGCAACAACATTCATCAAGATTACCATTCAGCATGTTTATGGTATTCTCTCATGAGTCTGCATACTAGGATTTCAGATATGTTCCTCATACGGAGAAAATACACTGAGATCTTTCATAACCTTACTAAATACCCAGGTAAAAGGAAAAAATATATTAGAAACATAACTAAAACTTACAGTCCATCTTTATAATTTCTTCCCTTTTTAAGCAGCTCTGTTGCTGAAACTCTGAAAACTATTTTAACAACAGCCTGTATACTGTATTTTTTTCTGTAAATGTTTTTTTCTCTTTTTTTCTTGTTGAAAATTTTAATTTTAAAGCAGCAATTTATAGTGCTGTATACACATTGAGAAATATTAATGAGTTTTTTCATGAAGTATCAGCTGTGAAATATATAATGTAATTTTGTTTAATTTATGAAGACCTGTGGAGTGACACCTGGTCATCTTGGCTTCAGTAAGGAAAACTGGCAAAGATAATAATTGGACAGGATTTCAGTTTAGATCCTTTGAAACAGTTAGGTGTGGTATTACAACATATCTCATTCTTCAAGGACAGAACAATTTAGATTTCTGGCCTTTTCAAAGAAAATATGCTTTCAGAGGATTCTTTGTGAAAGGTATTAAACCATTCTGTTAAGATATCTGGGATCTATAACAGATAATGAGGGACTTTCAAATACAGTCTATAAATTAGGGGTTTTTTAAAAAAATAATGTTAAGTTCAGATCATTTTTCATCTTTTTTACTTTTTTTTAGTATGGGTTAACAGCTTTCTATTGTAGCAATAATAATGTGGTTCTAACATGATTTAGAAAGTTTATCATCAAAGTTAAGGGTTGCCTGTAGCATCTTGCATTTTACTTATTAAGTACATATAAGTAATGCTTAAATTATTTGTGTCTTTATAATGCATGACATTGAGTACGACTGGCAGAAAAATACCAGGACACCTCTTGTAGTTGTTAACACGGTAGCTGTTTGTCAGTTTCCTGGAGATAAAAAACTAATAGCAGCACTTGTTTTACCATCTGGGTTTCCATAGGTCACCCTCCAGGGCATACGGCGATACCAGTACAGTGTTACTCCTCTGTATTCAAAACTCTTTCCAGGAACTATCTTTACAGGACCTATGTCTGAAATCCTTCTTGTGGCTCCAGCCTTTGGAGAACTGCATTCTACAGTCCAAGAAACATGATTAATAGGGCAGACTACAAAAACTGGAATAGTGAGACTATAGAGAACCCTACACCTTTCTGACGGTAACATGTTTCTGTAGGTGAGCCAAAGAAGAGGCAAAAGAACTTTCTGCTTCTCTCTTAATCCCTTAGGCAAATTGTAAATAAGATTAAATTTACTATTCATACATAATATCTGTTATGCATATCAGTTCATTTACAGGCATCATTTCATGTCGGTTTTAGGTGGACATGCTAATAATGTAAGATAGGTGAACTGCATCATTAATATCCTTTCTTAATAATTAAAGGGAGATGAATTCAGTTAAAGTAAAAATTTTCTGTAACTATGACACGATTTAAGTAGCAATAGAAAAAAAAATTGCTCTAATAGATACTAAGTCAAGATTCGGTTGGTGAGCTGTAAGATATTGCCCAAGAGGGTGAGAAATCATGTACCAATCCTGAGCAAAAGTCACAACTCTTTGAGAAAAAAGATTCAAATAAGGATGTCCTTTACTTTGTGTCTACACAACATGTATAAGGCATCAAAGACTGCAGTTTGCCTTCTTTTTAGCTAACTGCAATCACAGTGTCCGTGAGGTTATATGTCACAATTAAAATGAGATTCTATTTTTAGGCATGTTCTTTGACTGCTAAAGAAGGGGAAGGAGATTTATTCAGGCACCTTGAGACAGGATAGAAGCTTAAACTTTACACACAGCTTAAAACAGGAAATGTATTGAGTGCACATGGTTAAAAGTTTCATCAACAATAAAAGATGAGAAAATTCTAATAAAACTAATGAGAATGTTGAAATGAAAGAGAGAGAAAAAGAGCTATAATTCACCTTTATCTTAAAAAATTGACTATACTTTTGAACTTGTAAACATTTGCTATACTTTTGAACTTGTAAACATTTCACACTTTAGAATTCTGAAATTAACTTGCAAAACTAAAAAAGCACAGAATAACCCACAACTGGTTGGAAAACAAGACTGAAAGCCAAAATCCAACTGTCAAATTATAACAATATACTTCATTAAAGAGATGCTACTGCTACTGCAAAATGCACATTATATACTTCAGATATTTGCAGAAAGTCCCCAGAAGAGGTTGAACTCCATAAATAAAATAACATTATTAGACAAATACAGAAATGACAACAGATGAATTTACATTAGAAATGCCAGAAAGAAATTATATCAGAAAAATGAATCATCTGATATATAATTTAAATTTTTGAACTTTTTCATAGGGTTACGAGACGGGAAAGTTCATAATTTTCATTTGAGGAAACAGTATAAAGTGTCAGATACATTACTTGTCCCAAAACTCTCTCTCCACTATATAATCACTATTTCCACTGAATGTATTTCACAAATGGATTTTTTAAAGACAATATATTTTCTAAATAAACACAGACCATAGAAATTGCAAAAGTACAAAAGATAAAACCATGACAGAAGGGACAAGAAGGGGTAAGATTAATTTAGATAAAGAGTATGTGATTGTACTCATGCAATAAAACATACATGAACTGTGTAACTATACAGGCTTTAATGCATGGCACAATGTCTTAAGATTCCTTAATGTCTTAGCCCTAGAAGGGCTACAGGCCTGCATCTGCTTTTTCATTCACAGCTCTTGTACATTGCACTTAAACAATTGGGACAGTGTTTCAAGAGCCTCTGTAATTTTCCTTGTTCTCATGTGGTCGTTCTTATGGCCACGGACCTGCAAATCTCAGTAATGTTGCTATGGAGGATTCTCACAGGAAGTGATTGCCACCCTCATGAGAATCACCCCTCTTTTCTCCTCTTTTTTTTTCTTATTTTATTGATTTCAGTTCACATTAAAGAAAACCAAAACATGGTGCATAAAAGAAGTAGATAATAATAATTAAAACACTCAAATATTATCCAGCAATATGTGCACACAGAAACTTAAACTATGAATGTAAAACAGTTGATCTGATCATGCTCCAATCAGTACCATGAGAGGGAATAACAATAGGGAATAACTCAAGTGTGTCCCAAAGAAATACAGTGTTAGGGAAAAAATAATGGTGGCAGTATAGCCCTAATCACTGCTATCATCACCACCTGCCCCAAAGGAGAGACCACTAGTAGAAAAAAATACTGGTGTGGAGAAGTAACACTATGTTTCCTGGCTGACCACTGGGGAATATTTCCCCTTCCTGTTCCTTTCAACGTTCCCAATATGCCACAGCCACAGACCCTACTTCTAAAAACATGCTCGGGCAAGCCTTAATGTCCTTAGTGCAATAAATGTATAACTTTCTTAACTTGAGGTTAACATCTCCATAACTTTCCACTCTTTATTTTGCCTGTTTTGGTATTGAAACAGTAAGGAAACTAGAAATGAAGTGAAACACTTAAGACGGGGTACTTCACTTTGTAGACAATGTTTGAGGAGCGTTCCCACTCTTCTAATTCAGTTACTTTCAGTTACTGATCTGTGAATAGTCTCTCAATGTTTTGCAGCATCTTTTGTACAAAACTAATTTTGACAAGATTATTATCTAATCATTTTCATCATATGTGCCCATAAGGCACTATTGAAAATACTATCAAGTGTTTTCCCTTATCCTTAAGGTGAACTAATTAACATGGAAATTAACAGAAAATTGTACCAGATGTTAATAAGAAAGAGCTCTTTCTAGCTGCAGGTCTATACAACCTATTGAAATGGAAAAAATTCAATACATGCATGCATACTAAGAGATAACAGGTATTTTTTAATACAATTAATCAACTTCAGAAAGTATTGAATTTCACACAGTCCATAAAAAAGATGTTTGTATTGCAAAGGTTCTCATTTTTTTGAGACAGAAGCAACACAAATGAGGCTAGGGTAACCTAGATAATTTTTTTGAGTAAAGTTTCAACAATTCTATACATCTTCCTAATTTCCACAATAACATACAATAAATCTGTTCCGTTGTTTTCATTACATACTAATTTTGACTTAGGTCTGTGAAGATTCTCAGTGAGGCATGACAATAAGTTTTATAAGTACCCCAATGAAGTCTTAGAATATTAACAATATTTTTCAAATAGTATCCAATATGATACAGGTTAGCAGAATGTAAAATTTAAGACCTTTCAAATACATTAGAAATTTGTAGCTTCTATAGACCTCCCAGCAAAAGGTATTAGAACAGTAATTTTCATTTTTACTTGCAAATAATTTTAGTTATTTTGTAGGTATTTGCAAATCCGTGTCTTCATTTACCATTAATTGACAATAGAGACAGTATAAAAACTCTGTTTGTGAAAGGACTAAAGGCCTATTTGAAATTAATTTGTTGGTGTATAATGAAGTAAGTTACAACATAAATTTAAAATAGTTAATTTAGCTCATACCTTGATAAACAGCTTTGAATCCTGGTGAGCCAATGCTGTCATCAGATTGTAAATGAAGCCACATCTGGTTGCTCATGCTCACAATAAGATCAGGAACACTAGATCCAGTGAGTCTGTATGTAGGATAAATGGCAAAGTCATTTGTAGATGCATAAATTACTACTACTACTGCTACTACTACTACTACTACTATCACCACCACTACCACAAAACACAGGCTTTTAAACTATTCACATCTTGTTGTTTTTTTGATAAAATTAACTATTCTATATGAAATAGAACAATGTGAAGTAATAGAAAAAAATATTTTGAATGACTGCATTCAGTAATGATTAAACACTTCTAATAAAGTTGTTCCTACCTGAAGTTTCCATTAAGTAATTAAGTTGTAAGAGATGAGAGTGACTGTATAAATTAGTTTTAACTTGTTTGGATGAGTATTGCTTTTCTGCCATGCTTTCTAAAAGTGAAGAAAATTGCTTTACATGCCTTACAGCCTGTGTGTCGAAGCCATACTACAATCACATCTACTCCATTCAAATAACTCACCATGATCTCTCAAATTTCAGGGAAACTGCTATTTCTCACACAGTAATGTGTGATAGCTATATATAGATAAGTACAGTGCAGTATACAATACATGTAAGGCAAACTGGTAAATCCCATTATAAAACTTCAGTGCTTGTCACTCATACATCTATAATTCTGTTATCAAAAAGTCGTGTGCCAAAAAGAATCATTAAGAAAAGGATTGCTTCTTAATAGCAAAAAACAAGTGCATACTCGGGTTCCAGTCCTGAACAACCATCCAGATCCTGGTGATGGGTATACAGTTTTACAAAAAGTGGTGGGAAAAGTCACACATAAAAAGTGGCTGTAGAATCTCACTAACTAAACTTTTATCAGATACAAACCAGAAAATTCTCTGTCTTTTTTCCAACCCTCAGCCTTGACTATGCAAAACAAATAGGCATGAGTTAAGTAAAACTAATAATGCGCCAAACCAAGACAAGATGTTCCAGAAGCAGAATTTCTCAAGGAAACAGTGTGGATTATTCCAAAAACATATTATTTAAATATAGTAAACCAGATGTTAATACTCATACAACTTAAATGCAAAGATAATAAAAGGAGAGGATGAGCAGGAACAAGGTGAGAACTGAGGAACATTGGGACAAGTTATGGGAATTCTCTCATCATCAATTAAGGTTATGAACAAGAAATTATATATCCCATATCTACAATAATTTGGGTTCTTACTCTGATAAATTGAAAACAAAATTTAAAACCACAATCCTCATAGGAGAAGAATGGGCTTGGTAATGGGCTTGATAATTACTACTGAACATAGCAGCTGGAATTGCTGCTACAATAGCTGAATTTCCTCTAATATGGTCTATAAGATTTATGGTTATGACCTGTTAGTAAGTATTTGATTATTATTATAATATAGGTGCAAAAAAGGAGGAAAAAATTAATCCATAGTAGCTCAGCATATGCAAACACACATCAGTGCTTAGCTTGGATAAGTAAGGAAATCAAGAAACGATAAATAGCTACGTTGTTCAGTTTGACCTGTGTAAGAATGAAAATAAAGCAGCTGCTTAGTCTGAAAACTGAGCTGCTTACCAAATTAATTTGGAACTGTACAGGTTCAAAGTGATGCTAGGTATAGTCAGAATACCGAATATTCTCTTGCTGAAATAATGAATGTTGATAAAGTTGAGACATTCATTTAAATGAATAATATAGCCAGCTCAGGAAAGGAAGATACCTCACCAGACAGTGAGTAACATAAACAAAATTAGTTTAGGAGATGCCTGTGGAAATACATATATAAGGAAAGAAAATGTAGAGATTACATATACATTGAAGGGAAACTGGAAACTTGTGTTTTTTTCTGAAAAAAATTTCTCAATGGCTATTTAGGTGTGTAAACCTATTGTGTTACCAACTAACAACTGTTTAAATGGCTCTCTTTATACTCAGTAATTTGATTAATGTATGAGACCTACACTGATAATTTCTGAATACAGATAAGATGAACCCTGAAATTCTAAGTCTTTATGAGTAGGATGGAATGTTTTCAATTAATATAAATGTCTCTATAGAATGCAAACCAAAAAATAAAAAAAAGCAAGTAAGAAGCCACAACTGAATAAAGTAAGCTCATCAAATAGGCAGAGTCTTCTTCCTTCAAAATGCCAGTGGTCTACACATAGATGGTAGATATGAACCAAACAAAATACAATCGTTTCCTCAGATTCACATCTAGGGGTATGGAAGAGGGCCAAGGCTTTTGGAAGGGAAGGAAAACAAAGCCCCCCCAAAAATGAAAAAAAGAAGCCAAAAGCAGAAATCAATAAAATATAGAATGGGGTTTTTTTTGTGGTGGTGGTAGTTTTGTGTCTGGTGGGGATTTTTGGTGTGGTTTTGTTTGTTTGCTTGTTTTGGTTTTGTTTGGGGTTTTTTTGTTTGGTTGGTTTGTTTTGTTTTGTTTGCTGGTTTGGTTGGGGTTTCGTTATTGTTTCTGTTTGGTTTTATTCCTTGAGAATACCTCAACAGATAGAACTACATCCTTCAACTAGGATGGAAGATAGGGTAAATCAAATGTTTAGGGAAGGCAGATCTGTCTACCAATGCATGCTGTTACTGACTCTGAGTTTGTCCCAGTCTGTATTCATCTCAAGATCAGATCATCTGCAAGTTCAAGAACAGAGACTTGCAGACCAGCCATTCAGGCACTTAGGCTGGTGCTAACCTCATTTCATGTGGAGGTGAACCAAGGTTCACCTCCACATGAAGGAAATTTAAAATGTTGAGGCAAACTTAAGCTGAGCTTCTCACTACCCTGAACAGATCACAGGTCAGAAAAGGCAACTGTAAGAGAAAGCAATTTTTTGCAACAACTTGTTCTCTGCTTAGTTATCCACAAGAAGCCAGATCCAAGCTATTGAGAATGGTCTCCAGGACTAGAAATATTGGATTTTACCAGTTATGAAAGGGTAGGTTCTTTTCCAAGCCCCCAGCGAGTTTCCAAACTTTTTATGAGTAGAAGGATAAAGGTTTACTAAAAAGCATTTTACTACCATGGATGTGTACTGAAATAGCTGACATAAGCAATTGGTTTTGAATCACTAATGTACAGTTTCTTCTTTGTATTGAAGGAAAAACAACTAACACTTTTCTGTACAGGAAATAGTTATAAGATTCATGTTTTAAGGGAATCATTTTAAAAAAAGAAAATTAAGCTTTAATGTAAGTGCTGCAAGAAAAACATAAATCATAGCATTTAGAGGCAAAGCAGACCTTTTAAAGCAATGTGTTAGTTTAATACACAAGAATTTAAAAAGAGAAAACTGGGCATTGAAGGAAATATTCTGACTGATAAACTTCACCTCACATATGATGATCACTTATGAATTATTTTGAAATGGTAGTCACTAGTTCTAGCCAAACTCTGTTAAATATAAGAAATAACTGCTTTCAAAACTTTATAACCTAAGCATATTTAGATTACTATTAAGTAAGTTGTTTACTTACTGTTTTCCAGAGCTAAACATCTCAGCCTACATAATCCATAAAGACTACTAAATTTTCCAACAAGTAAGAATTACAGATGAAGAATTGTTAAAAATCATAAAATCGATGTGAATATTCCCCTTTATTTATTTAAGCTATTGGTGATTAGATTTTTAGAAAAGTTTACTATAAATATTGAAATGAAATACTTCAATAAATTAAAACCCAACAGATCCTTAATTAATATGCCAAATAGACTCTCAAAGAAATGCATAAAATTGACTTGAAATAATTTGCTCTTCATCAAAGTTTATTGGGTTTTGTATGATCTCAGTGCTATCTTTCATGAACTTAAAATACTTTTTCTAATTATTTTCCCAATTTTGTCCAAAAAAATAAAGATTGGGAGTCTACACTTTATTTTTTTCTCCTTTTTAAACATCAAGATTCCTTCATATTCCCCTTGAGCTGTAGTGCTACAGCTTTGCCTTTACGCAGACGATTGCTAATGGATGAGAGTTCAGACATTATGGAAAGCTTGTGCTAGGACAGATCATTTATGTATCATAATTCTCAACTCCCTCAATCTTCTTTCCATAAAGTATTTAAAGGTCCCCTATTTAGTGACCTGCCTTTGGACAGTTCCAATGTTCATAGGATGACTGGCTTATAAACATACTGGCACGACTGAGCTCATTAAAAAGTTTGAGATTGTTTACAATACAATACTTGTTTACAATGTTTAAATTTACAATAAAGAACCCAATAAAGAGGTAGCTACTACCTTGAGGCCTTTAGCACCTGAGAACTGGAAAATTTTGCATGGGGCTGAGGCTTATATGTTGAGACATGACAATTTTCTGCTAGGCTGAAAGATTCAAATACTTAGAATTAGATTTGAATTTGGAAAGATATTTATTTTAGCATAGTGTGTTCAAACTAAGTCATAAAAGCTACAAATTTTTAGAATCAAATGCATGAGATTCTACAGTGATTCTGCATAATTTCTGCAGAAATTTTGGCATTTTGTCTGCCAACAGAAGCTTGAAGAGTGTAAGAAAACTGCATTACTTCTTTAAGATAGCCTGAGAAATCTAGAAATTAAATCTAGCCAGAAAAATCTTTGCTGTAAGCTCCTTCATTCTCCTGGGAGGAATAAGAAGCTGCAAGGTGCTGCTCAAAGCTCATTAAATGTAACAGATGTTATTACAACCAACTAATAAAAAATTTTGATAAGAAAATCACTCTGACATTTAGTTATGAACTTTCTCATGATAATATACTCTACAAGTGGACCTAATGTTTTATGAGGGATGTTACTTTACATTTATGGAAAACCCTTCTGAAAAGTAAGTGAAATGGCACATATTTGTGATGCTGTTTAAATATAACGTATTTCGTAATTCATGATACAATCCAGTGTTTAATAACTTCAAGAACACTGTCTCAATAGAAATTCAGATTCGTTATTAATTATCATGACACTGTAGTTTTGTCTTTGGGCCTTCCTGTACTCCAGTGTATTTCAGTTATTAATCATTTTGTTTCTCAAATGGTTTTCAGTGTAATGCTAAGTTTGCAACCCAAAAGGCAGATAAATTTATTTGCATAGATTTTGCTTTCATCAAACATACAATTTACAGTAAAGATGGTAGAACCAACAGTGTACCATAATCCTAAGTGATGGGTGGGCTGTGGAGTAATAGGGATAAAACAGTTGCTATTTTAGTCAAAAAAATATACTGAAGGAATGTTTAGAAGTAAAGTATGTCTCTAGTGAGACCATTATACTAGTTCTAGAAATATCAGTGATGGATTTAGAAGTGGATATCTGCTACAGGATTTTTAAAATGTTATTATAGTGAAAAAACGTTATAGGAGGTGATGTTATTATGGAGTGTTGCCTATTAAATAGCAATTAATATGACCAAGTAATATTTTAGGCTTCATTTTTTTAGTTTTTGCTCAGTCATGGAAAACAGATGTGGACTGGTAGTCACAGGTTAAATGGCTTCAAATGAAAAGGTAAAAAAAAAGAAAACTGACACATAATTTTAATTTTGACATAATTTTGGTGAATTTTGACATATGAAGTATGCACATTGTAGAAAACAAGAATTAACCGTTTGGGATTGCAAATTTACTACTTAAAGTCTTGATTCTTAAGGAGTTTTGCAATCCCTATGAGCAAAAACGTATCCCAATTCAAAAAGAAAAAAAAAATGCAAACCATTTTGTCATAGTTACAAGTAGTTAAATCAACTTCACCAGAAGGACTGTTGCATTATGCAACTGGTCTGCAAAATACAAGAAAAAATAAACTTAGGTGTGGAAATCCATTCCCAGTTCATGTTTTTCTTGTTAGTATAACAGGTAAGCTCTCAAAACAGGGCATTTTTTTGTTTGTTTTCATTTCTGTTTTTTCTTTTTTCTTTTTCAGATACTGAGAATATAAAATTCAATTTAGTCAGTAGCAGCTACTTGGTATTGCAACCCAAGAAAAACAAGCACTGAGCAAATAATTCAGTAATTTTCCATCATACCTTTTAAGCCAAATCAAACTAGGGGTTTTCTAAGAACTTTGATACGACGGTTCAGAAATTAGCAATTAATAAATTTATATATTCATAAATCAGTACATATAATGAAATTATTGTCCTCAAATTTCTCCCTGCAAAAATATTCTAGTTTATTTAAAATAAAATGTGTGGGTGTTAAGAGCACTCATTTGCTATAATTAAGTAAAGGAAACATGGCAATTATTTGTATGGATTAAAAACTACTTAAAATATAAAATTACAATGGATTCTTTTTATCAAATGTGTTCAATACTGTCTTTATCCAACAGATTCTTATGCTGTGTCAAGTAATGTTAGTATGACATAAATGCTGCTCATTTCTCTTACTTATTTGATAACATAAGTTATCAAATCTGTAATTTTGTTCTGTGTTTGGTGACCAGGATTCATGTGATATTCATGTGATAGCTTAACCCTCTAAAAGCAATAGCTTAAAATATCTTGTTAACCACAAGCTCTCATTATGCAGTAAGAAAAAATGAGCATATGCAACAAAAATGAGATGGTTAGGGTAGATGAGATTAATTAATCTGTACAGGGTTCTATTATTTCCATTGGTCCAGACAGTATTGAAGAGCTGTATATTAAGAGTAGTTGTCTAGTCTGGAATTTTCCTTCATATTCATCTAAATTCTAACACTGTCAATACATGACATTATATTATATTATTCCATAAAACATGCTTAAATATACTGAGAAGTGGACTATATCCTTTCGTTAAAATTTTATACACAAATCAAATTTTTAATATTCAAATTTTGAAATCATTCAGTGCCTTATTTTTTTTACACAAGTTATATTTTCTGTTTGCAGAAATCCAAGCCTTTTATTTTTTTTATTCCCTTAATTACTTGTGAATACAATTACAGTTATACAGGCAGTTCTTGTTTTTAAAGGAAGCTTTTTCTTTTTACTTTTAAAAAATTCAGTTTGCCGCCTTTAGTCCCTAATGTTAAACCCTATAAAGATGCTACTAAGGATTTGGAGTGAACTTTGTAATGAACAATCTTATTTGACAGTACTTGAATTTTAAGCTTATATTAATTATCAAATTCCATACATTAAAATTGCAAATTTAAGTAGATATATCCTGGCCTGGAAAAAACAACATGACAGCAAATTTCCAAGGAAAATTTTTGAAGTGGTGTACTTACACATACAACACTGTTCTGGTATCACCAACTTTCCCAGCGTCTCCAACAGTAAGAGTATCATAGCCTCTTTCCAGTTCAAACTCTTCAAAAGCAAGCTTTATGACCTATTAAAATTAAATAACTCAGTTACTTCAAAACGTTCCCACATGTTATCTAACCTGTTCCATTCATTTGCCTACTATAAACCAAATAATGAGGCAATAATTATTTCAGTTAGTCTTCTTTTATTTTTGAAAGATACCTAGAAAGAGTACAAGTGCAGAAATTCTGTGTTTTCTAATACTTAGGAACAAGTCACTGCCATAATGCTTGAGAAGTACCACATACTAAGATACAAAGATGCCAGTCACCACTAACTGGTGATAATTAGTCATTACTGAAGTAAGAAATCTTTTTTTTCTTTTTTTAACTGCACTAGCTATATAAAAATTGTATAGCTAATATTGGAAGTATATTAAAACATTCTTATCTGTTGAATTATACAATAACAAGGTAAAACATATGAACTACCAATTCATAAAAACATGGAGGAGGCTGGTTCACAGAAATTCAAAAGCACGAATTTCCTTGCAAAAATTACTAACATTAAACTGTGATTCCACACAATGTCTAGTCATGAATTGCCAAGAAAATTACAAATGTATCTCTCAGAATTCTTTGAAAAGTTATTTACTAAACTGTAATTTTTTAAGATAAAATAAAGCATGAAAACGGACTTGGTTTTGTAAAAAAGGAACAATTCTAAGGCAAGCAATTTTAGAGTTCAGTATTGGCAAGTAGTTGCAGCTGATATATATATATATACTGATATACTTATATCAGGACATTGTACCTTTTTGTAATTTGATGCAAAAGGTTTCTGCAAACAACTTGACATGAAAGTGTAGAGAGTCAATGATTTTTCCATAAAATTATTCATTTTATCTTTATACTAACTTTTGGAGATATTCCTGGGTAAGCTCTCAGACAACATCAGCCATTGCATGTAATACAGTTAATTTTTCTCGTTTTGTGGATAGAAACAATATTTGAGCTTTCAGCACAAGCCTTATTAAGCTGCCTTTTTGGAAGAAACACATGAGAAAATTACATTTTCCATCCACTTAAGTTTATTGCTATGTCATCATCAAAGCAGAATTTATCTCAATCAAATTTTAGCCCTGTAAAAAAGCATCATCCAAGCTAAGCTAGTTGTTTAAACTTTCTCAGTATTAAAAAAGAAAGCCAGGCCACCTCATTTCTGTGTTGGAATTGGAAAAGCCTAGTTCAATGAACTGTAGAGAGGAACTTACACCACTAGAGTAGGTGATCTTTACATTGTACTATGTTGCTTGTGTTTATAACCCAAAGAAAAGCCTACAGGCAGAGAAAATCCACAGTCTTTCCCTCATCGACTAGGAGGGTCACCTAAAAGGAGATCAGGTTGGATCTGCCTTTCCTAAAGCCCTGCTGGGTGGGTTTCATGCCTTGGTTGTCCATTGTTTCAATAATCATAAGACTTTCAGGCAATATGCTGCAGATAAAACAACATACATCAACAACAAACAACATCCATCTTCTCCTGATGTACCTTCTAGTATTCTTAGATTATATCAGTGGTTAACATGCAAAATTTCATTTTTAAATCAAGACTAATAAAGCCAAAATGAAGCAAAAAAATATGCAGAAGCACAAAAAGAGAGTTGTTCCTGGCAAGAAAAATAACTGCAAGACTTTTAATGCAATTATTATTTCATATGGAGGAGGAAACCTGATAGAATATTCCATGAAAATATATGGTAATGTATTACTTAAATAATACATTTGGTTCAGCGCCAAATAATACATTTGGTTAGACTCACAAATTCTTTTACACAACAATTTAAAACCAAATATGAATGTATTTACTTCTTTAATACGAAAGTAAGTTAGAAAAAAAAGTAATTGGATATAAACCATAAGTGAAAGTTTTAAGCTTCTGGCTAAGCATATAGGAAATGTGACAAGAAACATTCCTTTATGGGAGATACATTGTGAAGATATATTACACACTATTAAACAAAATCTTGTTATCTTTGTTTCCATGATAATTGTTATTCTATGCTAACACATAAAATCTTTTGGAAAGACCTTCAAATAGTGGAGAGTGAAGAGGACTAACTTAAATTCCTTCAACCTGACTCATAAAATCTAAATTTTAACACATAAACAGTAAGCACCCAGTCTAATCATCGCTCTTTTCACAGACAGTGGACAGAAAATGTCACTTTTCTGTTATAACATTTTCTGAGTTGGAAAGAACCCACAAGGATCACTGAGTCCAGTTCCTGGCCTTGCACAAGACAGCCCCAAGATTCACACCATGTCCCTGAGGCTTGATGCTGTGACCACTTCCCTGGGGAGCCTGTTCCAGTGCCCAACCACCCTCTGGGTGAAGAACCTTTTCCTGATATCCTAAACCTCCCCTGACACAGCTCCAGGCCATTCCCTTGGGTCCTGTCACTGTCACCACAGAGGAGAGATCAGTGTCTGCCCCTCCTCCTCCCCTCACAAGAAGCTGTAACTGCAGTGAGGTCTCCCCTCAGTCTCCTCCAGGCTGAACAGGCCAAGTGACCTCAGCTGCTCCTCATACAGCTTCCCCTCAAGGCCCTTCACCATCTTTGTTGCCCTCCTTTGGACGCTCTCTAATAGTTTTATGTCCTTTTAATATTGCAGCATCCAAAACTGCCCCCAGCACTCAAGGTGAGGCCACCCAGGGCAGAGCAGAGCAGGACAATCCCCTCCCTTGCCTGGCTGGCGATGCTGGGCCTGATGCCCCCCAGGACAGCGTTGGCCCTCCTGGCTGCCAGGTAGCTGCTGGCTCACATGCCACTTGTCATTGACCAGGACCCCCAGGTCCATTTCCACAACTCTGATTCCAGTTTCTCATCTATACATACAATCAGGATTGCTCCATCCCAGGTGTAGAATCCAGCACTTGGCCTTCCTGTGGCAAGTTGAACTTCCTATGGTTGGTGATTGTCCAACACTCTAATTTATTGAGGTCCGTTTGCAGGGTCTCCCTGCCTTCGAGGGAGTCAACAGCTCCTCCCAGTTTCGTTTCATCTGCAAACCTGCTCCATATTCCTTCCAGTCCTGCACTGCAGTCTTTCATGACAATGTGGGAGAGAACTGGGCTGAGGATGGAGCCCTGTGGAACCCCACTAGTGACAGTCTGGGTGGCACCACCCAGTCACTGTCACCCTTTGTGCCCAAACCATGAGCCAGCTGCTCAGCCATCACGATGTGTATATCCAGCTGAGTTTTGGACATTTTGTCCAGAAGGATACTGTGAGACACAGTATTAAAAAATTCACTGAAATCCAAAAAGATCACATCAGCTGGCTTCCCTTGATCAACTAGGTGGGTTACCCTATTGTAAAAGGAAATGCAGGACTTATGTCCTGCAGGACGTGTCAAGCAGGACTTTCCCCTCATAAAGAACTGCTCACTGCGACCATTGACTGTGTCGTCCTTCAGGTGTTTTTCAACAATTCCCAGAATAATATTCTCCAAAATTTTACCAAGCACTTAAGTGAGACAGATACAAGTCATATTAACTGTCTTAAGGTGGAGCAAACTGCCTTTTATAATTATTGTTTCTAATGAATATATGGGAGTTTTGATGACTTTGGGAAATTAATATTTACCCATATCTATTTGATTAAATTTTTTCTGTAGATAAAGCTTTGAATCATCAGAAGAATTTTTACGATTTGTTAGATGGCAGATTGAAGAATGCAAGACAGTTTTGTACAGATATAGATACAAGTACAGCATTGGAAAAACTTAAGAGGATTGAATAATATCACAGTATAGCACATACATGTTTAAACAACATTGATTTATATACCAAGGGAGGAAAAAAGCAGCTCTGAGGTGCTTTTCCAGATTCAATTTTGTCTTCCAATTAAAAATACCAGTAATACCAATTCAACCATCACCATTTACATATGCTTAATATGAACAGATTAAATTAAGAAAATAATTAATTTTTATTTTGAAAAACTGGAAACATGAGAATTGTTTGCAAACATATTATATTTATTTCTGGATGATCAGTTGCAGAAGAATGATCCTATTTGCTTTCTGATAGGTATGAGACAAAATTCCCTTATAAGCAATTCAGAATAATTACTTCTTATTAGATAAATAGACTGTGAAAACAGAAAATGAGAAAAAGCTTAAAAATATGAGACATCTAAGGAGGTACCTATATGAAAGTTCTGCAAGACAATTTGTCATAATTAGTTTTTCATTTGAAACATTTTCCTTTATCCTAGATACTCCCATACTTTATATTTCTGCTGGCATAATTGGATAAAGGCAGCACCAGAGTTGTAGGAAATGCCAGGATGGACATTCAGCCTGGAGGAAGCAATAGGGCACATGGCAATGCTACATCTCCAAAACATCTAGGTGTGCATGTCCTTTTCACTACTAAAAGGACCTATTTTACTATTACTTATATATGCTATAAATGTATGCATTAAGTAAATAGAAAGTAAAAAGTAAGAGCAGTGAATTTTAAGATGAAAGAAGAAATGAAAACTCCCCATAAGATATCTGTTATATTTATAAGCAGATCAAGTGAACAACTTCAAAACAGCATAAATGTATTAATAGAAGTGTATCTTATCCCCCCAAAAATTAAACCAAACCAAACAAAAAACAAACCAACCAACAAAAAAACTCCCCCCAATAAACCAGAAACAAACAAACCAACAAAAACAAAAAATACCCCCAAAACCTACAAAAATCAAACCCAAAACTAAACAAAAAAATCATAAAAACAAACCAACCAACCCACAACAACAACAAAAACAAAAAACAAAAACACAACAGCAACAAAAAAACCCAACAACAAAAAAAACTAGGACCTACTTGAAGAAACATCTCTTAAAGATGAGAAAATACAGTTAGACAACTTGTTGCCTGAGTAAAACTACAGTACCATACACATTAAAATAAGAAAATAAAAAAGTCCTGAGCATCCATTATTAGAAATTTTAAAACAATAAAAAGAAAATGTGCTAGTTATAGTCTTTTTATGAAAGCTGTTTGCAACTGTCATAGCTTATTCCATTTCATTGACAAGTGTAACAGCATTTAATGTAACAGTATTTTCCTTCAAATGTAACAGTATTTT
Organism: Promerops cafer; assembly: GCA_013398275.1. NCBI lineage: Eukaryota > Metazoa > Chordata > Aves > Passeriformes > Nectariniidae > Promerops > Promerops cafer. The sequence continues at coordinate 239,163 of VZSE01007449.1, forward strand.
CCTACTTTGCATCTTGTCCCTGCTGCTATGTAAACATTGAAAGCAACATGAATATTCAAATGTTTTTTATTCTGCCATTTCTTTTATGGATGCCTCATGCTTAAAGGTATTTTAAAGTGAAAGAAGGTATTTCTATAGATATAAAAATGGAAGTACTGCTATAGTCTTTTAGATTCCAGAAAATTTTTTAAAATTTTAGAAGAATGGAGCCAAATTCTTAAAATGGAGCTTTAAACCAAGGTTTGGAGCACCTATTTCACTTAAAGAACAACATAATTTAGAAGCAATGTCAAAAGATGTTGCCAGTATTAGAGAACATATAGAAGACTCCAGGATTCCTTAAAACTCTCAAAACTCCACTCTTTCCCTAGCCCACCCCTCCTACAGTGATATCTCTTGAAGTTTTAAGAAGCAATGTAATTATGGCCAAAATCCAGAGAAAGAGAAAACATAAAAAATTGACTACAAATAGTAATAAAACTAGGTAACTCTAATGCACAAATTTTATGGGTGATTAATTGTGAAAGATGGTATAATGCTTTTTTTTTTAATATTCCTTTGTAAATCAAGTTATTTTCCTTCAAAGCCCTTAACAAAGCTAAACCATTTAATCCAGCCATATTATTCATAATTTGGCATAGGTACAGCTGCAATTAATAAGATGCAAAATTAATAACTTGTAACTACCAGGTTGAAATAGGCTCCAACCAGACAAAATAAAATTGATGCCAATACAAGGACCTGCCCTGTAAAATTTTAATACCTCCAGTTTTTGTTGAATGACTACAAACTTATTGAAAACACTTAGATTATTCTGTTCATTATTTTAAAGAAATGTTGAAGGCTTTTGGTACTACCATTATACAACAAGTGCAGTTATTTAAAAAACAATTGTAAAAAGAAATCTGCTCTTTTTTTTAATATTGACATCATAATTTAAATTCCTCATTCTCAGGAATTTATTTTCCTTTTAGCCTCCACTAATGACCTGAAAATTAACCTAATAACCACACCTGGTAGAAATTAAACAAAGATAAGAAGGAAATAACAGTAATAATATATCATATAGTAGTAATAATGTAAAGCAAAAAATGCTCATGCTGTATTAAAAAAAGGAGGAAAAAAAGTAAAATCACAAAAAAATAATAATAATACAAAAATCTAACAATTTGTTTTATAAAGACTATTATCAAGTGACTGCCCCATGCCTGGAACATGTCTCAGGTAAGTAAACACAGACTGTTTTTTTCCCCACAGCTTTTCTTTCTTTGGATTGCCATTGATAACATAGATAACTTTGAATATACTTGCCATATCCAACATAGCCCTTCCTCAGCAAGTTAATTAAGGCCAAATAATCTCATATCTTTGGAAGAAAGCAACAAGAACAATCTTCAGAAAACTCAGTTCATTTTGTTTATGTAGTAAAAGTTACAAAGTGATTTGACACTAATCTTAGACTACTCCAATAAGGAAGAACTTTCTGATATATAGATAAAAAGTATGGACATACAGTGGCTGGAAGTTAAACCTATAAAAAATAGAGAATTAATTGCAAAAATGAGAATAATAAAATTCTTGGTACTATGAAGCGCCATTTTTAGTGGTAGCTGTTGATAATGTAAAATAGATCTATAACTAATAATCTACTTAAGGAATTTAAATATATCCACAGTAAGGGAATGAGCACATATTTAGGCACAGTTTTGTTTCTTCTGTAGAGGGAGACATAAAAAAAATCCCATAATGATGATTTCAGAGTCAACAGAGCTGCCACAATCTGTTACTCAGTCAGAGAAGCAGCTTGTTGCCAAGTTAGATTTTAATCTTCAGCTATAGTGCCTAAACATCTTGTTGAGTTTCACTTTGCCATCTTAATAATTGAAACATTTTCCTTCTTCTTTTCAGTTTGTTTGATATGTATACAAATATGTTGCCATTCCTAAGTACACAGAATAGTATACAGCATTAAAATCTAAGTTTTAAGTCCAAAGAATGTTTCACATTTATATGAGCCATATTTTTAATGAATCATCAATCAATTTGATTTAGGTTTAAAGACAAAATTAAAACAATAAAAAGTAGAATCACAAGAGGAGATAATTATATGTTCACACTAAAAGTTTGGAATTTATTACTTTTGGACAATTTTAGACAACTCTCTGATATAGTAGGATGATCTATTTCTCATTTTCTGCCAAAGGAAAATGCCAAATATATGGCCTTCATTTTTGCTCCTGCTGCTGCTCCAACTGTCAGTAGGAAACAAACATGGAAATCCAAGCTTTAAAGAAACACTATGCCATTTTTTCTTAAACGGAACAATGGAAGTCAAAAAAAGCATGCATCTATTACATTGCCATTCATCAAAAATAATTATGATTGTGCTAATCATATAATTGGAAATCTATTTCAAAACATTTTAAAGAAATACTTTTTTAGATTTGTTGTTCAAAACCAGGTCTGAAAATACTATTCTTTAAATTTGAAAATTAAAAGCTCCAGCTAGCATTTTTTAAAAAGAAATTACACATAAACTAAGAACACACGAATTACCAGATAAGAACTCTGACTTAAATAAAGGCCGAGAATATAATTTATTAAATAAGCACATCAATTTCTTTTGCATTAGAAATTTAAGCAGGAGAAGCATACTTAGTTTACCTCATTTGACTGTTGTCTTTCTTCCTAAAGTCTTTAAAGAGTAGGTGAATTTTATTAATTAATTCAAAGTGCATACGGAGCTTGATAAAGCACATGAAATAAAGGTCTACATGAAGAAGTGCTTAAGTATCAAGGGTGCATATCCATCTATACAAAAACTATTCTCTAGACAGAGCCCTATGTGGGAATCTGAAGCGTTAAATCTCAGCCCTACTATTATTATGTAGTCCTTAAAGCAATTAATTTTAAGTCCTTGAAAATTACTTACTTAGCATCATAATTCCTCAAGAGTTTTCTGTGATTTTAATTCTTCTTACTTAAGCTTCATGTGAAACATGAGCCAAATATGGCAAATATTCAAATTTCAGAAAACTTTAAAAAAACATATAATTAATTCTATGTGTCCCAACTCAAATATCACTCTACAATATTCACCGAGGGAATTCAAATACATTTGTAATGACATGTGGGTCAGTGGAATGTCCAGGAGATAACAAAGCAGATTTGCATTCGTGACCTCAAACAAAAAATTAACTCTGGGAAATACACACAAACTAGGAAGTTCTAAGTCCGATATTATTTTTGGTTGAACATGTTGGGTAAATCCTTTATTTCATGCATTCTAACACTATGAAACTTATTTTAAAGATAATTTCCTGCAGTACTAACCATCTGTCAACAGTAGCAGAAAGGTCCATAAACAGTTGTTTTCTTTGAGGAGTACTTGAGCTAGTTGGTTTCTTGTTATTATGGCATAATAGTTCCAAGAGCACAAACTAGTTCATTTAGAAGGGCGACAGATCTTGCCATCACACTGTATGGTGCAAAAAGGCAATTGAAGTGAATACTGCAAAGCCTCCACAGGTACAAGGAGATGCCAAAATATTTATAGAAGGAAATGCCTCAGAAAAATACAATATGACAGTTAAATTAATTCACTAGAAATGTATACAACTACTGTTTAATACTATTTAAAATAGAGACTGGAAAAGTCTGAGCCATACTGAGCCAAGTTAGAAACTCTGATAAAGCAGGTATGTTACTGTGCTAATGGAAGGTTGTATTTATGGAAATTAATTTTAAGAGGAAAACTAAGCAGTGTGTCAGCATATAGTGCTTCTTTCTTTACACTAAATTTAGATGTCTACACTCAGTTATTTTCTGTCATATAAGATGTCTTTGCATCTTGTCTAACTGCCTCTCTAGGGGGATATGGATTTTCCTGTGTCATACATGTTAGCCTTGCTTGTAACATCTTGAATACCTGAGCATCTCATATAGTAGCAGATACTTGAGGATGGACAAACAAATTGTATTTCTGGTGCACTGAAGTGTTTGATGGAATAAGAAAACACATGTTTCATATAGAAAAACTCTTAATTAAAATGCTACAACATATAAATGGCTTATATACACATTTATACACACAAAATATTTATATACATTATGAGAATGAGGGAACTATGAATGAATGCATATCCCCGTAATAAAATCTCAGTAATATTACATGGACATCAAATTGTCGGGACACCAAGGTTTTACATAAATCTGGACAGTTTTTAGATAATGTTATACACTACAAAGTTTAAATAGATTGAGGTTAACTTAATTCTGAATAAAAACATGCAAATAACTTTTCCCTGTGTTTACTTTATGAATAACAAGCAGTTATAAATATGAAATTTTGGCATTCATATTAACAGATAAACTGACTTTGAAAGTTGCATTTTCTTCTGAGCTTTTCTTTCTACTCTATTTTTAAAATATACAACTACATGCCTTGTTGGCCCAAGTGTACTTCTGAAATAAAAACCAAATTATTTTCTGAATAATTGCCTGTATTATTATTATTACTATTCTTTCTTAAACTAAAATTCAATTCAACCTGAAGTCTAGGAAGTAATAAGAATCTTAGCATGCAACAACAAGCTTTGTAATTTACAATTACATTTTTACATTAAAAAATAAATACGAAAGGAGCCATAAATTGCAGCCTCTGGGAACGACCCACATTAAAGCAGTTTGTGAATGACTGCTATCCCAAAAGAGGGACACTGTAATAGGGCAGGGTACAAGTGTGAATAAGGAGTGGCAGAGAGGAGTTGTTAATGAATTGACTGTATCCCATATTCCCCACACACTTCCACCATTCAGTCAGGATGGATGCAGAAGAGTTTGACTTGAGAAAAGTTTTTGTTGTTGTTTCTCACCATCCTACTCTATTTTTAATTGTCTGTAAATTAATTTTCCCAAAGTTAAACCTATTTTGCCAAATTGGTGAGCAATCTCCCTGTCCTTACATTGACCCATGAGCTTTTTCATCTCATTTTCTCCTCCTGTCCTGATGAGGAGGTGGAGCAAGAAAGCACAGCTTAGTGACCTGTCAGCCAGACAAGATCAACCTACCACAACTATATAGGAGAATTGAAATATTAAAATTACTTCAAATAAAATTACTTATGAAGATATTTGCATTCATCTATAGTAAATATTAATCTTCTCTTAGAGATCATGGTGAGAAAACAAAACTCCTTCTTTCAAAAGCCATAAAAACAATGATAGTGATGACAGCACTTGAACCTTGCTCAGCAATGCTTCTCATGGTTTAAATTTCCAAAAATAAAAAGCCCAACACAGAACCTAATTATATATTTAATCTTTTTGGTAATAAAGCCTACCTGCCTTGGCTTTAAAATCTAATCTCCCACACCTGAATGTACTTTCTCAAATCCCATACTTATGTTGAAAATGTCCCTTGCATCTCAGTGATAATGAATATATTTATTTTCATCCTGTGTCATGAGGTTTATATGTATTAAGAGGAAGTGGTAAATATGGATTACAGGCCTGATTCCTTCATAGTCTACCTTGATTTTATGTCTTTGCATTTATAAGCACCTGAGTAGAGCTGTTCTTGACCTGCATTGTTCTTGACCTGATAAAAAATATTCCAGAATCAGTGAAGATGATCTCTGGTCATTAGTATCAAAACCATATAGCAATCTGCTCTAATATGCAGGTCATAGTGCCCCATAAGAACACATTTGGGTGGAAGACATTATTTGGCTCTAATTCAAATTATAAATGGGTAAACAGAACAGTTTCTGTCAGTTTGCTAAGACATCATCTGTAATGAATATTCATTGAGGAGATTATGTAAAAACACCATTAAAATGTAAAGAGAATAGTAGTTAAGGATACGTGCAATTTTCCCTCTGCAGTATTATACAACTTACTTTTAAATCTGTGTAATATGTGTAAAACATATAAATAATTTACTCCAGAAAAAGAAAAATACTCAATAGCAAACTCTGCTATCAATAAAATAGTAGGGGGAAAAGTAAGAATATCATTAAAATGGATTTCAAAGCCTTTTGGATCAGTTTTAAGTATTAGTTTGCTTCCAAAGATGTGGGCTCAGTTACTTTCTTGCTGAAATTCTTACTGACATAGAAACATGAAAATATATTGTCTAGAAAATTAAATACAATGCAAACCATACTTCTGACAAGCTGGGCCAGTGACCAAATTAAGTAAATTTTAAGATATGAGAAGAGTTAAAATTTGACTTGCATGTCAATGACACCTGCAAACGAAAAAGCCTTAGGTGGAGTTATATATTTTCTTTTTTCCTTTTTTTAGCTACTTAAAAACCCAGTGTTCTGATGTTCCTGCAATTTTTTCTTTTGTTTCTATAACACTGTATAAGAACTGCATGCATTTTTTTATATTTAGCATAAGTTCTGACACTGTCATTATATAATTTTATCTCAAAGAGATGAAGAATAAGTCTTTGCAATGCAGTTTTGGAGTCTGGGGGGAAGTATTTTGATAAATCATGTTCAGGTTTGTTCCTCAAAAAAACCGTATCTATCTTGAGCAACAAAAACAGATTTGTATCAAAGAGCTTGAGAAAATGTAATAAAATTGTGTCCTAGCACTTCAGAACAAAAGCAAATCACAAAATATCCCTGAAGGCTAAAACCACTTTTTAATATTTGACAAAGAAATGGTATTAAGTTTTTAAAACCTGAAATGAAAATGAAAAATGTAATTTTACCAAGATAAAATAAAATTTAAAGTGGAATAAATGTTCTTCGTCATCTTCTGTGCTTAACAACATATTGGTGACCTTTTTTTGCCTTAAGAACTTATAGCAACACATGCAATATGGACTTCATTATCAGGCATAGGTTAGGCAAGGATAGGATAGGAGTAGGACAGGGTAGAATAGGATAGTGTAGAATAGGTAAAGGGAGAATAGACTAGACTAGACTAGACTAGACTAGACTAGACTAGACTAGACTAGACTAGACTAGACTAGACTAGACTAGACTAGAATAGAATAGAATAGAATAGAATAGAATAGAATAGAATAGAATAGAATAGAATGCCTGACCACTTCAGGGCTGACCTAAATTTAACTTATATTATTAGGGGCATTTTCCAATGCCTCTTAAACGCTGACAGGCTTGGGGCATACTCTAGGACCACTCTAGGAATCCTGTTCCACAGTTTGACCACCCTCTTGGAAAAGAAATGCTTCCTGATGTCCAGTCTAAATCTCCCCTGGCACAGCTTTGAATCATTCCCTGAATCCCAGGGAGAAAAGCTCAATTCTCCCTCTCCATTTCCCCTCCTGAGGGAAGGACACTCTTAAATGACTAAAGGAATAATAAAAGATTTATGATGTGAACTGTCCAGTTCTGTCATGAATGGAAATTAGTAAAAGAACTGTATTTAAGACTCCAGGCACAATTGCCTATGCACATTTAAAGAAAAATATAAAAGGGGAGAGGCTCTGTAATTATTTCTGGAAGAAGATACTTGTTTAATATTACATCAGGTTGCACAAGTTGTTTCACGGTGAAAAAATCTTAATGAGTACAGTTTTGAAAATCAGAACTGTAAAATTTGGATTTTATATAACTATGTTTTCTATCCTCATTAAATATGTATTTTAAGTACAAATTAAACAAAATTTCTTCAATATGTGAAGCAAAGGGTTGTCTCCACCATATAAACCTTTTTTGTACAAAAATAGTTGAAATGGTCTATAAAACGTAGTGATAAAGAGCAAGCCAAAAGACCTTTAGATCTTCCAATGTTTTGTTCACATGCTCTCAATTACAAATAATCGTTCACCTATTTATTTCCCTGTCACAAAACGTTTTATATTCATAGTACAAAGAGTTTTATTAATATTTCAGTTACATGAAATCACAGAACTTTACAAAGCCAAATTAGGCGCACAACTATGAACTCGGGTGTACCCCAACATACTCAAAAATCCAAAGAAATGAAGAAATCAGTCACAGTCATCTGAGAAACTCCAAGTCATGCAATCATATAGCACCCAAGTTTTGTGCCTTGCTGTGTGACATTTTGCAAAATTTCGATGATTTAGTTTTTCTCTTCTCCTTCCCAGTTGCTGAAAATATTTAGACAATTTAAACAATCATGTTTGCCTGTAACAAAACTAGAAAGAAAATCCATCTGAGTGAGATTGATTCTGTGGGATCTGCAAATTTTTCGTTCAGAATTTAATGGGATGATAAAAGGAAATTTGATTAGAGCATTGGACTTCCCACCCATCTTCTTCTAATTATTTCAACATCTCACAGTTTTTTTATGACTGATATTTCACATGGAGTGCAGCAAGAAGAATGACAGTTTCCTGGTCTGCTCAGGAAAGATCACCTGTTAATGCAAAATACAGATCATCTACATCTTGGAAGAGATTGACACTCAGATGAGCTGAAATAGAAACATGGTTAAATGCATGACAGTCACTTAAGGCACAGATGATTACAGGTCTGTTAAGAGATGTAACTGTAGATGAAAAGATGTAAAGCAGGCATGAATCAAACCCATTGTGGACATGTAATTGGATTTCATGTATGAATGTTATAGTCCTGAAAACCACACACCAGCTCATTCCCACCGAGATCTCTGTTACTTTGGGCAAACTGTCTTAGTGCTTACTTGAGACATGGACACTGAAAGGGCAATATTACATGTGACAGATTTTCAGATACACTCAGCAGATAGCAGTTTTGGACTTCAGAATATAACTAATTAGTATCACCAAACATAATAGTTTTTCCTACGTGTACAAATAAAAAATCCCACATAGTCAATATACACTCACATGTGGTCAAATAATGCATACAGACAGACAAATATGTTTAACAGCTGCACTAGGTTTGGGAGGTTTTTCATTTTTTAAAATGCAGTGATCCTTCCAAAATATTTTACATAGATTCCTTTCTGAGAAATAAATATTTGCTGCAATCCTTTAGCTGTAACATGCAAAACCTTACATCCATTTAATATATGCTGTGAGACAAGCAAATATCATTAAACCAGTCATTTATTTATACTGTGAATGTTTTCTTATTTGCATAGTAAGTTTAAATACACCTCAATATTAATAAGCCTCAATACACCCAACCACCACTAGAATGCCAAGGCAGTGTCCAAGAATAACTCTCCATTACAGAGGACTTCACTGCTCTACCCTGGTTCCCCACTATCTTGTAACCAGATAGCACTGTAATGCAGTATTGCATCCTAGTAACAATCCACAACATTTGCACTGAACTCTCAAGACCTCAGGACTGGTGTTTGTTAGGTTTTCCCTGTCTGAACTATTCTTGTGGGGAGCTGCAGCCTTGTTTTACTTCATTTCTATGACAGCAATTTCTCTTATTGACCAGGTCTCTATGGCCCATTTAATTTTGTTTATCTTTGCAAAGTACAACCATAATTGTATACAGATAGCTATAGCAAGTTGTTATTCCATTAGAATGAGATATTTATTTATTTACAGGAGCTACACCGCACAGCTATAAACCACTCACTGCAGGTCAAGAAATACAGTGGACAAAATTGGTTCTAGGGTAAGAGAAAAAGAAAACCCAGTGTCTACTACACATAAAATATACCATATAAAGTAAATATTGAGACTTCTGTATGAACTATTCTTTTTCTCTAATAATTAGATGTATAGTAATATTTTTTATTGAATTTATCTGTTAAGATCTCTATTATACTAAAAATTAATTCTTGGCTTTACTTAAACATACTGTGTGCTTCCTCTTTGTCTGTGAACAAGATTTTGATTTCTTTTTGCTGAGTTACAATTTTATGATCAGTAGTCCTAAATATAACAGTAAATACAGCCTTAAAAAATAAAATTTTATGATATTTCTCTAATATATATTGCTCAACCTTTACTTTCATTTCCACGGTACTGTGATTAATGGTGATGACTAGTATTTCTGTAGCAGAACAAGGTTACAATCTTCTGTAAGTATCAATACTTGTAAGATTGTGGTACCATCTTTATAGTAAAACCTCCCTGTTGTTTACATATTTGAAACACAGTTAATGAGTTCATTCTTTAATCTGATGTGAGAAGCTGTAAACTGGCTTTTGTGTCCAAAATCTGTTACTTAGTCATAAAACTGTTTTTCCTCCTTCCTGTGTCTTAACTAAGACACAGCAAGGTGTACCTTTTAAAAAACTTTATCCAAATGAGATGTCAATACATTCTTGTTCTTTATAATTATATAGCTTAAATGTACATGAAGCAGTAGAATTGCATAAGCATAACTATCACAACATGATCAATTGCATTTTGAGAATAAGAGGACTTTTAATCAGAATCATTGTGGCTAGCTATGGCCTGCCTGAAACCATTTGGAAACAGAAACTATCTTTCAGAAATTTTATTTTTCCATTTATAAACTTACTATCTGAAAATATTAATTTCCCCACTATCAGTGTGCGCTACTTAAATTTTTCTTTTATTTGCATACATAACGCAAACATATAAACTCATTCTAGTGATGGTCCTTCATCTGTCTGTATAACCTACTATTTGGATATCAAAATGCATGAAAAGTTGAAAGAAATAAATGGAAGAAAGTACAAATTTATATTTTTAAGGTGTGACCTAATGCTTTATAATAAAAACTGCCACCTGTGTTATAAATCTGTACCATTTAGCAAATTTGGCATTTGTGATAAGCAGATAATAAAATTCCTGATCAAATATTAGCTAGTGCTATCTATCAGAATAGCTGATTTATCCTAATATACTTCTGCTCCTGTTTTTCCAGATGTTGTAAATATAAACCAACAAAAAATTTATGATATTAAAACCAAAGTACAAAGTCAAGTTTTATTGAGTCTCTTTGTATTTCATTTGTATATGTTTCCTTGTCACTTATGGAAAGGTTTATCATTGCTTTCCCTTTATTCCTTTTAATAATGAATATTTTAAATAAATATTCTACTTAATTCTAATATGTAAAGAGTTTAGGCATTTAAAATATACTTGTATCATGTGCAAAACAACTATTATAAAAAATTAATATTTGTAGGAGACTTCTTTTGGATAATCTCTTTTATCAAATCTTCACTTTTCTTTATTTTCCTATTCCCGGCACCTCCCACCTCTACATTGTTCATGAAACAAAATTATTGGCATTACCATATGTAAACTGGCAATGTCAGTACTGTAAGCTGTATTAGTGAACACAGATAGATGTGAAATGCAGTTTGGTTAAGAAGATATTAGCTAAAAAGTTTAAATTATTAAGACATTGCTTTCTCTTTGTGTTTTAAGTCTAGCTGGAGACAGTGTACTCTTATGGTTTCAGTCACAACAGATATCACATCTGAAGTGGTCCAACTTCTTGATGAGTTAGATATCTAATAACTGACTACTTAACTGCTGATTATTCAGAAAAAAAACCCCAAAACTTAATGAGTGTTAGTCGGATTTTTAAATTCTATTTGGAGTTACTGTTTTTAATTTCAGATTTTAAAGATACATAGAGATTTCAACATTTTTTAAACGGTATGTTAATATTCAAATTTCTGCACTGGGAAGGAATGTGAGTACACTGTAGAGAGGTTTAGAAAGCAAAGTGATCTTGAAAAATTGGAGAGATTGCCTTACGAGAAAAAGAAAAGAAAAAGAAAAGAAAAAGGAATGTGTCATTAAATAGGATATTACATTTTGAAAGGTGTAATGTACTGCTCAGTTACAGAATGAATGACAGCTAGTCAGGTAACAACTCTCTAGAAGAGGATCTGGATGTCATAATAGAATGCTAGCTGAACACAAATCATCAGTCACCTCTCTGAAAAAGCCAGACACCTTAAAAGAGCATACATCTGTCTGCAACAGATGGGGAGACATTTTTTCTCTTTAATCAACATTTATGGGACCTCAACTGCAAAACTGTGTCAATCTGACCTGAATCTTCAAGGAAAATATCAACCAAATAGAAACTATTTCCTTTAAAAAATATTTATAGTTGGTATTATTTAGTTTTCAGAAATATAAGTGAAGGAAAAGTATGAATCACGTAAGACCTCAGCTTGTGTTTCTGAATATGACAAAATAGCATGGCTGTAATGTCAATAATACAGCGCTTTTGGACAAAAATGATACATCTGTAAAATTTATTTTGGAAATTTTTGCTATCTTCAGTCCTTGAATAGCTTGGCTAGTAGATATGTGTTCAAAAGTGATAACTTTCAGGAAATGTACAAGTATCATGTAAACTGAAATATGGCACTTAAGGAGATTTTTATTTTTTGTTCCACAGCCACAAGTGACCAAGAAACTGAGCACAAAGCAGTTTTGAGGGGTTTTTGTCTGGTTGGTTGGTTGGTTGGTTGGTTGGTTGTTTTTTTTCAACATTTCAGTTGTTCTGCTCTGCAAAACTTCTACAAGGTGCCTTAATGGCAATGTACAACATGCTGCAAACAAAAGGTGAAAAGCTAAGACACTAATATGAAATCTTTAGCAAAGATAGGAGTTTGTGCACAAATTAATCTCTATCCATTCTTAAATTAAAAAAAAAAAAAAAACAAAAAAAAACTGAAGGTAGACAAAAGCAATTATTTTCAAAGCTGGTCAGTCTTAAAACAAAAATAAGTCAAGTTTATCTCTGAAAGAATGGAACAGGTGCCTGATTTCCACCAAGCACAAAATATCTTTTGTATACAAAGATACATATGTAGCCTTTGTATCTCTCTAAATCCAAGTAAACAAAGAATAAAGAAATTATAAGAATGTGTATCTTACTGGTAGGAGCAAATAACTGTTTACACACTGATACTCATTAAAAAGACATTAGCAGAAAAAAAAAAGAGTAGAAATAGAAAAAATTTGTTAATGTCAAATTATTTTTTTTTTTGTTTCCACACCTCTTGCTCTTTCTGTTTGGTTTCCACTACCATTTGCTTTAGTTTTTAGATAGTTTTCCACTATAATTTTTTAGTTTGTGGTTAAAGGAAGAACTTAATACCTGCCAATAACATGGCCTTATTGTGCAGGTCTCATTTCCCTGCTCTTAAGAGACATAAACTGCCAGTAAGACTGAGTGAAATGAAATAAAGTATGTCTGATGCCAATTCAAAGTTCAACATTTGCTTTTCTATCACAGAAAATGTTTACTTGTAGTAATTTATTCAAGAAGTATTTAAAAATGCAGATGTGACATAATAGAGATTGATTCTGCTTATATTCCTGCCCTTTAATCACTTTTTAAAAGAAAAAAAAAGCAAGGTTCTTTATGAATTACAAATCTAGATAACAATACTAAAAACGAAATACATTTGAGATTACCCTAATGTTATTAATTCTAAATATGGAATTATTTATGGAATGACATCTGTAATGTTATTTCCAAACCATTTTATTCTCTCTTTATCACTATCAGTGTCTATTTGGTAGACATTTTTATTAGCTAAATAAAAAAATACTTGAATTATATCTGGATATACTATGCCTCCATAAAAAGGTTATAGATAGGTTTAGAGTATAAGATATATTCTAATGATTTTAATAAAATCATTACTGGCATATTAATTCTTTAGGTGTTTTGCATATTACTTTCTATGAAAATATATTTGAATCTGGAGACAATCTGGCAGCTGCAATAAGACCAATTTTGTCTTTCTTATACTAATATAGGAGGTGTTTTATTTAACTTCAACATTTTTTCCTAAGGGAAATACATCAAAGAACCATATATCACAGACAAAAAAAAAGTGTGAAATGACAGCATAAAATATTTCTTGATTTTCCAATATATTCTGTATTATCTAGAAAATCGTAGTGCAAGCATATATCTATTTTGTTTCTATTACTACAAACTGCCTATCATTATTATAAAAGACTATTCCAAAGTGCTACAATCAAAACATTTGTTGTAGATTTTTTTTGTCTCTATTTCTGTATAGAATAGCATTTTTCTTTTTTTATTAAAAACATTTTTCATTCTTTGATTGCACAGATAACCTAAAAACATGAACCAAGGGCAAATATGAATATGTAGAAAGTCTAAGAAAATGGCTCATGGAGATTGATTCTGCCATTATGGCTCACTGGGGACTTTGGACTGTGATATTAGCATTTTTACACTGCACCAAAAGAGTTGTACTTTTGTCAGAGAGATCAGTATTCTGTCAATAATACCCATTATCTTTCTTCTATCTGTTTCATTGAGTCTGATTCAAACCCCACCTGTCAGTAACTACCAAGAGAAGATTTCTGTGAATTACAAGGCATATACAGACTGATAAGTTTTTTGCCTCAGGTGGAGACACGAGGATTCAGTTTTCAACTCCAATGAAGATTTCCTCAGGATTTTTTAATTTAGAACACTAATTTGTGAAACCAGCTACAGGTTCTCTGAATGCTAATGCACACATTAGCAAGGAAGTGCAAGGAAAAAGTAAAAGCTTGATCTGCATCACTTTGAAAGTTTTTAGACCCTAATATGTACAAAGCTCAATAAAGAAAATAATAGTCAGTAGTAGTAGCAGTAGTAGTAGTAGTAGTAGTAGTAGTAGTAGCAGCAGTAGTAGTAGTAGTATATCACTGCCCTAATGGTTGACAGCTATGACTATATCTTCAGAATTAGAAATTTTGTCTGTGTCTTATTCAAGTACAAGAGGAAGGCAGGGTATTTCTTGAAGGTGAAGTGAATTACTTATATTTCAAACTGACATTTAGTTATTTACAATAAAATGATATGTAGGAACAACACTAGAAGGGTCAAAAACACTACACAAATCTTTGATCCCCATCTGATGAAGCTGTCCAACAGTGAACTTAAAATAAAAGTTGAAGACAATATTTAAATATTCAAGCCCTATCTCTAAATATTAGTCATGTCTATTAAAGCTGTCATATAATTTTTTAAAGAAATGGACCTTATTATTCTATGGGTTTGGGAATATTAAATAATTTGAATTACTATAACAGCTTTCTAGAATAAAAATATTAATTTATTATCTTAAAGATATTCTTGATTTTAAGTATTCATTTCTTAGCTGTTTGAACAAGGAAAAGACCAGACGCAATTAAGTCCAAATACTATTGATAAAGTCATCTTAGTGAGATATTTACAAGTAAGAATTACAATTCTTGCATAATTCCATCCTTTTATTGTAAAACTTCTCTAAAACCTGTAAAAAATCCTTTTTTCTGGCCCCTCTTTTTCAAAATTCTGCTCATATTATCATATACCTTCAGGAATTAAAATTAGCATTGTGGAGGGCTTAAAAGGAAAGCTGCAATTTCTTTAAAATTGTCTATAAACACTCTGTTATACTTGAAATGGCACAAACATGCTTGATCATTCTTATGTCAGTAGGAATGCAAGTGAATGTCTAGAACCTGAGAAATGCATATATGAACACATAAAATATTCCAAATGTTGAAACTACTTTGGTTAATCAGAGAATTTTTTAGGTTGCAAATGACCTCTGGAAGTAATCTGGTTCATTCCCTGGCACAGTGTAGGTACAACTAGAATTGTAAAGCTTATTATATTTCAAGTGATTATACTAAATTACCATAAAACCAGTGCAGTAATAATAATGCCACCTTACTTGCTATTTTACCATGCTATTGTAAATCCAATTCAGGAATTGTATTTTGATTTGCTTAATTAAAAAAAACAAAAAACAAAAAAAACCCTGTGTTAAAAGAAATTACGCTGAAAACAGTCTCTTACCAACATGGGTGCAATCCAAAATGTTTCAAAGCCAAAGTTGTCATACAAGTTTATAAAAGAATTCTTCGGTGAGTATCTTTGAAACAGCAATCCAGAGATAGATACAGTTGGAAAATCCACAGGACTCATTAAGTGACAAAAGGAAAGACATAACCAAGTAAAAATGACCACACAAGTGTTTCTCAAGATCACCTAGATCAACTGTTATGTTGTCTAGCACCAACCCCTAAATAATCACCCCAAAACCACAGCCCCAGGTGCCCCATGTAGGCACCTCTTGAACACTTCCAGACTACCACATTCCTGGGCAACTTATTCCTAATCCTAAACACTCTTGAAGTGATTTGGTTTTTAATATCTAAACTGAACCTTCCCTGGTGCAACTTCAGGTCATTTCCTCTTGTCCTTTCCCTTCATATATGGCAGAAGAGATTGGATCCTGGTAATTACAGGCCAGTTAGCCTGACCTCAGTACCCAGCAAGATAATGGAGCAGTTTATATTGAGTGTCATCACGCAGCACTTACAAGATGGCCAGGGTATCAGACCCAGCCAGCACGGGTTTAGGAGGGGTAGGTAGTGTTTGACCAACCTGGTCTCCTTTTATGATCAGGTGGCCCGCCTGGTGGATGCAGGAAAGGCTGTGGATGTTGTCTATTTGGACTTCAGCAAGGCCTTTGACACTTCCTGTCTCCCACAGCACACTCCTGGAAAAGCTGGCAGCCCTCGGCTTGGACAGGAGCGCTCTTTGCTGGGTTAGGAACTGGCTGGATGGCCGGGCCCAGAGAGTGGGGTGAACAGTGCTGCATCCAGCTAGTGGCCAGTGACCACTGGTGTCCCTCAGGGGTCTGTGCTGGGGCCACTTCTGTTCAATATTTTTACTGACGACATGGACGAGGGTATTGAGTCTTTCATTGGTAAATTTGCAGATGACACTAAGCTAGGAGCGTGTGTCCATCTGTTGGAAGGTAGGGTGGCTCTGCAGAGAGACCTGGAACGGTTGGATGGATGGGTGGAATCCACTAAGATGACGTTTGCTAAGTCCAAGTGCCGAGTCCTGCATTTTTGGCCACAATAACCCCCTGCAGCGTCATAGGCTGGGGACAGTGTGGCTGGACAGTGCCCAGGCAGAAAGGGACCTGGGGGTACTGGTCGACAGCTGGCTGAACATGAGCCAGCAGTGTGCCCTGGTGGCCAAGAGGGCCAACGGCATCCTGGCCTGTATCCGGGATAGTGTGGCCAGCAGGACCAGGGAGGTCATTCTTCCCCTGTACTGGGCACTGGTGAGGCCACACCTTGAGTGCTGTGTCCAGTTCTGGGCCCCTCAGTTTAGGAAGGACGTTGAGACGCTTTGAGTGCGTCCAGAGAAGGCAACGAGGCTGGTGAGGGGCTGGGAGCACAAGCCCTATGAGGAATGACTGAGGTAGCTGGGGGTGTTTAGCCTGGAGAAAAGGAGGTGACCGTATCACCCTCTACAACTGCCTGAAAGGTGGCTGTAGTCAGGTGGGGGTTGGTCTCTTCCTCCTGGCAGCAACTGACAGAACGAGAGGACACAGTCTTAAGCTGTGCCAAGGGAAATATAGGTTGGATATTAGGAAAAAGTTTTTTTATGGAAAGAATGATAAAGTGCTGGAATGGTCTGCCCAGGGAGGTGGTGGAGTCACCATTCCTGGATGTGTTTAAAAAGATGTGGCACTCGGTGCCATGGTTTAGTTGAGGTGTTAGGGCATGGGTTGGACTTGATGATCTTGGAGGTCTCTTCCAACCTAGTGATTCTGTGATTCTATGTGATTCTGTGATTATGTGACCCCATCTTGCTACAACTTCCTTTCTGGTAGCTGGAGACCAATGAGGTCCCCTGCTTAGTTTTCTCCAGAATAAAGACCCCCAGCCCACTCAGCTGCTCCTCACAGGACTTGTGCTTCAGACACTTCACCAGCTCCCCTGTCCTTCTCTGGACTCACTCCAGCACCTCAATGTCCTTCTTAAGGGCCCAGAACTGGACACAGGACTCAAGGTGTGGCCTCACCAGTGTCAGCTAGGGGGACAGTCACAGCCTGGTCCTGCTGGTCACACTACTGACAATACAGGCCAAGATCCCACTGGTCTTCTTGGCCACCTGGGCACATACTAGCTCATGATCAGCTGCTGTAAACCAGAACCCCCAGCTCCTTTGCTGCCAGGCAGCTTTCCAGACACTCTGCCCCCAGCCTGTACTGCTACATGGGGTTTTGTGAACCAAGGGCAGAACCTGGCACTTTACCTTGTACTTCATGCAGTTGTCCTTAGCTCATCAATCCAGCCTGTCCAGATCCCTCTGTAGATCTTTCCTGCTCCACACCAAATCAACACTCCCACCCAACATGGTGCCATCTGCAAACTGAGGGTGCACTCAATCCCCTCATTCAGATTGTTGATAAGGATATTAAACAGGACCATCCCCAATACAGAGTCCTGGGAAACACTAATGACGGGCCACCAACTGGTTTTAGTTCTACTGACCACTACTCTCTGGGCCCAGACATCCAGCAAGTTTTTCTCCCAGTGAAGAGCACACCCATCCAAGCCATGAGCAGTGAGTGTCTCCAGGAGAATTCTGTGGGAGATGGTGTCAAAGGCTTTACTGAAGTCTGGATAAACAACATCCAGAGTCTTTCCCTCATCTACTAACCAGGTCACCTTGTCATAAAAGGAGAGCAAGCTGGTTAAGCAGGACTTGCCTTTCATAAACCTACAGACCCCTGGTCGTTCTGTATGTGCCATGTGATGGCACTTAAGATTCTGCTCCATGAACTTTCCTGGTACCAAGGTCAGGCTGACAGGCCCATAGTTCCCTGGATTGTCCTGATTCTTCTTGTAGTTGTAGATGTATGTATATTATTCAAACGCAAACAATTGCACAGAAATGAGACATGTCCAAAAGATCCATAAAACAATTTTTAAAATCTCATTTTAAGAAAGAAAAAAAAAATTAAAGTAAACAGAAATTTGTTGCATAAATCAGTACTTGTGTTGGAATTCAGTATAAATCTAAATAGTTGGCTAGTGTAATTTGAAAGTGTAAGGTAAAATCCTCACATTGCCTGGAGATACAGAAACTGTGAGAGGTCCACCATTTACTGAAGCAGAAGCTGGAGGCCAGGAAAGATTACTTAAGGTGTAAGAAGTCTATGGTGCAGTAACTGAAACATGCTCTAAAACACCCAAATGTAGATCTTTACCCATTTCTGTCTAATGGCGCTTCAGGTAATTGATCTCTCACTGTTTTAAATATAGCTAAAAGAGTTACTCATCAGACTGGCAGTGAGATATCTGCTTCAGGGCAGATATTCAGGAATTACTGTGTAGCTTTCCCCTGACTATAGTTGTTTGCTGAAAAAATGAACATGTATTTTCCCTTTAGATAACATCAGAGCAGAAAAGTTACTAATTCAACAGAGCTAATAACTGGCTAATGTAGCAAAAAATAATTTATAAGTATTTAATTTTCTACACATAGATTTGCAGATATGTAATAGCACACATGCAATATGTTTTTCTGAAAGATACTTTAAGGCAATCTACCTGTAAGTCTCTTTAAAAGCACTTAATTACAGAGAAAAGCACTGTAGACATAAAGTATTTCAAAAGCTACAATTAAAAAGAATGATCATTCAGAAGTTTGTTAACAGCCTGATAACACAGAACAATACTAAGAATTATTATGTTAATTCTGTGAAAGTCTGAATTAAAACATGCCACATATACTCTACCTAAGTGCCTTTTTTGCCTTGGAAAGAAACAACTAAATGAACCAATATACAACTAGGGTGTAGCAAGAATATATTCATTATAGGCAATGTCCTGAATAAAGCAGGTTCTGAAACTACTTTGTTGTGTGGGATTTGGATTTGAATTTCATGAAGATAATATAAAATCTTAAAAGGACATTTCTGAGTCTTCATTTGTTTGTCCATTGACCCAATCAAATCCTGCATGTAAAAAGTGTCTGCAAATGTCAGGCTTTTCTGTGTGTTATGATGGTTGTACCAGGAGATTAAAAATACATTCACATCAAGGCTTTGATCAAGGGTGCACTTCAGAAACAATCTCCAGTCTTACAGAAACAATCTGCTCTTACTGTGCTTTGATTTGCATCACAGAGCAGTCTCAGAGCAGATAGGTTCATCTCTTTTTGCATAAAAGTAAGATGGAAGGTGTTCTCCAGACAGTAACAAGTATTCTGCCTGAAGAAGCAAAAACAGCCCACAGTAAAAACTCTGAAATGTACACAGTGTGAACTTCAGGCCCTTAGCACTAATTGTTTTGCAGTATAAAGCTGCTTGTGGTGCACTGTACTACTAATGCTAATGTAAACATAGCCTAATTTATTCTCCTAGGACAACTGGAGGTACTACTTGGATCTTGTCCTATCCCCCTTTCATTTTCCCGCCTGCTGAGATTCTGCTCATACTCTGCCGATGCAAGTTTCTGCAAGATGTACCTGTGAAGTTAAGAAAGCTATTAAACAGACAATGAGTTTTTAATCTTTACTTAAAATCCCTATATTTTCCTACTAGAAACTTCTGGATTTTGATTGAATAAATAAATTAGATTTTTTATTTTCTTCACTTGGACCTGTTGCCAGGTACTTATGCTAATAAATAACTGTGGAGAATGCTGTTTAGAAGAATGACATCTGCAGAGAGGATAAAATCTGCATGAACAAAACTCTCCATCACAATCTGTGAACTCCATGAAAAGAGAGGTCTTGTGCTTTGCAAAACAGAACAGCCATAAGAGAAGAATCAGTCTTGGAGTCCAGAAAAAATATAAATTTCTTCAAACAGGTTCAAACTTCACATTTTACACATTTCACATGATCTGTCACTGTCTTCCACCCATTTCAATACAAAATTTAAAATGAGAACTACTTAGTGATGAATGAACTCCTCCTAAGATGTCTTCCTCCTCAGGCAGAAAGGCGAGTTTCTCTAATGAGCTGGTCTCCATTTTAAACTTTCATAGCAACTAGAGCGGCCTACATCACATTCTTGCAGTGAAGCCTCTGTTTATGCCTCACTTCAATCCTGAATACTTTACCATGGTGCACAGGTCTTTGCTTATACATATTTCAGAAATATCAGGAAGCAAATTATGTTCCAGTGATAACTTATTTAAATTACTAAGCTCTTCATAGGTTAAAAATATTTCCTTTTGTTGTAATGAGGAAAGTTACCACTGATGGGGATGAAGAGGAAGACCATGCTGTGAAATCTGTCTTCTTACCTGTCATCTTGAAAGGAAAAGGGATGCTTATTGTAACAGGTGCTTCCTTTTTCTGAAAGGCATGAAAATCTCAAAAGGCATGATGACCCCCGTTGTGATTTTAATTTTTATGCAGTAAACTGCCAGCAATGCTTTAGGCTCTATTTTCCCTTTTCTCGGCAAGACAATTGAAAGAAATGAAGTGCCTTTCCATGTCCTGGAAAAGAAGCTTCCTCACCATGCCCCCTTCCTGTTAGGAACTTGTCCAGTGGTTCCCTCCTATGTGCATCAGTGGAATTACTACATAGATCTTAATATGTCTGCTTCCTTCAATATAATAGAGGTGTTACTATATAGCTCTAAGACATGATGAGAGGTGCAAAGAGAAGGCCTTTCAGAGCACAAATGTGAGAACAGCTTCATGCAGATACATTAACCCCTTAAACAACTGGTAATCAAGAAGATTGATTGAACTGCTAATCAAGAAGAGGATGCCCCACATCTCTAAAGACCAAATCAGTATATTGTTTTGTGATTTAAACACTGATTAAAGTCTGTGAACATGAGCACCCAGAGACTAATAAAACAAGCTGGGAAATACACAAGTTTTAGGCTACACGGTGCAATTACAATTAATCAAAAACACTGAAAAATGTTTAAAAAAATAGACCTTGTTTATCCTTTAAATCAATAGAGTCCATTAAATGGAAAGTGAAAGAAAATAAGACTCTAATTACTAAATAAGAAATAATTCATCTATGAACTTTAACAAATTGAGATTTATTATTGGAATTGTTTTATCTCAACAAAGTCAGATTTTTTTGAGATGATAATTTGATCAGATGTGAATTTTCATACAGCATTTTAGATTTCTCCATTACATATAGCTTTTTAATAAAAGAAACCAGCAGTAAAATTTAAGAAATTTTGTCATGCACAAAGGTTATAATTTGTCATTAAATGCATCAATGTCTAATGAGGAATGGCTGAGGCAACTGGAGTTGTTTAGTCTGGATAAAATGAGGCTCAGAGGAGACCTTATCACTCTCTACAACTGCTTAATAGGAAGTTGTGGCCAGGTGGGGAGTTGATCTCCCAGGTAACAAGCAACAGTACAAGAAGAAAAGGTCTCAAGTTGTGCCAGGTGAGATTTAGATTGAATATTAGGAAAAAATTCTTCACTGAAAGGGTGGTCAAGCATTTGACCAGGCTGCCCAGAGGTATGGTTGAATTAGCATTCCTGGAGGCATTTAAAGATGTGTAGATGTGGTACTTAGAGACATGGTTTAGGGGTAAGCTTGGCAGTGCTAGGTTAACAGTTGGACTTAAGGATCTTAAAGGTCTTTTCCAATCTAAATAATTCCACAATTCTTTGAATAATTAGGACTTGCCAAATTCTATTTATGTATAAAATAAACAGTAAAAACAGTATACACTCAAGTAGAAACAGTACACGTCTCCTTAAAATACATGCAACATTGGGAAAAAAAAATTATCGGTAAGTAATTTACTATTTGTGAACACAGATTTGGTTTTACTTATGAATTTACTGAAATTCAGCCATACAGCAAATAGCACTACCTTTCACTTAACCTAATGTCATTAATACAACAACCAGTTTTCTCTTCAAACAATAAGCAGGCAGAAAACAAGAAACATAATTAGTATAGAATCACACTAAGATTTCCTACTGATACTTGCTATTTTTTTTTTAGAATTTATTTTTACTTTATTTTCAAGAGTCTGATCAATAATCTCTTCCCTTTTTTCCACAGAGAACTGGACTAAGTTCCTCCTGATCTGTGTGAAGCCACAACTTCTGCAATATCACCAGTTTATTCTGACTCAGACCACATCTAATGTTTAAAATCCACACAGGGTCATCACATCTAAAAATTTGAAAAGGGAGATTCTGCTGCCCAATTATTCTGCTCTGCTCTGCACTGATGAGGCCTCACCTTGAATACTGTGTGCGGTTTTGGACACCAAAAAAAATAACAAGTTATTAGAGGGAGGCCAAATGAGGGCAACAAAGATGGTGAAGGGCCTTGAGGGGAAGCTGTATGGGGAGCGACTGAGGTCACTTGGTCTGTTCAGCCTGGAGGAGACTGAGGGGAGACCTCACTGCAGTTACAGCTTCTTGTGAGGACCTGAGCAGGTGGCCTGAAGCTGAGTTCGGGGATGTTTAGATTGGATATCAGGAAAAGGTTCTTCACCCACAGGGTGGTTGGGCATTGGAACAGGCTCCCCAGGGAAGTGGTCACAGCACCAAGCCCGACAGAGTTCAAGAAGCATTTGGACAATGCCCTTGGGCACATGGTGTGACTCTTGGGGATGGTGCTGTGCAGGGCTGAGAGTTGGATCCTTCGCGATCCCTTCCAACTCAGAATATTCAATGATTCTGTGATTCTGCAAAAATATCTACTTTCTCCTAGAAACAGGAAAATAAAACAGCAAGGCCTATAATCAAAAAATTATAGAGGGACAAACTATTCAGTTTAATGTATAAATCTCTTAAAAAAAATTATATGCAACAAATGTTTATCTGGCAAAAATAAACAAGTCCAAAATCTTAGCAAGAATAGGAAGCAAACCTGTGGTGACATTATGTCTTTTGCTTTATTTGCATTCATGATATGAATGTACTCTCCTCTGGCTTTGTGAAATTGTTCTTCCTGTGACATTATGATAAAACACTGTTTCAGAAACTCTGGTTTATACTGCTCAAATCCATCATGAAGGCAGTGTGACAGCACAGAAAACTGCAAGGTTCCCTGCCCTCTAGACAGCACTCTTCTCTGGTCTCTTTAGAGAAGAACACCTGAATTATGCTGCAAGCTCTTCACTTGTTACCTTTCCAGTGAGCCTGAAACAGTGATAACAGCTATTAAATAAATGAAGAGTAAAATGTTGAGATGATTGCTGCATGAAAAAGGTCTGGCCAACCTGACAAGCTCTGTCTAAGCCATTATTCCCTTGGATACAGCGATGAGACCAGTAATCGAACTCAGCATTTTCCCTGCAAGTTCTATCTCATAACAATACTGGAAAATAAAAGGAATGAGAAAAAATCTTTAAACAGGCTACTTCCTGCTGAAAACAGGGCATTAACGCAAAAAAAATCTGCATAGAGGCAGAGTAATGACTGAAGGTATGATAAACAAGCACTCATTCTTTTCTAGTACAGTAATTTAGCATTAAGCACTTGTAGATCTGATGTGTAAAGCCTATTCTCACATTTAGCTTTATGGCTGATATTTTTAAAAACATATAGAGGCATGTTTTAAAAGGGTAGTTAAACTTTTGTTCTGTATACTGTTGCAAGGATTAACTATTAAACAAATAAGAATTCTTAAAAAAATGACTAACACATAGACATGTGACTGACTGATATAGACCCTAAGGCTCATAAACCCAAAGGGTTTTAGATACTACCTGATAATTGAAAGCTATGTTTAAAAGATTGTGTAAAGAGTCTGTTACCTGTACTGTAGATCAAATCAGTGCTCAAATACTCAATGCTCAAAGTAGGCCAACTGAAGCTGAGGATAGGAAGGACCAGGTTCTTGGGTTTGGCTATGGCGGTGCTTCTTAACTATTTTTATAAATGCACCAAGTGCTGAACCATTACTTTTGTTTTAACATACTTCAAGTCTATCCACATCTTTCTTGGCTCAAGCAGCTGACAAATCAGCATGCTGATGTTAATCCTTTCACAATATACAGCAGGTGTATTAATGCCTGCTTTGATTCCTGATGGGATCACACTTAAGGACTGAAGTTTTTGTTTATGTTTACTTAAAGCAGCATCGCATTTTTGTGCCATCTTGTGTTTTCTAAACAGCTCCAATCAAAATTCTTAGTTCACATTTCCAAAATTTTAAAACATTACTTTGTTAGACATTAGCGGCCTTTCAAATATATATATATATTTACATTTATGAGTTCATTGTCCTCATGCCATGTTAAGCATTGAACATTCCAGCTTTTCTTTACTTAATGAAAGCCAGGAGGAAAATTCAGTCTTAAATGGGCTTCAATACCATTTGAGGAGTTTGCTGTGAAGACAGAAAAAACCCTAAGGAAGTAAAATTCATTTAGGCTGTGCACTTAAACACTTTAAATTACGGAAGCACCGTTGGAGTTTGCTTTTCCCATGCTATCTCAGCTATCAAATCAGGCCCAGTGGGGCTAATTTGCCACATGACACTTTGAAAACTTTTTAATTCTATCATAACTTACTACAAACCCTTTTATAGTTCAACACTAAGTAAAAATTCCAATAAATAGAATTATATCTACCCTCCCCCTTTAACACCATCTTTTTGAAATCTGCAATTTGCACATCTTACTAATAATTTGGTCCTCCGTTTATTACTCTCTACAATAGTTCTTTACTTAAAAATATGAGGCTCCTGTTTAGTATTACACAAAAGTGAGGTCATTAAATGAAGTCCTAAAAAATTTATTATGTAAATACTTGCAGGTTTCTACTTACTGTGATACCAACACCAAATCTATAGTAGTGCTAAAGCAAAGTGAAAGGGATAGTAATAATTATCAGAAAATACTCATATTTTTAGAAAAAGCTATTTTTTTTCTTATATATATACACACACACACACAGTTCACTATGCAATCTGTGAATTTCTCAGATTTTCCTATTATTCACCTAGTAGCCATCAGCTGACATTTTCCCAGAGGAAAATGTACCCAAGAATTGATTAAAAGAGACGATAAATGGTGAGAAACATATAGAAAGAACACCAACCGCTCATTCCAAGGCAACGCAAATGAAAGCTGGAGGCAACAACACAATACTCAGCAACAAGTGAAGTATGTATATGGCAGTGGCTGGATAATAAATGCCAATGATGAAAATGAAGCTGTACATGTGTTTTTTAATTGTTTTCTTTTTTTTTTTTCCCCAGTTTTTAACCTTGAAAGACTATCTCTGGTAATTGGAACACAAAAAGGTACTTAATGTGTTAAACAGTTTTGAGGGGGAGGGGGTGCATTTTTTAGTAGGGGATTGTTTTAGCTATAAAATAAAAAATTCAAAGAGGAATAGCCTGGTTTTGTTTTGCAAGATGTAGGCCAAAATAATGACGAAGTTTTCAGATATACAGTCTGGAAAAGTGTATCTATGAGAAAGGCAAATACCTTTCCTGCATTAAGTATTCAACTAAAGAGTCACAATAATGGATTTATATAATTCTGACCCAAGCAGATACAGAAGAAACATATCAAAGTGAAAATATTACATTTTGCTTTTTTTTTTTTAAAGGGTCCTCAATCTAGTATTAGAAAATGAGGAAACAGATGCATTAAAACTTTGAAAATATCATACCTTTTAGTATTTAACAAAATCCTTTTGATCACTTCAAAGGTTTTGATTTTTGGTTTGTTTGTTGTTTTTTTTTGTTGACACTTTCTTTGGACACTGAAACTTTTATTTGCCTTGAGCATTGCATTACCATCTAATACATTCCAACTGCTTGTCTGAATTATGGACTTACTGTAAAATCAAAGACAGTATCGCAGCAAATATACTGCTAAGTCTCCTTCTTCAGCTTTTCCATTCTTTCATGTGTATGCTTCTATAGTTTCTTTCCAGAAGTCTTACTGGTTGTTCTTTCCCCTAAATTGCCATTTCCAACTCAATATGTCATACTTAGATCCATATGTGGCTCATAAAATTCACACCCTACAGCTAAATCTCAGTAGTGTAAATCTAGCTGATATCCTGAAAGCAAATATGAGATACTGAAGACAGATAAGGCTCAGTAGTTAGTCTCCTTTGCTCAAAAACAGCATGGAAGGAAGGTCAGAGGGAAGGTAAGTAATACAAAATAATAACTGTCAGCCTGTATTTGTGACAATGACCTTACGAGGGAAAGAACTTCAGTGTTTGGTGGTTTTCGGCACTTAATGTTAGAAATCGCCTGAGAAAAATAAAGCAAATACCACAGGAAATAACACTAGTGGCTTTAAGATTGCTGCCTCAGTTAGCTTTTCTTGCCAACCAGGAAATACAGTACTTTCCTGCGTAGCAGGAAATTTGTGCTTGGGTGCTTTCGTCATGAGATGAGTATTGATCCCATGCATCCGTCTTCCATCACTACCCCCAGTTTGAAGAAAATGAGTCAAAATTTCTTGTAATTAATGCTCAAATGAGACATGTAAACTCAATATAGAAAGTGGTTTTGATTTGAGTTTATCAATTTCATCAAAAGGCTCAATCTCAGAAATAATCTATTAATGTAGAAGAGATTTTCTTCAACAGCTTTACTTAAATCTGGTATAACCCCAGTCTAAAGTGATGTTATTTCATTCAGCATGTGGCCATTATGGGACCCTTCCCATTCAATCTGTGCAAGATATCCTTCATCTAAAGTAGCATACTTTCTTCCACACCACCATGTATACACTAAACCTTACAGGCTGAAATTTTGAATGTCTAAATCCCCTTTGGTTCTGATACAGTAAGAGCAAGCAAAGCCCAGCATTGATTTAGTTGATCAGCCTCTAGTGGACTGCATTAAGAGGAGCTGAAGCACTGTTCTGACTCTAGTGACTATCTGACAAATGTACCTCAAGTATAACCGGAGTTCAGACATGCAGCACCCATATGTGCAAATCAAATTCCATTCTAAATGTCTTCCGTGTTAAAATGGTGTCTTCTGTTTCAGCCCTAACATCTCACTCACATGATGTTTTGAAAGGTAGAAATATCAGCATTGCTAATAAAAATCATAATGTTCCAATAAGTATACACAAAACACAAAAACCATCACAAATATATGATTTTAAAAAATAAGCTGAGATTACTTTTTTCACAATATATTATTCACAATGTAAGTATTTTTTTATAACAGTATATGTATTTTTATAACAATAATTTTTTTTAACAGTATTTTTTATAACAGTATATACAGGTATGCTACAGAGCTCTGTGTTACAATTTATGTACATGAATTCAAATTGAAGATGAAGTGAGTCAGTTATATATAACATGATCTTTCCAGTAGGTTTATAAGTACCTTTTGCACATTATACCAAAATATACAAACTCTTCTGTGTGTTTTTGAAATGTATTTAAGACTTACAAAAACAAGGTGACCCCGGAAGTCTTCTACAAAATTTTAAGCCATTGAAAGTTAAAAATCCCGTACTTATACTGCAACAAGTATTTTCTCATGTAAATGCTCTGGATATTTTGTGTTCCAAAATTGTAATCATCGATTATGAAAAAATTAAATAAATACACAAGCCTATTTCAAGGCAAGAGGGTACCTAGCCAGTATTTGTTTATTTCATTACTAGGATCTTAATAATTTTAATTCCAAACTATGTGAATTCTGTGCAATGATGTCATAGCCCTCTAAAATCAAAGATGCCGTTCCAGCAAATAAAAATAAATAAGTTTAAATTTAAACATGCACATTCACAGATGGCACAAAGGTTTAACACTGTATGAAGGAGTTAAAGGAATTCAAATTGCCTTCATTTTCCACCAGCCCTGAGAAATAGCTCTTTCAGAAAGGTGTTATTGTATTTGTACGATCTAGGTTGCACAGGATGTACAAATGAGGCAATCCTAAATTCACAATGACTGTCCACTCTATTCAATCAATCTTAATAATTGCAAAATAGTAATTGAGTAAAATACTAGCATGAAACTGTACATTGCCATGAATTCACAAAAGTTTAGTGAAAGTAGTTCTTAGATCTACATATTTTTGATCCTCAAGATGTCTGCAACTTAAAACGCTGACAAAGAGAGGATAAATTCTACAGATAAAAATAAATTTTGTTAGGGTTATGGCAATAATCTCTAAGGGATGAGCTATATGGTGCTCAGCAAGAGATTCTTGCCCAGTCAGAGTGTAGTTACACTGCAGGTTCGGTAGATGTTAAACCTCCTTTTATGTGTGGAAGGATTATCTGATCAGTCATTTAGAGGGACAGGGCCCTTGTCTATAATGAAACTTTGAAGAAACTAACTATCTAAGGGCACATTTTCAAAAATCCCACTCTAATATTAAGCCTCCTAATTGGACAAAACACAGGTTCTGAATTCACTGCAGAGTGTTACATATGCATAAGCTACTTACATTGAAGACCAATGTCACTAACAGATCATGTCTGAGCTATCACAAACTTTTGAAACAATCCACGAATCAGCAGGATAATCTCACTCAAAATCCCTGCATATTATCATATGCTGCCTAGTAAGACTGCTCTTTAGAGCATATTGCAAAAATGAATTTTCTTAAAATGAATTATCTCAAAATCAACCGTAGCAGTACGTGAATTCCCTTGGTGTGAATGGGGGAAAGATTTCCTGAATAAAAATGTTGTCTTCAAGTTCCCCAGCTATGTGTTTTGAAAGGCAATAAATCAGAAATACCATTTTATACCAACATATTTTTATACCAATATATTGAAGCATAATCCAACTTTATACAAATACCTGAGAGCTCAGACCCATAAAACTGTATGTGAAGTTTCCCACTCTCACTATAATTAATTTCAATGTCTTCAGTTGTGTCAGTTGTAGTGAATAACTTTTACTTTGTATAGAAGAAGGAAGTTGCTAGGCTCAAATGAATACTTAATATATCTCTGCTTTGTACAGTGCCGAAAGTACATCCTTCAATAAAAAAAAACCTGTAATTGGGACACAGTCTCTATTTACCAGGTCATTAAACTTAGCAATATTGCAGCCCATAGCACATCTACTATACTACAATCAGCACTCAGGAAAATATTAGGCAAAATAAGGTATCACTGCTGAAGCAACAATGCAATAATGCAACAAATGTTGTCATCCAATAGACACCGGGGCTGAAAAATGGAGCCCTTGCAACATTACCATAAAACAGTGAAAACAGCAGGAAATCCAAGGCAGTAAGTATCCACAGTCTGGAGATGGAATTGAAACAGCAAGGGGTAGAGGCACGGTTAGTACATAATCTAATGAGATTATACTAACAGTAAGAAAGAGGTAAAGAGAAGACATCAGTAAGTCCTCAAAAGAGCTCAAAGTAACTGATTCTAGAAAGCTGAGAAATTGCATAACAGAAGAACTAAAACAATGAAGAGTTGTAAAAAATTACAGCATGTACTTGACACAGTCAGAAGAGCACCATGGAGCTGTATTTGCAAGTACTAAAAGTCTAATAAATGACTCAGTAGGATGCTGATAAAAGCTAGAATAGTGGGATCCAGAGGAAAAAAATAAATAGTTAAGGAAGAAACTCTTCAAAATAAGCAGGAATACCTTTGAACAGGAGAAGACTCAAATTTAGATTTCTGTGTTGCTCAGAAAAAGGCAAGTAAATCTTAGAAAAACATTTAACTAAAAATGATCTTGATATAGTCGGCTAAGACCTGAAACTCTGCTACTGTCTCTACAGGATGTTGACATTTGTTTTCATTTTGAGTTGGCATTAAAAATCTGACCCCACACTAGCACCAAAATGCAAAATTTGGAAAATATGTCCATTTTTCAGGAAAATGTGTCTATTTTTCAAGAAAATGTATTTATTAAAATATTCCAGCTTATTATGGTTTTGGGATTTTTTTTTAGGTGTTGATTGTTTGTTTTGTTGGGGTTTTTTGGTTGGTTGGTTTTAGTTTTGTTTGGAGTATTTTTTTTTGGGGGGGGTGTTTTGTCTTGTTTTTTTGGAAGGAAACCTCCCAGGAAACCTCTTTAACTGCATTATTCTCTTCAAACTGCAGTGAATGTTTTGTTAGGAGAAAACACTACCCTACTTTGTAAAATTCTATTTGCAAATTAATTTGATAAAAGGCCACAAATTCATTTTTAGAGTAAGTCAAAAGTAATTTAAAATACAGAGTAACAACATGTCATGAGCTGTCTGCCTCCTCAGAAAAGAAAATCAACAGGACCCTAAGCATTCTGATAAATATTTTCAAATCTGCAAGTCAAAAGAGTGGATTCCTTAAAGTAATTTTAAAATCGGACTTTCAGTACACAGTTCAATTTTTGAAAGTTCTGTCATTCATAACTCCAAGAAAAGTCAAGGGTGAAAATCTGCAAAACTTTCATCATATCTTAAAATAATGTCACTATTTTGGAAACTTAAAAATTATTTTGGTAATTGATTTTTTTAAAGTTCATAGATTTCAAAATGCTAGCAAGATTTTTTAAAAAATAATAGTATTCCATTAAATCAGATAATCTGTAAAGGAAAAGGTTTTCTTTCACATCTTTTATTAACTGAAAGGGTGTGTATTAACTCCAGATGCAGTTGTTTGGGGATAGAAATCCCAATACTGATAAAGATAATGTAGACTTTATGTGAAAGTAACCTAATGATACTGTAAGCCTTAAGTGTGATTTTACGACTTCACATTTACAGTTGTCATGGTCCTAAAACAACTACAGTTTTTCCAAGAGATATCAAATTAAGAAAATTCTTCCCTGGTTGCACTGCCAGACAAACCCAAGTTCAATAAAAAGACAACTCATTCAGAGTTGTCCAGAGGAAGAGAACAAAGCTGATGAGGGGCTTGGAGCACAAGCCCTGTGAGGAACGGCTGAGGGAGCTGGGGGTGTTTAGCCTGGAGAAAAGGAGACTCAGAGGTGACCTTATCACTCTCTACAACTGCCTGAAAGGTGGCTGCAGTCAGGTGGGGGCTGGTCTCTTTCTCCTGGCAGCAACTGACAGAACGAGAGGACACAGTCTTAAGCTGTGCCAAGGGAAATATAGGTTGGATATTAGGAAAAAGTTTTTTTATGGAAAGAATGATAAAGTACTGGAATGGTCTGCCCAGGGAGGTGGTGGAGTCACCATCCCTGGATGTGTTTAAAAAAAGACTGGATGAGGCACTCGGTGCCATGGTTTAGTTGAGGTGTTAGGGCATGGGTTGGACTCCATGATCTTGGAGGTCTCTTCCAACCAAGTGATTCTGTGTAATATTGCCCATCCTGTTGAAACTGAAAGACTTAAAAGTTATGCCTCTTTTTCTCTTGCTGTGATTGTCAGTGTCTGTTAGTGTGTCTCCTTACCTTCCACACAGCTAAATATAACAAGTGTTGATTTTTTTCTGGGTGAAAGCTCCAAGTGTTTACTCAGACCTCTTAATTTTGAACATAACATAATTTATCTGTCTGGGTGTGTAATTCCTCCTGTTGATTCTTGTGTCTGATGAACTAGCAACCTGCCCAAAGAACACTACTTAAGAGTAGTGTTTTTTCAACTCCAGAATAATAAATCAATCCACACCAATCACATTAAGTTCTGCACTACTAAAATTCTAAATTCACTGAGAAAGATACATTTCATAGAATGAAGAGAACTTGTGCATTTTGTAGTACATGGAGCTTTACTGTTTTTCATAGGTAAGTCTGAGTCTCCACAGAAAACATACACTGAACAGTTTAATAGCATAGTCAGCACCAATTTTTCTACTCTTATAGCTAAACTACCTTCATTTTATCATAAATATGAAAAACAATCCTTAATTAAATTCCTGAAAACTCAAGGAAAAAAAATAAAATTAACTGAATAAAGCACGAAGATGCCAATACTCTATTAGCAGGAATTTAACTTTTCTTTTTTAATGCACATTTAATTTTTCTCTTACAAAAACATACCGCGTGTTACAAAATCGACAACACACTACTGAATATAAATTTGAGTAGATTAAATTTTTCTACATTTTCCATAATTTAAATGCTTTTCTATATTTAAAAATGCCAAGTAATGTAATAATTTCTATAAAATGCAATTATTTTAAAGTCAAAGGCCTTCCAAGAGAAATATTCACATCTAATGGCTATTCTAAATAAAATATAACAGTTCAGTTTGGAACTGAAAACAGCTTTTTTTGTTCAGCAAGAAGTCCCACTACAATAAAATCTTTCTCAATGTAGTAGTTTTGTACTTTTGCCCATTTTCCCTGAATATGTATCTTTACTGAGCCACACTGAATCTCCTTAAGAAAAAAGTGAACTTAATTACCTTTGCAAAGCAACAGTATTTACATCTCAAAAATATGCTATGAAAGCATGCAGCAAATTTGTCTTTTCTGCAGCTAAACATTCTCACTTATTTATGGTAAGATAAAACATTTTTTCCTTGACTACTTTAAAGAAGTCAAGAATACAGTCTTCCAAAAAGCTGCACAGGAAATACATGCTTTGTAATTATGAAAGTACATATAGATTGTACATTCCCTGACATAATGTAATGCATTTCATTACACAGAAGTACAATATAAGTAAAGTATTTTAACTTTTCCTTTTTATTTTTTCCTACAGGCAGTGGGTCTCCATCCTTTACTAATTTTGCAGAAAAACAGTAAAAATATTCTGTTATGACCACTATCTTACGCATAATTAGATGACTAATTCATAGCTATGTATTAAGAATCATTACTGGAAACAGTGCATTGAAAAGAAATTATGTAGGTAGTAAAACAACTAACAACAGCTGTTAAAATATTTAGTGTAATGTCCAGCTTTTATGCCAAGAAATCTTATGTTAAGATTCAACAGTGATTAAGTTTCAAGGCACAACATGAAAAAATCACTATTAACTCATTTAGCAATGTGGAATTTTGATTATGATTTTCTATATTTCATTTAAAAATGTATTTAAAACTTAAAAATTTTAAGTTAGACCTATTTCTCTGTGTGGACATTTTCATATATGCTACGTTTCTTTCCCTCTAGTGCCCAATGTATTTTCATAACAACTCTATTCCTTTTTGTGTTTAAATGAACATACAGACTTGCACGTGTTCATGCATTTGTGCAAACATATATGAAATATTTTTAAGAAAAATCCAAAACTCTACTGTTTCACTTGAGACAAGAGAAAAAGCATACCTTTTCTGGATCAGTTGTTGTAATGACCCACACGCAGTGTGCATTGTCTTCATATTGAACTGGATAATTTGGTGATGTGATAATGCCACTTGGTCCACGTAAATTAGACCCACATGTTCTAGCTAAAATGATAACCAAAAAACCAGATTGCTTTAGACGAGATGCTCTGTTTAAAATAAATATTATAAAATTGCCACAGCATTAGCAACAACTTGCCACAAAAGTATTACTATGCTGGCCCTTAAAGATATTTCAGCCAGACAAAAAAAAATCCTAAAAATTTACCTACAGAGGAAGAAATGAGCATTTTTCAATTAATCAGCCCAACATTTACAATACTTTATTCTTACTTTATGTAGATTAAATACTCAAAATTATCATGTTAATATTAATTATCATTAATAATATTCTGTCTGGAGAGAGATTTACCCTTTCCAAATGGATGGAGGAAGCCTTCTGCCCATGAATGTAAGAAGGGCCAGTATGTGCTCCCCTTCAGGATTTCCCCATGACTTGGAGAAAAAAACACATGTATCACAATATTTATGTAACTTAACCTAAACATGACCTTCAATGGTGTCTTAGCTCTTTACACCACAGAAAATATAATTAGAAAGAAAAAAATATAAAATGGTTCTAGGCAGTATGTAGTCTGACTTTAGTAAAGCAGATTCAGTTGCGAAACCATCACAATCTCTCTGCCACATTCAGCAAATCCAGATAGTCAGTATTTTGAAAATATATTACTTAACATATTCAGTTATCTTGTAAAGATCATTAAGGATAGATTTTGCAAGAATATGCAAATTTCTCAAAATATTTAAGTATCTAGAAGCATTTAAAAATATTTAGAGATATAATTTCCAGTGACACAGATTTATAGAACTCAGAATATTTCAAAATGTCACAGTCATGTTTATGGTACTACAGTACATTGTCAACATGCTAAACAGAGAGTCTAGATTATAAAATTTCTAAGTACTTGGATAAAAATCTCAGAATCTATCCATATATCTTCCACTACCTTCTGATGTAATTTAGTCCCTTCAGTTACTGAAGTTTCAATACAGGCAAGAGGAACGACTAGCTTCTTTAAAGCTCTGTCATTCTTTTTCTGAATATTGGAATAAAAACACACAACATATTTCTGGTACTTTAGAAAACTTTAGTTTTCATCTCTCTCTGTGGCTGCCTCTATTCTAAAGCATGAAATAAGAGCGTTTCTTTACTTCATGAACTGCTGGGAGGAAGCCTTATCTTCTCCATGAATAGAAGTGTGATTGGCATAAATAGGAAAAAAAGGTACTAGATGAAAATAACTATCAGATTTTCTATCCTTCCATCACAATATATTACCAGCACATGGTCTTTTGTTACGATGATAGAGACTAGATTTTGAGAACTTGCTATAATTCTATGACAAGATTAATCAACTAGGACTCCATTTTCTGTGTAAACAAACAAACAAAAAGTATAAGTTCAGGTGTTACAAGTCCTCCAGTGTTTCTTAAACCACTATCATTTGCTACCCTGGTAAGTGGCATTCTGGTGTAAGATTTTGTGTGTACAAGAAGTATCACTGATCTGCCTCAAAATGACTGTAAGAGTATCTCTAACAGTTTGTATGATTTCTTTCTTTTCCAGTTAATGGTGGTGGTTTGCCCTGTTCATCCTGGCTAGGTTGTCTGGTTCTAGGAGAACATAAGGCAAGCACATTTCAAGGGTCAAGGCTCTCATTGGCATGTACAATCTAAATGTGCAATCCCAAAGAATTTTTCTCCTGAGATAAAAAGTTCTGTACATAGAGATCCATTCTTTATTTTTTTCCTATACACCTCAGTTCTGATGTACTTTGGCAGCATGTATATTTTTCTGTGTTTTTGTTTCAGACAGTAGATTGCAATGGAAAAACACACAAAGGAACAAAAAGCCACTTCCCCTGCTTCACCATAAAAGCAGGGCAGGCAGGAATTTAGAGCAGGGGGTCTAGATGTGAAAACATTTAGAAATAAGTTAGAAGATCAGGTTTTACGTAAAGTTGAGCAAAATAGATGAACAGAAAGGAATTTACTGAAAAATCAGGACTAGGTAAATATCTGGAACTGATAGGAACATAGTATGATTGCGAGAATCTCATATCTGGGAATTAATTTAGAAAAAATTAACGTAAACCTAATTAATTAGTTCTACTTAAAGCAAGTTTATCACGATAAAAGGAAGATTAAGTGTAATTAAAACTATTTAAAGGAAATTTTCTCCCTAAATTGTTACTCTTTCTACACATTTGATTGTATGCTTCAAGCTACATAAAAGTCTTCGTGCATTTATAATCATATATACACATATACATAAGATACAGTTCCCTGTTTTAATTTGCTTAGTTTTGAGTTTCATTGCAGAAGAAACTATAAATTACCCTTCCAAACTTCACAAAATATTCCAAAGAATAGCAGTTACCTCTGCAAATTGGCCTGTGGTCACTCCAGGCAGCCAGTGTATCTGTCACTCTCTGACAAGTGATGCTCTTAGAACCTTGCAGCACATAATTGTCTTCACAGGAAAACTGTACACT
Organism: Promerops cafer; assembly: GCA_013398275.1. Taxonomy (NCBI): domain Eukaryota; kingdom Metazoa; phylum Chordata; class Aves; order Passeriformes; family Nectariniidae; genus Promerops; species Promerops cafer. Next base: position 275,559 of record VZSE01007449.1, read on the forward strand.
TGCACCCACCCTAGGAAAAAAAAGGGAGAAAGAAGGAGGGAATTAAATATATTTTAATGTCAACATCCTCAAACAAATGTAAATATTGCCAAGTGACAATATTTCAAGATCCAAACATAGAAATTGAAGTGCAAAATTCTACTCTATCAATACTGTATTAATAAAAAACAACTTATACTCTAGGGAAAAGGTCTATTATTCAGTTTGCCCACCTTTTAAGGAATACAAAACAGTTGTGACACTAAGTTTCTTCTTTTACAGTATGAGTTAATATATGGATATATATATTATCTAAGAAAATATATAAACACAATTCTTTCAGGCAACAAAACTTAATGAATAATTTCAACATTGTTATATTCACTCAAATGAGAGAATAAGCAATTAGATATGGAAATTTGTCAACACATACAACCAGGAAATATTAACTTACATCGATGGCAAAAATTCATTAAGTATTCCTGACCTTGTTGAAATTTCTTCTTAAACATTGCATTAAATGATACATTTTTAGGATTGAGATTTGACTGTTACACTTGTAACACTGAAATGTTTGGAATATTTATGCTGCCCAATTGTTATGAAGATTTTCAAAAACTGTATACACTTATGGTCTATATCACAGAGAGTTTTCTTAAACAGTATTTACGTATTTGGCTCGATTTATTCTTTCTGACATTCTTTGTTCCCCATCATAATTAATTGGTTCTGTTCGTTTTCTTGCCCTTTTAAATCTGTATTTGATCGTCCCATGTCGAGAACTAAGTGAACTCAATAAAGCAGATTTCTCAGTTTAGTCTCTGTAAGTTATTAAGTCCCAAACACCAGAGGATTGCTATATGGCAGTCCAGAGGCTCAAACTGTGCTGCAAAGAACTGCATATAATTTCATTCACTATCACCCTGCTCATTCCCACCCTTCATGGACAAGTATTTCCTAAGTTTCTCAGAGAATCTCACAAACACAAAATATATTGTTTATTGATATCATTATGTGTTTCTATAGTTCTTTTCATTCTTTCAGAAAATTTTAATACGATTGTTTTCTTTTTTTTGGTTAATTTTAAAATTTGAGGCTTCAAATCTAGAAAAGTTTTAAAAACTACTTTTCCTATCACTTTGTTATTGAGCTGTTAAATAAGAAAACTCAGAAAGGCAGGGGAAATATTGGCCTTTTTCTCCCATAATGTATGAAAAATGCATAAAATTCTTGAAAGGTAATGTAAGTTTCTAAAATTGTGTTTATTTTATATGTGTCATAATCTTCAGAACATTCTTAAAACCCTCAGAAAAAGAGACCAAGAATTTTTCTAAATAAATACCTCAAATTAATAAAATTTAGTTTATTTTATTGTTAAAGAAAATATTACTCAATAATCTGACATTTTAACGACATAAACACATATTTTTACTGGCATTTTTCTTCTATTTTCTAGAATAAGGATCTCTGTATTTCCTTTTCTAAGAAACACACAAAAAACCTAGCAGTGATAAAAGCAAATTGAGAACTAAAGTATTTAAAAATCATATTGGATAAAGACCATCCCACAAGTGCAATGTTACATGAAGCAACGTGAAAACCAACATTTCCCTTAAGTTTGCTAATATCAAAGCATGGAAGGAGAATTACAAAACTGTGCACATACAAAAACATAGAGTGAAATTAAATGTATAATTATTGGATGTCTTCAACAGCAATTTATAATTTAAAATACCTGAATATTCCTCCAAAAGAAACAAGGGGGATGGGGGGAAATGAACAGGAGAAATACAAATATTTTTATGTTTAATGAAGTTAAGGATTTTATGTTTAGATTTGGTTTGGATCATTGTAGAAATACTTTTAAAGTTTTTATTAATGTATACATAAAGCATTACATACTAATTTAAGCTATACACTTATGATGATTCAATTTGTTCCAATATTATTTTACAAAGTATGTATTTCAGGTGCTTGAGGATTTTTTTCCTAAAGCTCTGGAAATAGCTTGGATCTAAGGATATAAGGGCAATTAATGTGAACTTCATACATTTTACACAGTGGATATAATCTTTTGAAATGTCTGAACACAAACTAAGGGACACAAAGTTAATATGCTGAATACAACATAATAAAAACAAAGAAGAAACATAGCAAAAAATGTCACATTAAAGAGCAAGGTAGGGACACAAAGTACTCCAAAGCTCCTTATGGATCTAAATAAGCATCTTAGGAGAGGGGATGCATCTGGACCACAGTCTACAATAAAACTATTCACACATCCAAATTGCTGAGTCTCTCCATTGATTAAGCTTGACAGTTTCCCATTTGAAAAGGGGACATTCTTTTGAAGACGTCTTATAGGTTGTTTGATATGTGATTTCAAAGAAAATTCCCAGTTCATTTAATATCCACTAGTTAACAATTAAAGGGTTTAATTGGGTTTGGGGGGTTTTGTTGTTTTCTTCTCTGTAAACTTCAAACACTACGAAGAAATCTGTTTCCTCATTTTTCTTTTTCTATTTTAAACTTGAACTCCATCCAAACATAATTTGTGGGTTTATAAAGAAGGCTAGAATTTGACTGAATAAAGCCATTTTTAAAAAAAGAAACTACTAACATAAAAAAAGTTAATTTCATTTTCAAAATCTGTTTTGGAAATTTAAAAGCCATTTGTTTCACAAGCATCGGTGAAATTGTGGAAATTGACTGCATTTTCATATTACCACACATACCATATGATATTTAAGCAGAGCTGAAACAGTATTATTTACATCCATTTCAGATTTCATTTAAACAATCTACGGGTTTTCAATCTCACATAAATATAAAATGTGATATTGACCTCAAAACTGTATTGATTATGTTCTCATTACTCTAGCGAAGTCTGACTTGCCATTTCTCCCCCAAAATGAACACAAATATCCATTGAGTTGTTTTAAAATCACAGAAAATCATCTCCCTATTTCCTGAAGTGAACACAGTAGAAGTGTGTCAGGAGGACAGAATGAAAAGGTTAAGATTTCAATACCTTTTTGTTTGCTTTATGATATTAGAATGAATGCCATTATTATGCTGAAAACGATGAAACCCTTTTCAAAGAACTTGTCATCACTGAATCAGTTGGGTATCAGGCTGTCTTGAAAACAAACCCTCTGCCTTTCCATCAATCCCACTTATAACATGTCTTTCAGGAGACTGGAAAAGATTTTGAATAATGTGCATATTCACATGTTTTAGTTCAGATTAATATTCACAGTTGTCATTCTTCTGACAAGAACAATAGCTCCTTCTGGTGTTTATACTTGCCTCTTAGAAAAGAAGAAAAAACACCGCCTTTCTTTAGTCTCCAGAGTACTTTTATTACATTGGATAAATGCAAGCAGCAGCAAATACTATTTCCCCTTCTCCTATGGAAGAGCTTGATTTGTCATTTCAGAGAAACAAAAATCAAATTCCAGCCAAATTCTCTATTTAAACGTCCATTTAGATTTAGACAGTTAACTTCAAGATAGATATTAACATTTTAAATAGATATTAACAAACTTTAAAGTACATGAGAAACAGTTGCTGCTGCATAATGAGTTTTCAGATAGTAAGTAAAGTGTTTAGGCAGAAAACAAACTGTTATCAAATAATATTCAGAACTGGAGGCCCAAAACATGCACACAATTAATGTGATCAAAGTATGCAACATGTTTTATTTATGTTATACGATGTTGCTTGTTGAACACCTTATGCATTTGTTTATCCCCATGAACAGTGATATACACTTGGTGAAATGAGAATATTGTAAGAGGCTTGATGGGATGAAGGAGGTAGGGAAATAGCCTTACTCTGTCAGTTTAGTAAGCATGAGCATTGCTCATAAGTAAGCTTCAGGCATTTAAGATACCTTTAACCCACATTCATTCCTAGGAGCCTGTGTTCAAAACATAGTTATCTGTGGTTTGCAAGGTTCTTTGACATTCTATTCCCTTGGATATCTTAAAATGTACTTTGAGCTCTAAAGTTCTTTTGGGTTTTCCTTCTTGGTATTTTTATGCATTGCTGAGAAATTTGTTGTTGAGCTCTTCCATGTTTGGGTTCACACATTTTGGATCTTTGAACCTGTTTCACCAAAACTATTTTAGTTTCCCTTCTATTTCAATTTATAGACTACCCCCTACAGGTGAAAAGAAGTAATTTCCTTTCTTACCCTCTGAGCTTATCAGCGCTCTTAGACCTGCGGCTGTTTCTTAACAATTGTTCATATGCCACTGATTTGGACCACAACTAGATGAGAGTCTGTTAGGCCAACAATGTATCATGAACACATAAAAGCTGTATGATATTTATAGTTACCCAGAATAAAGTAGATTGGAAGAGGACATTACCTAGCCCATTTGAAGCAGGCCCAGTTGGAAGAAAGGGCTTAGAGACCTGCTTGGGTGAGTTCTGAATGCCTCCCTGGATGGAGATTCTACAAATTCTCTTACATACTTCAATCCTTTACTATCCTCACAGTAAAAACATTATTTTTTTTTTCAAATCCTGAATCTAGTAGTAATTTACCATGTCCCACCTTATTTCCACTGCCTCTAGTCCTGTCACCGTTAACTATTTCCAGAGATGCTTTTCTCTCTCCACTAATAGCAAAGTGATCCTAGATACTGCCCCTAATTCTTTCAGCTAAGTATTTTATTTGGAGGAATTCAGAAGTGGCATGTTCTGCTTTATTTATGGCTTTATGAGGAGAGACTGAAGCAGAGGAGGGATACTGAGGCATGCCTGCACAAGCAGGAAAGCAAAATACTCTCCAAAACAACAGTGGGAATATAAAGGTATTCCTTGGATGAATACCCAGAGGCACTTTAATACCTCTTGAGAAATAGTTATATTCTAGCATCCCATTTTTACCTAGTCTTCTACTGCCTGATGCTTCTCTGCAATACAACAAACATTAATAAAGACTTAAATAGAAATTGCATTTGTTTTCTTAAAATAGTAGCCCTTTGGACAGCAAATACATACTGTATTTTTGTATCATACAATTTTATTTGCAGTAGATGTGCTTGACAAGTTGAATCAGAACACCTAGAAGAGGACATCAGCAAACATCTAGAAAACTTGTATCTCTAGCCTATTAATTGAAATCTTATTTAGCTTCATTATTTTTTAAAACACATTGAACTGCTGCCCTGCCACTAATGAAGCCATGACTTTGCATATAACTGAATCTTGTAATGTTGGAGTTCTTTATGATTTCTCAAACTCCTTTGAGGATAAATAGAGAAAGATCTGAAAAGTATGTCAGTCAGAAAGAGAATAGATTTTTAATTTATTTTTTCCTGTCAGTTATGACCTAGGTTGAAAGCCTTTATTCAGGAGGCAAGTTGTATTAATTCGCTTTCTAGAGTTGCAGAGAACTTTGCATAATTCCTTCTAATTCTTATGAATTGTTCTTGTCTCTTAGGTCTGACTGTCCATTCTCTGCTGAGAAATTTATAGATCTCTGCATGAACTGGAGGCTCCCATCTCCTTCCTTTGACCCTTTTCTCTGCTGTGCCTTCAAGTCTCTGTCTTCTTTCCTCAATGGGGGAACAGCAAACTTCCTCCTTTCTCCATAGGGGTCTATTTGACCTTGTCTTCTTTTTTTAATGTAACAAAAGGTGAAAACAAGAAAAAACAGGAGATGGCATTCATCACAGACTCAGACACTGAGTTTGCTATGTTCCTCAAACTTTTTAACAGCTTTTAAAGAGTGGGAAAATAGATAATACTCTGCTTCTTCTTCTTCTGTGCTGTCCATGGAGTTCTGCTTTTTCTCCATAGATGAGATTATTATGCTATAAAATTCTTTTTTTAAATGCATTGATTTAAAAAACAACTCAAGCAAAAACAATTCAAGACATGCAATTCAATAAATCTCTTTTGACAAAGAATCAATAGATTTAAAACTAGGGAAATTATACTCATCTATAGTTACAGACTGTCTTAGGTTACAATGTAAAATGTAACCAAAAGTATGTATCTATCACCATCCTCATAAACTGTAAAAAACAGGGGGTGTAGTATTCTTTATCTCCTCCATGACTCACACCTGATAACTCCCTCAGGAGGATTTCTTCTGCTATTGGGCCATCAAGCTTCACTGCATGACTGATAAAATTACATCATCCCATTGTGAGATGCTCTGCCCAGGGGGAGGAACCACCATTCCTGCCAGGATATATTCTGAGATTTGGAAAACCAGAACAGCCCTACCTACTGCATTCCCAGAAGAGCTACGTAACCACAACTGGACCTTCAGAGGAAGACCAGACCCTTCTACAGGATCACTGCTTCAACAGAATCACATTTACCACTTCAACAGGATTGCAGCCACCATTTAATCTAACTGCTACCAGCAACCTGACCAACAAGGTGTCAGGTTGTATCCTGACTCTATCAGTTTAAGCCAGTGTTTTTTGCCTTTATTTTAATTTTTCTATTAAATTGTAGTTCTGACTTACACTAGTTTTCTTTCAAACTAGCACACAGGCTGTGTTTAAAGGTAACAAGAAATACCTTCCTCTTGATCATATAGAAAATTAAATGTGCCTACCTGAAGTCAGAGCCTACCCTCTTCCCATTTTCAGGAATTCCAGGATCAGGACATGTATCAGATGCAATTGCATCCCCACCCTGGGTCACTGAAAAGTAAAGAAAAAAAAGTATTAGACATGCAGCTCTAAAGATGACTCTTTACGTCTCCCATACATAAACTTCCATTGCCTGAATGCAACCATATTTTACCATTTTTTCTTGAACCAGTGGAAATTATTACCAAAAAGAATCCCTATATAATTGATCTATTTGATATATTATCTATTTTCATTTGTTATGGAAAAAAAAGCTTTTCTTCTGTGGGAAATTATTTATTTCCCCCAGGCAGTCATTATTTTTATGGATACACTAGGATCCAAAGTTTTCCTCAGACAGAAAAAAACCCATTTCATGAAGTCACCTTCTGAAATCTTCACAACACACCATTGTAAGGTTAAGACAGTATAAGAGAAAACAAAACCTCCATAATAAAATCTGTCCATAATAAAATCTAAAATAAACAAAAGGCAAGAACCCAACTGTGATACTGTAGAACTGTAGAATTTTATAAATCCCAGAATCATTTAGATTGGAAAAGACCTCCAAGATCTGCGAGTCCAACTTTTGACCAATCACTACCTTGACTGAAGATAATGCCAAAAATATACAAAATATCCCACTGAACAATGTATTTGTAGCCAGCTGAATATGTGCTCATGCAAATGAGGCTCAAATCTCTGTTTTTGGTTTTCAGCTAAGAATAGAAAGACAAGGTATTCTATACTGTTCCACTCTTTTTGCCCTCCATTCTTTCTCTGTCCAGACTGTCAGATAATTAAATGATAAGACGTATATAAATATCCAAACTTATGGTACTCTCAAAATAATTTAAACATTGTGTCCCCTTTTTTCCTACTACATTCCTAAAATGGCAATTAAGGAAAACGTGAAGTTGAAAGTTATTCATCATAAACATGATATAAAGCAGAAGACTGAATATACAGAAAACCTGAACACACACATGCTCTTTGTCCTGCACATATACATGTATGGTGTGTCCGGCTGAAAAAGGAAGAACTGATATAAAGACTGTGGTGGATTTGCGCTGCCAGATTTTAGTAGTGCGGGCAGGGAGGGGGGTGGCTACAGAGGTGGCTTCTGTGAGAAGCTGCCAGAAGATTCCTCCATGTCCAGCAGAGCCAATTCCTGGCAGCTCCAAAATGGACCTGCTGCTGGTCAAGCCTGTGCCAATTAGAAATGGTGGTAACATCTATGAGATAACAGAATTAAGAGAAAAAAAGTTATTGTGCAGTTGTTATTGCAGCCAGAGAAAAGCAGGGTTAGAATGTGTGAAAGGAACAGCTCTGCAGACACCAGGGTCAGTGCAGAAGGAGGGGGAGGAGGTGCTCAATGGCACTGGAGCTGAGATTCCCCTGCAGCCCATGGTGCAGCCCACGGTGAGGCAGCTGTGCCCCTGCAGCCCATGGAGAACCACAGGGATGCTGATGCAGGGTCCTGCAGACCCATGAAGAGAGAAGCCCACGCTGGAGCAGGCTTGTTGGTAGGACTTGTAACCCTGTAAAAGACCTACGCTGGAGCAGCCTGTCCTTGCATGGGAGTTGTGGTCAGTTCATTAGGTGTTCTTTCTTCTGCGGCTCATGGGATGGATTCACATTGGAGAAGTTCATGGAGAATCATCTTCCATGGGAAGGACAACATGCTGGAACAGGGAAAGACTCCTCTCCCTGAGCAGCAGCAGAAAGAACATGTGATGAACTGACCATAACCACCATTCCTATCTCCCTGTGCAGCTGGGGGAGGAGACAGAGCTGGGAAGGAGGGAAGGGTGGGAGAAGCTCTTTAGAAGGTCTTATTTTACTTCACATTACCCTCCTATGATTTTGTTAGTAATAAATGCAATATCTCTAACTCCAGTCTGTTTTGCCCATGATAGTATTTGGTGAGTTATCTTTCCCAGTTCTTATCTCAACTCATGAACTCCTGGTTGTATTTTCTCTCCCCTGTCCAGTTGCGGAGGGGGGTGATGGAGAGGCTTTGGTGGATGCCTGGCATCCAGCCCGGGCCAACCCACTACAGTTATATGCCTCCAGCCTGTTTCCTCCACAAAAAACAGAACTTCTAGAAATTTGTGGATCATATTTTCCATCTTAAAAGTTTTTTGGGAAATCTTTAAGAAAATGACAGAGCATTCTTCCTGAATTTAAAACAAAACAAAACAAAACAAGTTAATTGGAATATTTTAGCTGCACAAAATAAATTAATCAAGTCTGAGTGGATTACAGATGACAGCATTACAGCTGAAAGGTGATGAGAGATTAGATGTAAAAAGCAGCTTATTTTCCCACAAAGTTATATGCTTTCAAATTTAATACAGCAGCAAAAGGAGTGGTGACAAATAGGATACATAAAATCAGATTTTAAGAGCTATAACTCTTCATGTCTGTTTTGGCAGCTTCAGGGACAATTCATTTATACAGAGATCCAAAGATTTACAAGAGAAGACTTAAAGAACTAAAAAACTGTGTCACAGCACTACAAAAATACAACTGAGACAATGCACTATTACGGACCAAAGTTCTTGACCTGAGCACAGGTTCTTCTGTAGAGAAGCAGAGAAGCTGAAATGATTACAGTACATTTCAACATTTGCCTTTTGGTTTTTTTTGGTTTTTTTTTTTTTTTTTTTCATCTAGCTTGTTTTAAGAATACAGGAAACATCTATTTATCCACACCCTTTTAACACTACTTATTGTACTGCATACTTTTTCTTTAACCTATATCAAGAAAGATTATGATAATATCAAAAACATCTTTGAAGACACAACTGAAAATATAAGGTCTTACTTAAAAAATATTTCCTTCTAAATACAAAAGCCAGACACAAGTAAATAATCAGTTCATCTTTGGACTTTTATTCATGGACTTTTGTCCATGTATAAAACCTGGAATTCACCATCTTGAAAACTCTCTATGCCAGAGCTCAATCCTGCTAATTTCACTAATATTACTTAGACTGATAAAGTTTTTTGTGTGTGAATAAAGGCTTTCAGAAAAAGCATATACTAGCTAGTATTCATATATTTTGTTCTGGAAGTTTAATCTTGTAGTTGCTTGAAAAGTGTCAGCATTGAAAAGCAATTATAGTGGAAAACCTGGTCTTGCTACAAAAGCAGCCTGCTTCTACACTGATATTTCTTAAAATAAATTCTCTCTCTACTAATATTTCTTCCACTTTTTCACAAGAAAAAAAAAGTCAAATATTTACTACTTTTAGCAGAGAACTGTAGCTATGCTAGTGGACATGAGATTCAGTTTGGACTACTGAATCACCAAAACACAAACATAAGCAAAACGACTGATACAGTTATTCGACTTACTCAGTTTACTAAACATGCACCTGGTGGCAACAACTGTTATACAAGGTGGAGAATGCTACCTTTGCTATCATGTTTTAAGGACATCACACATCACATTGGAGTGAAACCATCTTCTTTCACAGATGTACATACATACAAAATGCCTAAGTACTTTGGGACATCAGTAAATGCTGAATGAAACCTTAGTCATAGCACAGAATGAAATTATCTCTCCAAATGGATGACAACCTTTGCAAGATTTTCTTTTCAGTCACTACTTTACTCTGTCAACACACTGTCACACCAATATCAGGGCAGGGTGGTTCAGCTTCTTGCTTATCCAGAGAAATATTCTCTCTAAATAGGACAGGCATCCTATGTCTGGAACTCAACATATCTTCCTGGATGTTTACAGGCCTTGTTAAACATGGCCCAGGTTTTAGCTTCTGTTTTCCCCAGTGAACTGTCAAGTGTACTTTTAACAGATGGTGTTTGCATGACATGCTGTCATGACAAAATAAATCCAATTCCCTGTAAAACAAACCTGCCTGATTTTATCTTTCCAGATGGGAAAAAAAAAGAATAAATCTCTCAAATTAATGTAACAATTTGTTGCTTCTACTGGTTCAGAGACACCATGGACTTCAGCTCACATATATATATACTTTTACATATTAGTATGCTTAAAACCTTTACCTGCCAGTATTTTGGAATTTACCTAGAAATTAGGTATTAAGATTTATTTTAGCTCCAACATTTATCATTCAGACTGAAAATAGATGAAAAGGTGCCCAAATAAATTCCTGTCAGAAACCTTTATCTTCTTCTGTTACAATCCTGCCAGATTTCTGCTTTATCCACTTCTATGAAGCATTATCCATTGCTACTGAGATCCATAACATGAGATGAGAAAGTATCATCAATGATTTGAGTATCTCAGTTTCAAGATACATTTAAACCTTGCAGCCTCTACAAGCATTTCCTGGATACATCATTTCTATTCATCCAGTCACATGCCCAATCTTTCACTGGTTTAATTTTGAAGAAAAAGACTTTTGTATGCTCTTGAAAGACCCATGTCTAGTTAGTACTCTTTCTGCACTGCATAAAGTTTCATTCACCTAGGGTGTTTCATGCTTTTTGCACCTTTCTTCTGTTTTTTCCATCTTTATCATATCAAACTTGAATTGTTTCTCTTTACATTCAAAGCTCATTCACGGACTGAGAGTACTTAAAATATCATTTCAATTCTCATTTTAGAATTTAAAACTTTCAAAACAATGGTGTCAATGAAAATGGAAAGCAGTTTTCTTATTTAAATCTTGCAAAACTTATAAATAAATACAATAATGCAGGACCTTTCACAAGGCTATGCACTAATTATCAGGATTTATCTTAAAGCATTAACAATGTTCCTCTGAAATGCAGATATAAACTAAATATCTAAATTGGTATTTATGACAAATAAATTTAGGACCAGTCTAAATAACACCAGCCTCTCTCAATATATTCTTAGTACCTTCTCAGTATACCCTCTCTGTTTTAAAAAGAAGTTTAAGAGGATATAATCCTAGCTAATATCAAAATAAGACATTACATAGACAGTTCCTCATACTGCTTTCCAGTTCTTCAAGGAACCATCAGCTAGAGGAAATGATGAGTATTCCATAAGACTAACATCAGAAAAAATATTTGAAGTCACAGGGCAGGGAGAAAAGTGAGGAAATATTCTAGTCAGGTTTGGGGTTTTTTACTTCTTTTTCTAAAAGCAGGTTTGAGAACATCAAAGATACTTCAACCCTCAGACATGTCTGCAGTACAGAGAAAGAGCACTCTCAGTGGATACTTAACTCTGGAAATTCTCAACATGTCAGGCTATTATATACTGCAAAACTTACACATTCTCAGGTCTTTCTGTAGAAATAATTGAAAAGTAGCTGTGAGTTCATTAACGTGATGGACAGATTTACAGTCTATAAACAACCTCTGTGGTTAAGACTAGTGATTTAAATTTCTACTTGATAAAAATAAAATCTATTCTTTCTTTACTGATTGAGAATGAATCAACAAGATTTCTTCTATTTTCTCAGTTGGGATCATAAAGACTACAGTTTCCACAGCTTTGGAGGTCATCTTTATTGTTTCACTTGATATATGACGCAGGAAATTCAGAATTCCTTCAAGATGTTTCACATGCTCTGATTCTAAGGCAATAGTAAAGAATAAAGACTGGCAGTAACTATAAACATAAATCAGATTGATAAATATTGTAAACATAATAATAAACAATTACCAGATACATTAACATTAATTTAGCTCAGTGTATGGGAAGTGTTCAGTCAAGGAGCAGTGTTAGGCAGGAGGAAGGGCTGGTGAAACAGATGTTTCATGCAGCAATACAAGCTACATGAAATCTCCCTTGTTATAATATTGGTTCTACTCCAGACATGCTGACCTGCTTTAGATGCATTTGGGATCTGAAAATACATTAATGAACTACTCAGGCTTATGTAAATTATGTGATTAAATACTTTGAAGGTCTTGACTTGAAAGCAAAGTATGATTATGTATAGATGTGTTATACTGCATATCTTTCTTCAGTGGCCATTATGTTATTAAAAAAATATTGGGTGTTCATGCTTCAGGTTCCAACACCTACAATTTCAACCTTAACAAGTTATGGCAGTCTGTTTAGACATTTGCTGATTCTCCTAGTGGTAATACCAGCCTTAGAATAAAAATGGATAACCCAGGAGCCCTCATTCCTTCAGTAATTTGTTCTGAATACTTTTCGAATGTAACTAAAAATTGCAAGAATGACCTTCAAGAAGGCCTTGACAAATACCCCCTGGAATCTAGACAAAAGACCCTAAAATTCCCTGTGGAAAGATATTGTAAAAAAATGGCAGCTTTTCTAGAGCTGAGTGACAAGCTGTGGCACAGAAGAAGGTCACAAAGATGGTGAGCAGACTGGAGCATCCCTCCTACAATGACAGTCTGAGAGAGCAAATGTTGTTTGGCCTGGGGAAGGCAGGTTCCTTGGAGACCTCATTGTGGCATTCCAGTACCTAAAGAAGGCTTATAAAAAAGAGGGAGAACAACGCTTTACCCAAGGAGATAGAGATAAGACAAGGGGAAACAGTTTTATACTAAAAGACAAGAGATTTAGATTAGATTTCAGGAAGAAAATCTACTTAGAGGGTGTTGAGGCACTGGAAAAGGTTGCCCAGAGAAGCTGTGGGTGCCACATCCCTTGAAGTGTTCATGGCCAGGCTGGATGGCATTTTGAGAAATCTGATCTTGTGGAAGGTATCCCTGCCATGGTGGGGGGGTTGGAAATGGATGATCTTTAAAATCCCTTCCAATCCCAATCATTCTATGATTCTATGAAGTTTGTAAGCTGAACAAGATAGCAGCGAATGGGTAGTTTGCCTCTCTATTAAGATGAAAATAAAAGCTTACATATGTAAATATTAACCTCTTTCCAGCCAAGAAGTCAAACAGAAATGCAAGGTATTAGATGCACTAATTAATGTAACAGAGTCAATCTGATTATTCACTAAGCTCCTAAGATTTGCATTTATTTACATTTTATTTTTTAAAGGTTCCCTATTGTAAAGTATCTAACCGTTCTAGATATCTAACATAAATATCCAACAAAATTTTGGTCTTTAAATATTTATGGTTCAAAAATGAAACAAAAAATTTATATTATTCTTTATCAAGTGATAATAGAAATAGAATAGAAATTACTTTTTTTATGTAGCACAGAATACTGTCATCACTGAAAAAGAAAAAAGGATATATATATTTCATGTCTTGACAATATTTGGAGAAAAGGTATATGTTATCATTGTATAAAAGAACTGAATATACTGCAGTTGTTTTTAATTCAGAAAGCTGGAAGTAATGGAAGAAAAGAAAGATTATAGAGCACAACTTCAATCCACAAATATATTCACAGGCAGAATTAGCTGAATGAAATTTTCCACCATAAGTTTCACTGCATTTTCTCTAAAATGTCAATTACCTCCACCCTGAGGATAATTTCAAGCTTCCAAAGTTTTTGATTTAACCCAGATCAAAATAAAATAATTAATTTGTGAATAATTTTAATGATCAGAATACATATTTTGCAGGAGATGCTTTTTTTTTCTTTGCAAAGACATTTATTAGGAGACTTCTTAGGTGCTGCACTTAGCAGCACATAAGCTCTTCTCCATTTCTGTATAGCATCTTACAGCAAAGAATAGCAAGGTAGTGTCATGGTTAAAGTTGTTTATAAACCATGTCTTTGCATACACCAAATCATCTGCAGTAGACCTTATTTTTAAAACTATGACACAGTCAGAAAAGGACAAATCAGTTTGATTTACAAAAAATACACATAAAGTCACACTTGCTTATTTTAATAATTTTGGTCTCCATAAGTTTGACTACACAAAAAAAAATAATTATAATTCATCCTCATCAGAGGATGCAGAATGGATTTCATTCCCTTTTTTTCCCCGATATGTCTTTTGTAGAATGACATAAATGAAAATGATTATGTCGGAACCCTAATAATGAGATAAAAGGGCATTGTTTATATGGGTATACAAAAGTATACAGATATTGCCTTACAAATAATAAGATCACAGACGTGATAGAAAATACAGATTTGAGTAGAAAATGCAGCTGAAATTAAAATACCAAAACAAAAAAAAGTATGCATTTCAACAAAACAAAAAAAAAGTATGCATTTCAACAGTACAAAGAGTACTATATTTTTCCATACAATTTCATCCTGGCTTTTAGAAGGCTAGAAAATTACTTCTAGTATAATAAGTCCATCATACTCAACTCAAGGAGTCAAGCAACTCCTTCGGCAGAAACAGCAAAACACCGATCTATTACAAACAACAAAAATAAACCCACATGACATTTGTAATGTAGAAGTGATAGATTACTGCAACCCAGAGAAATGGAAAAGAAAAAAAGAGACAAACAAGGAAAGGTAAGGAAAGTTCTGAAGTTCAACCATGTAACTGCTTACAAGAAGCCAGCAGAAACTCTTTTTTTCCCTAATTCACCTATGAATTGACTAAAATATTGGAATACTGTTGAATAGGAAAATATGGTTGTGTTAACACCAGATGGCTTGGGCTCCTAAGGCCATTCTGGGCAGTCACACAAAGGAGAAGACATTATCCAAAACCTGCCTAGAGAACACTTACAGATGGCATTGTGTTTCTTCAAAATGATTAACAAATCTTACAAAGTATTGTTCTTGTAGTTCAGAAAGCAAAGGCCAGCTGCTAAATTTCATTTAAAACTTTAATTCTCTAGTGCTTCTCACTAAAAAAGTATTTTAACCACCCCCCTTGCTTCAAACATCAGATTAGAAACTACTGATTTCTGAAACAGAAACAATTAAAAAACCCTATAACTGGCACATGTTAAAGTTAATTATTTTACTTTTTTATAATAAGCTCTAGTACTTTCAAACACTGGGAAATAAATCATCATCCTACTACACTGCAGCTGTCAGCTTGGTTGAAATAGGGGTTCCCTATAATTTACCAGTATATTTATGGCACTCCTTTTTCCAGCAGGTGGGAATTTCTGTCAATAGGTCTTTACTTGCTATGACCAAAATAGCTGGTCTGTCCAACTTCTTGTTATTCCTTACTGTCCTGGGTTTTGGCTAGGACAGAGTTAATTTTTTTCACAGTAGCTGTGGGGGGACAGGGCTAGGAGCTGTGTGGGTGTGTCTAGGTTGTTACTCTATAGCACTTCAGGTCACCTACAGGGGCATTCTCACTTCCCAGAAGAAAGTGGGTATGCTTTATGGTTAGAAAGAAAAAAAGTGTGGGTACAGAGGATCTGTGTGCCACTGCTCATTGTCTCAGGGTCTTGTCAGGTTGGTCAGTGAGTAATTTTTGTATGTAAATCACTCACATTTCTATACTTTCATTATTAGTATCACTTATCTCACTGCAGTTTCCAGTAAATTGTTTTTATCTCAATCTGTAATCTCCGCCTTTTGTGTCTCTTGCTAGAGGAGGGGTGGGGAAGCCGCATCTTTGGTGGAGCTTTGGTGGCAGGGGGATCAATAAATTGGGGAGTGCCATTCCTAAGCTGTGACATTTGGTGATCACAAAGCCTGAAAATAAATTTCCCTTGTATAAATACAATTTTTTGTCCATTCTTACTGAGTGAATCAGCAGCTTAAAAAAAATAAAACTAAAAATAAAGTTTTTTGCTCACTTTGTTTTGTTCTGAGTTGGTATTTTTTTTTTACCAGTTCCTTTCTAACAATTGAATTTAAGTTTCAATCAAACTTAATGAAGCAATTTAAGGCTCAGCAGATGTACAGCTTTCACTCAGTCTGGGAGCTTACTAGTCCACCTTTTCTTGAAGTTTTGAAGAGCCTGATCACTCATAACATTTCATTTTACATTTACCCCTGTTGACCTCCATGGCCTACTTCACCATGGGCTTCAGGGGAAGCTCAGCTCCAGTGCCTGCAGCACATCCTCCCCCTCCTTATTCACTGACCTCTGTGTCTGCATCATTGTTCCTCTCACATAATCTCACTCTTCTCTGAGCACAATTATATCTGCCTAATAACCTTCTTTTTTCCTTCTTAAATATTTTATCCCAGAAGTGTTATGACCATCTCTGATTGGCTCAGCTTGTCCTGCAGCCAGCTGGCATTGACTCTATCGGACATGGGAGAAGCTTTTCACAGAAGCCACCCCTGTATATTTTCATACAGCTTTTCATATAAACTATAGCATGTTTGGGAGTTGTGAGGGAAAATTGTCAAATACTTACTTTTTTAATACATTTAGACATATGGATTTTAGCTTGATTAAAATACTACTTAAAATTTTAGGGTGAAAGGATCAACTTTAGTTTTAGCAGTAAGTTCTAATTTAAACATATTTTCTATATTAAATAGAATATATTGGGAACTGGAATATATTCTATATCCCCCATTTCTGTGGTGAAATTCCTACAAGCCACAAAAAAGCTACAGCTCAGAATCAGGTGCATTCATCACACACAGTTTGTGTGTGTGTGTCTGTGTGTGTCTGTGTGTCTGTGTGTCTGTGTGCTGGTTGCACTCTCTCACAATGCACAGGCAGTTATGCAAACCTCCTGAGAGCCTGTTCAGCTCATTCAAAACAAAGCTGCATCATGAAAAGTAGAGACTCTTCATAATTGTAAATGTAAACTGTAAATTGTGAATTTTCACAGCTGTTGAATTCATCAGACTCCAGGAACAGAAACTGAACTTGTAGAAACCAAGCTGACCAGGCTGAAAGCCTCGGCCCAATTTCCTTCAAATGGTGAGCCACACACAACACTACTATTGCCAAATGAAGTGCGAGAAAACTCCTGATCACTCTAGAAAGCTGAAATTTTCCAGCAAGTGACATTAATTCACCCATGATTCAATACAGTTCCACCAAATGAATATATGTTTGCATTATGTTCACTCTTAGTTAAGAAATTGTCACCATATTAAGTATACCTTACGACTACAAAATCACTCTTTAAGACTTGCCTGAGCTCTACTTATCCATGCCTGAAAATTTAAGAACCCATTTCTCTACTTCCATTTTATTTTATGATTTATGGAAGCCACCAATTTAAAAGTATCGCTCCTTCATCAGTCCTGATACTTAAATAATGATCTACATCATATCTTTATATTGCTCAAGGTCATGGGGGGAAGACAGAGAAGAAACTGTCCCACATCACTACATAACAAGTGTATTGTACTGTCATTCTGGCCTACTTGCAGTAAAACTATTTAGCACTCATCAAACCTATTATGTCCTTATAACAATAAAGACACGTAACTATTATGAGCTCCTTAATCATTAGTTTTTACACTATATTTTGTGTCATTTCATGACTTGCTGCAGGTAATGATACTTCTGCAACAATTGTAAAGACTAAATTTTGATTGCAAAGTATTTCTGTCTAGTCATGAAGAATATTTTTCACTATTTGTATTATATAATAATCAAACTCAAGGAAAATGAAAACCATTGGGTCAGTGAAGACAGCAGATAAAATTTCACTAATGATCAGGGGGGTAAGATTTTATCTAACAGGCAAATGATTTAAAAAACTGTTTAAAAATAAATATAATTTATTTTTCACACCACATGACAGGAAGTGAAAAAAGAACCTTGACATGAAAACAAAATTACCATTATACATTTCTCCTTAGAAGATCACACAATAAACTATGTGTAAAGCTTAAACACACAGCTCAGCATGAAGAGTTGTTGGTTTTTGCAATACCACTTCATTCATAATTGTAGGAAAGTCAGTAATTTACTCTGAAATGACAGAGTTGATGAAGAGTCAGTAGTAAAGAGCAATTTTATGGGATATCCGGAAGCATTCTTTCCAAAAGAAATAAACCCAAAATGTTGTATTGTCTCAGTGGCTTATAAGTTTGGAAAATTCCATTTTTCACCAGCAACAGGTTATAAATTCACCCTACAATGTTATTCACTTGTAAATATACTACCACTATATAACACATTTTATTGATTCACAAGGATGTCTTTTTCTTTTAAAGAAAGAATCTTTTCTTTTTGCTTTAAAAAAAGCAATCTCACATTTTTACCAAGCACTGCCATTTCTTCAATAAAGCTGAAGGTGACTTCAATTTTTTTTAATATATAAATGTCTTTAAATAAAATTTTTATTTCCTTAATTAGCTGTTTGATATGCATTTGTTAATCAATTCATTACCTGTTTTTGTTATTTTTTTTGGTCCGGTAAGTGATATTATATTTTTGATTGGCTTTCAGAGCAACATGTTCAGCACTGTGTAACAAATAAGAAGAGGTAACAAAACACTTAGCCATGGGAATAATGCATTGATAATCCCATTTGTCAACATAACCTAAAGGATTTTCAATTAAATTGAGACAGAGAAAAAAGAGAGATCAGTCCACTGTCCAGGGTTTGCTGGTTTAACCGAATAGGCTTTGACATTGATAAAGAGATTAAGATTAGAAAATAACTGCTAACTATAGGATAGTCTACGGGGGTGCTGTTTATATAGAAAAAAAGAAAAACTGACACAAAAAATCAGTTCTCTGGCCTTCCTCTGACTTTTAATGTGACTTTGAGCAAAACGTTTTGGACAACTCTTAAGGGAAACCTAGGTAGAACATGAAGTTGTGTGACCAGAACTATTCCCCAAGTCTCCTGTTGAGCTGCTCTCTTAACCTCAAACCATTTAAATTGTGAGGGGTCTTCCCTTTCTGTCTACTTTCCCTGTTTAAAAGCTACAATTCAGTACATGCCAAGAAGTGATATCTCTTAATTGTCCTCTTAACAGGACTGCGAATTGCACTGTCTCTCTATCACAGTTAGAACAGATAAGCTTAGCACAATTCTAGCACATCACCAAGAAGACAAATTATCACAAAGTAAGAAACATACCATCTGATGATGATTTTATTTAGAGATGTCAATTTAATTTCTTTGGTTTTCTGTATAACGCCCATGTTGTAAAACCACTGGTACATAAGTTCAGATAGTTCTCTCCCTCCTCTTCTTGTTGAAATTAAAACATTTCAAAGCTTAAAAATACATTAAATTTCTAACAGTTCTGATGAGCAAGATTAGAAAGGAAAACTGACAAGGAATAAGATTATGGGAAGAATAAAGGAGAAGAAGTTGCTTTTTTGGGGGGGGGTAGCTACTGAGGGAAATGTTCTGATACCAATAGGAAAAAATTAGAAAAGTTCTCTAAATTGGCGGGGAACAGGTTTAGTAGGTATGATCATGGTGACACGCAAGCAATGTGAAGGCAAACATGTTTAGTGTGACAGTAGAACTGAATTCTAGTCTGTCTTAAACAGCATGATCATTAACATTTCATTATTTCTACTGATTATATTTATCGATGAAACTGAGCAAAGTCACTCCAAGATCTGTGATTTGCTCTACCTGCCTCAATCAAAATAATAATCCTACTATAATCAATAAAAGGAACCAGTAAGAGACTGAATGTATAGATAAGTGTTTATCTCATAGTTTGAGCGGAAAAGAGATGAGGCATTCCAAAGACACAAAATTTAATAGAACCAAGCTGTTAGTTTTAAAGGTCTAATTTCTGTGCTTAATACTTCAACTAAATAGTTCCAGTAGTTGTCTTTTTCAATAAAAGAAATATTTTATTTGGTTATAAATTAAATAATTATATGTATATAATAAATTTAGTTTCTATGGTAAATCTTGTGATCAAATGCAGTGCTGGCATCCTAAAAACTGTATTTTACTGGCTAGAATAAATACCAAATGTCTAGTTACAATGATTGTGAGGGATGCACCATCTTTTCAAAGAATAGAGTAAGTATATTTCTGCAGAAGCCCGAGTGCCTACTGGGGAAAGGGCAACAGCAATGGCCTGGAAGGATGCGTTGTAGGCTCTGGGCATTCTCCTCCCCAAGTTAGGGTGACAAAGAAGGCTTCCCCCATGGTGCTCTGCAACACTATGTTAATCTTCCCCAGTTCTGTCCTCCCCATTGGCCTGTTGGCTTTCCCTAACCCTTTTATCCTTGTAATTTCAGGTTCTGGAAAGTTCTCTACTCCCTGTTTCCCCATTGGCTCCTGTAAACCCGCCTATCCACCCTGGCACTCGTTATTGGTCCCTTCCCTTTGTACCACCCCTGTGCCCTCAAACCATTGGCCCTCTGATACTCTGCTCTGGCCCTTCTTTCTCTGTATATATACTCTGGACCCTCCTTTGTTCTCGTCTTTGGCCCCTGGACCCCTTCGACATTGTGTTGCAATAAAGCCTGTCAGAACTCCACACCTGGACCCTCCCGTGTCTTTGCTGTCATTTTATTGCCTTCGTGTGTCTCGTCTGGTGCTCTCACTGGTGCAAGACCCTCTCAGAGAAGGTTGTGCCCGCCAGAAGAGAGACTGTTCCTTCTGCTGATCTGCCTACATTTGCAAAGGGAAGGTACTGATCTCCACTCCCTTTTGAGTGTCTCATTCCAGAAGAGACTCCAGAATTGTGGATCCTTAGTACAATGAAGCATTTTCTTAGTATAAAGCAATTTAGTATAAAATGTCTTATTCAAGAGATAGGATTTAGACCTTTTTTTTTCTTCTTTTTTTAAGTTATATTACTGTATGCACTTTTCAGACTTCTACTCAGTGAAAATAATTTTGACATTGTGTGTAAGCACCAGGAAATATATGCAAGACTGTATATAAAGGACTTACCAGAAAATTCAGCACTATTTTTTCACTTAATATGTTTTTAACATTTTTTTCCCAGACCTAATATTTTAACATTTTCCACACTTAACATTTTAACAAGATTTGGTTGGAAAAAAACAGTGCAAGTGTTTGTATTACTCATTTGAAAGCTTCTAGTTGCTATTGAGATTACCTAAACAGACATTTAAATACCATGAATCTGCAGAATGGATATTATATGACACTATTTCAAAAGACAGAATTATGCTTCTCAAATCAAAGTTCAAGAAGTAGAACAGCAGTAATACATAATTTGACCTGGTCTTTTTTGGGGTTTTTTTGGTTTTTTTTTTGCACAAGGTAACTCAGATCATTCTTGAAATAGAACTAGAATATCTTGTGCCCTGAATTATCTATCTACAACTGCTGTAATTACAGACAGTATTCCGGTTGAGAAAACCACTATAACATAGATAAGGGAACCACCTCACAGGACGACATTTCACCAAATAAAAATACACACTCCAAATTTTTGTTAATTCTGTAAAGAGACTGTCTAAAGTTATAGAAAATCTAGGTAAAAAACCCATTAAAAGAAATGCTTTTCTTTTGTACACAATGACATGTAGCTATACAAATATCTCAGACTGTGGATATTTTTAAAATATACAGCAAAAACATCTAAACCATTATTTCAGCTTGGCTCTTTTCTCCTCTTCATAGACATTAGCAGAGTGGATGTGAGCTACAACATGTTCCCTCCTACTCTTGTCACTATGACAATAATTATTAATAAAACTCCTGGGCAATTCATCACAATTTTCTATGGCATCTATGTGTCAGATATGCACTTCTCTCTTGAATATGTAACCTCAATCATTCTGGCGGGTCTGTTTATTTAGGTGAAATGCCAAACTGATAATTTCTTTCCCTCTTTCTTACACAGAGTCAGTGACTTATTCATGTCAACCTGTTAATTCTTGAAGGAAAGGGGCAAAAAGGCTATCCTGACTCCTCAAATATATTCTGTTCCTCACAGTGTAAGTGAACCAAGACAAGCTCTAAATAAACAATCATTTTGGCCATGATCCAAAAGAAGAAGAAAAACCAATTCATTTTTGAGATTTTGACCGCTGATCATCACTGTTTATAAAACAGCATGCTCTCCTTATAACTGTTAAAAAACTCACCACAAAATATGCCCAGGATTTTATTGATTAAAGCTAGTTTCCCAGATGAATTCAAAGCTGCAGCTGTTTGCATGCATGAGTAAAAGTATACTGTGACATGATCTGCTCTGTTGGGTGGTTGTTTTTTTTAAAATCACAGGTAAAAAAAACATTGCTTTATGGATCAATTAATATAATCAGGTTTTGCAAGTAATATGATGGGATCAATAAAGCAACTAGAAATTCAGTTAACTTTTGAAAAAAATTGAATTCTTTATCAGAATCTGTGTTAGATTTTCCAAAGTCTTCCAGCTTGATAGAACAAGCATCCTTGTGTCTTTAAACCACTTCAAGATACATTTTATCAGTATCCCATTTCCAGCTGCTGACAGGGCACTTCAGCTTTACATCTGTGTAGAATGGATCTCATGCTAACTAATTGACAGAAATGATCAAATACTGTGCATTAACCTTTTGAAGCCACCTCAGCACACAAATGTACTATAAAGTTATTATGTTTTTCCTTAACTAACTTGAAGCAGATATTCTGAAACCTTGTTGCCACTCCCAGAATATCTTAAAAATTACAAGTTCATTTTGAGATCAATTTAAAGACAAATACTTGCTCCTCTTTCTGAGGCTGAAAAGTCTCATTTGACCCATGACAGCCTGCAGCTGTTAAACAGAAATATGAATCAAATGCAGACTACAGATGTAAAAAGCCAATTCCATCATTTTGAGAAAAGTAACAAGTAAAACCTAGTTAAGTTGTGATTGTAGCAATCTTATTTTATTACTCTGTTAGTATTTGTAGGGCAGTGGCACCCACACTAATAAATAGAAACACTTGACAGTGGGCTATCTTATTTGACATCTGTCTATAGAAAAATGTCAGACAGGCAAAAATAACCACTGCTCAAATTGAACTGACCCATAGAAAGCAACACACGGCAACATTCCAGATCAGTATGACAATGTATTTCAGCCCTTTTAAACTGAAATGCAGTTAATTTCCGATTAGATGCAAAGATTCTTGTATGAGGGTGGTGAAACACAAGGACAGGTTTCCTGTAGAGGTGGCAGATATTCCATCCCTGGAAACATTCAGTGTCAGGCTGGACAGGGCTCTTATCAACCTGTTGTAGTTGAAGATGTCCCTGATAATTGCAAAGAGTTTGGACTAGATGACCATAAACTTCCCTTCCAACCCAAACCATTCTATCATTCTATGATTTCCTACTTATCAGAGATTCAAGAAGCATTGCCAATAATTAGGGGCAGATTTTATGCCCTGCATGTCTTTACTTACATGGTACAAGAGAAAAGTCGTTTTCTTCTGGAAGTATTCACTATTGAATATTTACTGAATACTGTCTTTGAAAAATAAAAGCCCACTGTAACTGGGATTTATGTCTTTTTCTATATTGTCCCATAGGGAGAAGAGGGAAGGTGGGGCAGGTGGAGACCAGCACTGCCACCAGTATTTGTGGCTGGTATTGCTACAACAGTGACAGCAGTCGCAGCAGTAACCACTGGTAACCACCAGTAGCAGATTGGTTAATGCTTCTGAAATTATTCAGACATGTTAATGGAAAGAAAATTAACTTAGCAGGTCATTTCCTGATGGTTCTGTATGGTCTTTATGGGCCCCTGCTGACAAGTGAAAGCAAAAAATAATTCACACGCTTACTTACACTATTTAGAACATGAAGTAACCATAACTGACTGCTGAAGTTGTCTTCCTCTTTTCCAAGAGAAGGGTTTGCTGATCGGTTGGGTTTTGGATTTGGGTGGAGATTTTTTTGTTTGTTTGCGTTTGTTTGGGGCTTTTTGGGGTGTTTTTTTTAGTGCATTGTTGTTGTTGTTGGGGGGCTTGTTGGTTTCCTGGTTCTGGCAGAAAAATTAAGGTTTGTCCTTTGTTGTATATCACATATTTGCTCTGATACCTAGAAACCCTGGCGAGGCAGGTGAACAGCAGTGGAGCAGCTACAGAAGTGAAACAGCAACACTTCACCACCATCTCCAGTCTGTGTTTCAATTATATCCAGAGGTCTGCAAGGGTCACTGGGAAGAAAATATCATCTCCTCTTTCTAGCATAAAAATGACCATGTCCTGAATTTTACCTCAAAATGCACAGGACTGCCCACAGCTCTCCATGCAATATCAAACATGAAGTTTTATGCTGGTTCTATTTGTCCTCTTAAAGATACCCCAGCCAAAGGGAAAACTTTCTTGCTTAGCATACAATGAAGAAATGTAAATGTCTTTACCGTGTAAAATCAGTACATATGGCAGTCTGGGTAAAAAAAAAATGAAACATGAGATGGATAAAAAAATGACAAACATAATGGTGTTCTTTTCTGTGTAAGTTAATATTAAGGAAACTACCCAGCCTGACGATTTATGAGATTCCGGCTGTCACACTCCCTCCACCAGAGACTTTCACGGCAGGGACCAAAGCCCCTTCACAGCTCCAGTGATCCAACGGGTCCCCGTTTCACTGCCTGCACACCCCACGCTCACAATCAGACCAGGCTGCCCCACAGATTCCACCCTGGGTCTCCCGCAACAGTCTTGGATGTCTCATTGCATAAAGCCATTTATTCACAGTGCACTTACACTGAAACAGCTCAAGCTGATGCCTCTGAGGAGAATCCCAACTAATAAACTACTGGGATTTTTCATCTTCACAGTCTCACCAACCGTGAGTCTTGCTTTTCCCTGAGTCCATGGCTCTTGACTGCTGTCTGTGTCCATCCACCTTGCTGGCTTCAATGGTCTTCACCTCCTTTGTTATCCGAAAATTTTGGCAATTCCCATTCCTGCTGTGTCTCAGTATCTATTCACCTGGCTGGCACCACCCATCTTCATGCCCTTTGTTATCCCAAACGTGGGAAGTTCACAGCCTTTTGTCCTGGGCTCCCCCCCAGAGCTCAGTCTGCAGCCCAGCTACCTGTACCAGCCGTATTCCTCAAGATTATGAACTGCCACCATGGCCAGGCCCAGCAGCAGCGGCGGCTCTGTGAGGGGAGGCCGGGGCTGCCCCAGCCGGACACAGCCGGTTCCAGCCGGATCCAACCGCCCTCCGCAGGGCAGGGCTGAGCCACGGCCGGGATTCGGGCACCGCGGGGACTGCGTGTGTAAGAACAGGTTCATGTAAAAAGGAGTGACGGCCCAGAACTGGAATGGTGCTTGTCTAGAACTCTGCTTCTGTTTTGTATGCATGACCAGTTAAACTTGCACAAACCCCTGAGGCCTTGCTCTAACTCTAGGTATGTAAATAAGAGACTTATTTAGGAAGTTCCACCAACCACATGCATGCAATTTAGAAGCAACTATTTCTCCCTCTCTGTAAAAAGCTTTAGGATAGTAATATTCCTAACTGAACAAATCCATAGCTAAAATAAGCTAGGACCAAGACAGAACCACAGTTCATTTTTTGAAGAGGAAGAAAAAAACCAAACCCAAACCAGCAACAGACACTATCAAGATGAGGCTTTTGGCTTCTGTACAAATTTATCCATGTTCTCATTCCAAGTCTTTAGTATTTATAGGGACAAGTCCCTCCTCCTATCAGCAATTAATAATGGCTTAAGATTTTCCTTCCTCTTCCGTTTTTATGACATAGCATAACAAATATTGGTTAGAGGGACATATCAAAGCATTCAAGGCCAGATTGGATGGGATTTTGAGCAACCCAGTCTAGCTCAAGGTTCTCTGCCCAAGGCAGGGGGATTGTAACCAGATAGTTTTTGAGGCCTTTTCCTAAAAGTTATGTGATTCTATAATTCTATAATTTATTATCAGACCAACTGTATGAAGATGTTAAAAAATTCTTGCTCTTAGTAATTAACCATTCTTATCACAGTGGCTTAAGCTGACAGCTAGGCAAACATCAATGTATTATTTATTAAGTCACATGTAAAATTACTGTGTTTTCCAAATCTAGACATCAGAAATGAAATCTTAAAGTCCGGTTTTGTTGTTTTAAAATTATTTGAGTATTTCAGTATATATTGAATGTAAAAATACAGCTGCATACACGTATTTGAATACCTTTAAAGAAGTCTTAAATACCTTAAGAATATCTTAAAAACAAAAAAAACACTGATTTCCATTTCATATTTTCTAAAATAAAGAACTGTTGATATTATTTATCCAAAATCATCAAAGAGGAAACAAAAAGTGGTCCAGCTGGTTGACTGCATCCACACTGAACCCTGGCACAATACCATTTGCTTCTGGAGGTATTGGCAACAGCTTCTAACATAGCACTTGTGAACTCCCACAACTGCACAGACTCAGGCTCTTCAGCCCATGAGCACTTAAATATACACACCCATAAAAGCAGGAAATGGGAACAGAAAGAGAAAAAGAAGGCTATTCATGGGTTTTTTTGAAAAATATTTACAGCTGTTTTCTGACTCATTTCCTCCCCCCAGGTAGGCAAGGAAGAAGTATATCATGGGGTACAGGACTTTCATATTCAGGGTGTAGCATTAAAGTATCATATAAATCCTAACAAACAAACATCCTATGCAGTGCATGAATATGACATGGCTTTTGTGTCTTCAGGCTGTTCCAGCCACCAACTGTATAATTCATGCTCAAAAATTAGTTTCTAGCCCCCACCGCTAAAAGGCCTGAAGCTGTTTCCAGTTTACTTGCTCTGAGCCTATTGAATGTATTTGATGAACAACTTATGAGTAGAATTTTAAAAGAAATCAAAATCTATGGGTGACAATAGTAATTCAATTCTGATCTACTTACAGAAGTGTTTCCCACAAGTTTTAAGAAAACTTCTGCCATTCTCATTGTGCTGCCATAGTTTCCAGAAAGTATGTTGGTTTTTTAAGCAAAAACCGTTGGCTTTTTTTTTCTTAAGCTACAGTCAAGTGTTTGATTTCCAAATAAACATATTTTACATATGCTATTATTATTTAGCATTGTTTCATTGTGGAAGTGGTAATTTTAATGATCAGGAAAAAAAAAAGAGTAAAGATAGATCAAGGAAAAATATTCTTTAAGCACATGAAATTAAATATAAAATATATTTGTGAAAAGAGCATATATTATTTCCACAAATTTTTGATCAAAAAACTGTACTTTTAATATGGTGCAAGGAAAGCACCTCAAATATTAGGTATTTTACAAGTATAAAATACAATAGAACTAAATTAAGCTCTATACTAATGTAAATGTTCAATAGAAATAAAAATATTTTGAAATACAAAAAAATCCAGATTCTTATTGAAGTAAGTTCCATAAATCTAAAATGAGCATTTAAAAAAATATATATATATCCCTTTAGCAAGAAAAATAAATTGAATTTTTGGTAAAATAGTAAAAGAGATAAAATACTGAAGACATATCTTTGGAAAATTTTGACAAGTGCTTTTATAACTTTCTCTTCCTATTTGATCAACAAGAAAAAAACTATTTTGTGTCTGAAAACGAACTCATTCGGAGTCACAAAGTATAAATGACTAATAGTCTGTTGCATGTTTGCATACCTTAATATTCAACGATATTCAATTTTTATATCTTATAACCCACTTTTGTATTTCATAAATCTAAATTTTTTGCTGCTGCTTCTCCAGACATCGTATATATAAATATATTTATATTGAAATACACTCACCAGACTTTTCCTTTTACTTCTGTGCTGGCTTTGTCTGGGATAGAGTTATTTTTCTTCATAGCAGCTAAAGGGCTATTGTTAGAATTTGTGCTGGAAACCATGGTAAGAATACAGGAGCTTTGTTATTGCTGAGCAGTGATTTCACAGAACAAAGGGCTTGTTTCCTCTACACCACTACATCAGTGAGCTGGGGATACACAGGAAGTCAGAAGGGGACACAGGCAGGACAGCTGACCTCAGCTGACCCAGAGGTCAAAACTGACCCAAAGGGGTATCCCACACCATATGGTGTCATGCTCAGCATACAAAGCTCAGGGAAGAAGAAGGAAGGCAGAACATTCAGAGTGATGGCTTTTGTTTTCCACAGTCACCATTCTGCATGATGGAGGCCTGATTCCCTGGAGGTGGCTGAACACCTGCCTGCCCTTGGGCCTTCTTTGTTTTGCTTTGCTTGCATGCACATTTACTGTCTTTATCTCAACTCATTTACTCATTCAATTATTTCCCCCACCCCCCTGAGGGGGAAGTGACTGAGTGGCTGTGTGGCCTTGGTTGCCAGCCGGGGTCAATCTACAACTTCTTTGGTAGCTTTTATGTATGCTCTATGGTGAAGAGGAGAGGGAAAAGAATAAAACATTCACTTACCCTGCCTTGAGGAGTGGCATGGTAATCTGGACACAAGAAGAATCATCAACTAATTCTACCAATGCTTTTAGCATATCTGAAGAATTTGCTATCTCTATTAATAATTAAGGCTTCAAGCTTCCAATCTAAAATGGCAAGGTATTAATGATGTTCTCAAAACCAAATGGAAGAATTATTAAAAAACTGATTTTTTTCTGCTATTTTTTTTCTGGATTTATAATTGTTAAATACAAACCGGAATAAACACTTGTTGAATTAAAATACCAAGTGTGTGAATTATACATGGAATATATCCAGTTTCATTCTAAATCAGCTGACTCTGCATGACTTTTTGATACATTTTTCTCCATCCTATACTACAAATAAAGTAAACTAAAATAAAGCCTCTGTGAATGTATGTTTTATTTCTTGGAAATGGGCAATACATGTAAAAAAAGAGCAATTTAATATTTGCTTGAATGTAACTTGAATTAGGATAAATATTTAGTGTTGCTTCAATTACGTTAATAAAATTTATATAACAAGAATAATCAACATGAAATGAAAAAAAATTCCATTGTTAAGAACATTAAACTGACTCCTATTTCAGAGCAGAAATTATTATTAATTTTATTATTATTTAGCAGAATTGCATTATTCATTCCATGTTTTTTCAGACATTGAGCAGAAAAAAGTCTGATCTTCTCATCTTGTTGTATGTTAATAGCCTAGGCAAAAGAAAAGGAGGAAGCAAAGCCACTCTGTCCCATGTTAGTTATCATCTCACTAGGGAACATAGAACCCAAGTATTTTACACACTAGCAGCATTTACTTGTTAAAAAAGTAAAAGTTTAAAACATAGTTTTACAACTATGCCGCTGACTCTCAGCTTCAAACCAGCAACCAAAGGCAGCCTTAGGTGGCAGAATACCCCAGTTCTTCTTTTAAAAATGGAGGACAGCTTAAAACCATCAAAAAGATCATCAAAAACAAGCAGCAAATTAATCTAATAGCTCATAATCTCTGAATATTTTTCGTCTGTTTTGACCTCACTGTTTTGGATTAAAAAGTATTGCTCTTTCTCACAGGTTCACATCACTATCTTTAGTGGCAAGTAGCAATGACCATGTAAAAGGAGGACACTGTGACCTTCCCTCAGTGATCCAATTACACAATGATACACATTTGCAGAATTGTCTCCTTGTTAATTCAGCACCTCCAGAACATATCTTTCAGAATAGCAATCTTAGTGAGTTAGTACACAGGTAGGAGAGCTTTTATTACCTACAGTGGTCTCATTTTATTTTGGTTTCTCTTCATTAATTGCAAATATACAACAGAAACAGTTCTGCTTTACAGAAATGCACTAAACCTCCCACTGAGCACAATGATTCAATGTAATTTTGAAATTACAGCACTGTTACACATTTTTCTCTAATAACATGTGGTACTCAAAGGCATAGAAGAAATATTATTGACTAAAGCCAGATGCAGGATCAAAAACTAGAAAGAAAATGCAGGAGGTTGAAAAATACTAGAGATCTTTGTATTTTCAGGCAATGTTAGATTATTGACCCTATTCACTGGCTGCTGAAGAAATCCCTATACAAACTGTCATTTCATGATAGGACAAGGTAAAGTGATTTTCCCCAATGAATAATCATCTCTCAACACTACACACACAATCTTTACATAGATAGAAACTTTTCATGGTTCCAGATGGAGGAAAGCCATTTTTCAAATAAAATAAACTCAGCATTTTCAATGACTGATCACAGTTAAGAGATAACCTATCAAAGTACAGAAATCTTTCTACAATTTGCTTTTCAGTAAAATAGTTTAACTGTGCTAGATACAAGCTGATACAAGTGACACTGCATCCTACTCTGAAGTACTATATTATGGCCTAGAATATTAAAATTGCCAAGAACAAAAACTAGGAATCGCCATATGTTTGACAATAACTTGATTCAAACACATAAAAATATTTTATAATTTTATAACATACATTTTGTATCAAATACACAATATGCATGCTACAAAATTTATATATCATTATAAATAGCACATATAAATGAAAATTACATCTTATATTTGAAGATAGAGAAAAAAAACAGAACTTTCTCTTCAGATCTTTCTATGTTTATAATGTTTCTATCAGATACAAGTGTTCTTTACTACAGTACTCCTAATCTTGCATTTTTCTAACTTGTAAAAGTATCTAAAGGCCTAAAATTTGACTAAAGGAAATAAAAGGAGGTACATTACATAGATGAGAAAAAATCCCATTACAACTCACTGTTTATAAGCTGCCAAAAAAGTAAATAAATTCAAACTTTAACAGAAAAAGCTACATCTCCTTCAAAATAGTTTGTTTGAAGTAATCCATGTGATAAAATTAAATATGTCAAATTCTTGAAACTTTCTTAGAGTGCCTCTACAAGTTTACAGCCAGGAAGAAAACAAAGCAACTCATCATTAACCTCTGGATCCATTTCATTTTATGCTAGTTCAGAGAGTGTAGGGAAAAAAAAAAAAAAAAAAAAAAAAAAGAAGTTTCCGTTATCCTTGTGAAGAAATTTATTCCTACCTCATATGCAAGATTTAAAATCAGTTTCTATTTCTCAGGCATTGAAAAAGGCTTATGGTATAAGTAGTTGTTTGTTACAGAGCTCAGTCTTCACCCTGACAGGCAGTGCTATGACCAGGAAATCACACCAGTTTTGCTTAGGGTTTTATAATGAGTCATCTTTGGTTGGCACAAAGAGTTAGCTTGTGCTTCCCACCAATATTTGTTACCGGATTGCAGCAAACAGAACAAGGAGACAGGGTTTTCCCAAGAAGATGCCAAAAAATGCATGGCATAACCACTGTACATTTATGTATTTATATTGTGCTCCTTGTGTGAGCCTTTTAACAGGATAAAGGAGAATTTCAACAAAAAAAAATTTAAGTCATATACTGTAAAGAAAAATTGAACTTTGATTTTCCTAAGTTTACATTTAGGCTTTGCTTTGGTGCATGTACATGGTAAAATATGCAATTGACTTAAAATATTAAAATGGATGAATGCCTTGGGTTGGGGGTGTGTGTATTCTATTCCCATATGTCAGAGGTGAGGCAGTTATCTTCTGTTAAGTGGGCCACCTGATAAAACCAGGTGGGGCAGTTTTCTTTATCTTTTCCACAACCAATCCTCCCTAAGGAAGGTATCTTCTGTTAATGGGCCATTGAGTCTCACTGTGACATGCTCCGCCCAGGGGGAGGAGCCAGAAATTCCTACCTGGATAAAAATCTGAGATTTGGAAGACCAGAGCAGCCTTTTCCCACTGGATTCCCAGAGGAAGATCAGGCCCATCTACACCACCATTGGACCTTCAGAGGAAAACTCCACCCTTCTACGATTGCTGCCTCAACAGAACCACATCTGTCACTTCAGGAGGACTGCAGCCACCATTTAATCAGACTGTTACCAACACCCTGACCAACAGGGTGTCAGGTTGTATTCTGACTCTGTCAGTGGTTTGTTTTTTTTTTTGTAACTATTGCATTTGTATGTTTAATTTTCCTAGTAAAGAACTGCTATTCCTATTCCCATATCCTTGCCTGAGAGCCCTTAATTTCAAAATTTGGAGGGAGGGGGTTTACATTCTCCTTTTCAAGGGAGGGTCCTTAGAAGACACCTGTCTTCTCAAACCAAGACAATTAATTACAATTACAGTAATTAATGCTATGTGTCATGAACATCTAGATTTTTTAATCTTAATAAATTTGTGTAAGATTTTCTGTAGAAAAAAAAAATTTCCCTAAATTTTACTGTCCAGAGTTTTTTCTAAAATGCTTGTAATTTGTCTTATTACTGGATAAATCATGTGTGCAAAGATTTTTTTTATGAGAAATTTACCATGATGCAAGTGCATCAAGTCAGCTGGATGTGTGTTTTGGCCCAACAGCATTAAGGTTTTGTTAGCACAGTGCTACATTCACAATTCAGCTCCATGCTTCTGAATCAGAACTGGCATTTCAGCTAACCTGGAGGACAAACATAAAGAGATGATACAGACATAAATCCTAAAGCAGCCTTTAGAAGTCCAGTTCTGGAATGAAATTCAGGCACTGCTTCATTGCAATTCAAAAATGAGGCACCTCCCAATTTTTCAAGATGCTAAACTGCTTCCTAAGGTTCTGAAAAGTTTCTTTACAGTAATTCAGTGATGGTGCAACCCATCTTAATATTTGCTTATAACATTTTGAAAATTTTGCCTAAGGCTGATTTTTGACCAATCATTAAGTTTTCAGAGATGCCATTCAAGCAAGAATGACCGTTACTGCAACCCCTACAAAGAATCAGGAATTCTGCACTTGAAGCCCCACAGTTTTCACTTCTGGGAAAAAGAAATCTGAAAAAAAAATGTAACAAGCATTTTTTCTGGCACAGAAATTATTACAGAAATTATTCATGTTGTACTTAAAAAGTGAACCACTACACACTGGGATAGCAGCTTAACATTGATCTGCTCTGTTTTCTCAATTTTCCATGAACCAAACCAAAATTGTTAGGGTGAATGTTTGATACAGAAAAAGAAATCCAGGAAACAATTGAGTAGGCTTGTTTGACATTCACGTTATGTCACAGAAGGTAGTATTTTTCAGTTCTTGTACGGGGAGACTCTTTATTTAGGGCGGGGAAAAATTACTCATTTTCTTCCTCTGACTTGATCAGATACCTGTAATTACCATTGTTATGTGATTGCTGTAGCTAGTAGGCTTCTAACAATTCTGAAATTGTTTTTTTAAAAAAACACCAAACTTCCAAATTCCTTACCACTTGCTCAGAAAATTAGAACTGAATGGCTCCAACCTGCTCGTTGTCTCAGGAGGAGGGGCACCAAAATCTTTTGTTCAGCTCTAATATGTTGTTAAATAAATGTCTTTATGGCAACTAAGACAAATAATGTAAGAAAACTTAAAATATTACTCTGTCTCTATTCCAAGAGACAGTACAATAGAAAATGGAAAATTTCAGTTTGATGAAAAGTAGTACATACACATCACTATGATCATTTGGACTCTGCAACCCAAAGATAAGCATCACAGAGGCCTTAGCAATTCTTACGACCTACAAGTTGAAATTATCATTAGGCAAACTAATCTTTTTTACTTAAACAGCATTAATAGGAGAGATTTGAAGTAATTTTTGCTCTTTTAAATTCTGTGAAGGGGTTCTAATATCAGGCATTTTTACTTCTTCATAACCATTTTTATTGCTTATATATTTAAAACAAGGATCCATTACATGACTGTCAAAAAATATCACTCTTTAGTCTCCCCTTTTGAACACAGCTTTGGTGTAGAAACTGGTGTTGTACATATAATATTAATTTTGCCAACCTTTTTCTGTTATAAGACATGGGCTAACAGAGATCCCACTAAGGTACTGTCAAAAATTAAGCATGTGACCTTCAACATCAATTTTTAGTCTTAACCTCTCAATTAATAATTTTCTTCTATTTTGCCATCTTTCTCAGAAGTGCTCAATATTGTGAAGAATGTAAATGTACGCATTTAAGAAGAGATTTATTGCTGCCAGATTATTTTCTTTAAACTATAATTTCTACCCAGGTATCAAGTGGGGGAAGGGGGGTGTTTAGCTTTGGTTTGGCTTTTTTGGGGGGGTGGGGGTGTTGTGAGGTTTTTTTTCTCTGTTGTAAACATGCTGTGAATCTTTGATGCAATCGCCATTGTATTGAAGAACTGAGCCTGCTCTTCTCTGCTTTGTGACAATAAGGGTATAACTGTGAGAAACAAGGGGCATATACTTTGTACTGATATTGCATGTATATTGTTTCATGAGGTCTCAAAAGCCCTTTCTTTTGGATTCAAAGTTGTTGCTTTTCTTCAGCTAAACAGTTACAGGTAATGGTGTGTAGCCCTTTGTCTATGGGGAATTCTAAATAGCTATACAACCATACAAGCAATTATAGTTAAGCTTTTATGAGGATTTTTTTTCCAGTTAAAATACTGTGAAATGGAATTTGACAAGGTATTTTCCCCTTTTTTTTCCTTTTTTAAAAGGCCACAAGATAAAACACTTAAATAATTAATTTCTAAGATGTATCTATGAATAATATTTGTTTCATTTTAATTTATTTGGAAAATATAATTCAAGATCTAGCTGATTATGATGTGACAGATAAGGCTACTCAATGTTCTCCAGCCTAAGCCTCTCTACCCTGTGCTCTGTGAATTTCACTAATGAACTTATGTTTTAGACTGCATTTTAGTTTTGGATTTGTTTCAAAGTTAAAGCTTTAGCACAACTAATTTAATCAACCATAATTTTACAATAATGTCAGATGAAAATAATTTTTCTGATGTTAAAAACTACTTTTTCCCAGATATTTCTTACAAGTGACTCTGCTCTTTATTATTATGCATATTGACCCTTTAAAACAGAAAAGGATTTGACCTTTAACTCTCCTGTAAAAGATATTTTGTTCTTTTTTTTCTTTTTTTCTGTGTCCATGAAGAGCCGCTCATATAGTCCATGTGCTAAACCTATTCATATGACCACTTTTACAGCTTTTAAATATTAACAACTATAATTACCTTTGAGTACTCTGTGTATTACTTGATGACATCCCACCAGTATTAAAGCTAATCCTGCTACTACCCTAACCCAGGGGAATTTGTTACCCACAGCAGTGTTGTTTGCAAAGGGTGGGAAAACACAGCAGGGGCTCAGGAGGCATCCACGAACTCTAGCTGAGCCTCTGTCAATTAAAATGCTTTCAGCCTCTTTTGTACAGACAAAAGAAATTTTAAAAAATTACCTGATTGTTAAGGGAGAGCAAGATAATGTGTAACTTTTTTAACAAACAGTTTAAATTGCAAAATAATACGCAACTTCCTCAACAAACCTTTCATTTTGTCTATATAAGAAATGAAAGATAAAAGAAAAAATTGTACCAATATTGTCCCCTGAAACACAGATTACCTGTACCATTAGCCAGAACTACTGACGGGCATGGAGAAAACATCCCCAACAATATGAAAAATTAGGACTAGGCTTGGACTTTTGCCAAAACCATTATTGTCATGTAATGTAAATATATTTTTTGAGAAACGAGTTAGAAGTTATTTTAAAAGTATAAGGCTTTAACAAAAACTACACTCATTGAGATGTTGTTCCTACTTTTTATGAGGGAAAGTCACTACGCTTTTCCTATATATCTATGATTATCATGCTGTTATTGTAAAAACGTGTCAAGAGAAAGAAGACTAAAATATTTACTGGTAGACAGAATAGTCATCTTAGAAATGCTCTAAGCCATAGGAATGCAAGTAGACCAACAGGCCTTCTACACTTGTATTTAATGTGTATAATACGTTGATACAGAATACAAAATAGCTGCTACAGTACTGGAGAATTCCACAACCATAATCCAATTGCAGCTAACGGGGCAGATTTGTCTCTTCTCCTTTTGCCAAGCATTTTTCCTTATGAGCTTTAATTACCTGGTGTGGAGCAGATGGGCTCTTTTTATTAGTTGGTAGAGAGCAGCATTTTAAGCATGAAGTGTTAATAAGCTTGCTGTTAGAGCAAATTGTGTCACATCCCTTTAACAACTCTTTCATTCTAATTTTCATCCGAAAGGTTTTGTCATCTAAAATTACACACAATTGTTGCCTGCATGAAACATAAATTTTCTGCTTTTACATTTTTATTGTTAAGGAAACTTTCCTGTCTGACCACACAAGAGCCACACTCCGGCTGTCACACTCCCACCACCAGAGACTTTCACGGCAGGGACCAAAGCCCCTTCACAGCTCCAGTGATCCGACGGGTCCCCGTTTCACTGCCTGCACACCCCACCCTCACAGTCAGACCAGGTTTCCTCACTGGTTCAACCCCTAGTTTCCCACAGCAGAGTCTCAGACCAGGATCCTTATTTATTCATTGTGCAAAAACAGAATAACAGCTTGAGCTGGTGCCTCTGAGGAGGGCACCTTTTCCTGAAAAAAGGAAACCTCAGGGCTTTTATACGCTCACAGTCCAAGCTCTGGGCTATTCCAGCAGAGTCTGCAGTTCTTGCCATATCTCTGAGTGTCTGGTCCCCTGGCTGGCCCACAGGTCCCCACGCCCTTTATTTGCAAAGTTTTTGGACTCCACCACCAGAGCAGCTCAAGCTGTATCTTGCTTACCTGCTACTGGCACTGAATGGATTCCTCAATATTTACTATATTCATTTCTTCACCAAGAGAGGCTTTCTCCTTATCTATACCCCCTGTTACTTCCAGCTTAAATGCATTCTTCAGAAAGCTTATGAGTGCCTCTCCCATATAGTGTCAGCAGGAGGCAGCAAAACTCGAAAAGAGAACAAAATTGCAAGGCTTGAGGAAACTTCTACCAACAAAACGAGTGTTAAAGAGTCTACTGAAGGGTTTGCACTAATCAAAGAACGTGTAAGGATAAGCAGCAAAGAAGGCAAAAGAGACTACTGTGTTCTCTTACACCAACACACACTGAAACAAGCTAAGTGACTGTTTGCTAGGGAGAATGATGGGGGTTTGGACCTTGTAGAAATTTTTTCTTTTGTTTGTATACATATGTGTGAAAGTTATATATATATGAAAGCTCTTACATGTGAGTGAGGAAATAACGCAAACACTAGACTTCTGACTGCAGCAAACTATCCTGTGCTGACACAGTTAGTTCACACCTTTTTATTGTATTTTTATTAAACTCTAAATAAAACTATCCAAGAAAATGAGCAATCTTTGTTTCATTCCTTATATTCTAATGTATGCTGTATCAGTTCCCTCAAAAGGTGAATTTTGAGTTCTCATGCCTTTAGCTGATAAATATCTGTGACACTCATCCTGAATATCTCACTCATTACGAGTATTTCAGAAGATCATCAGTGAGATTGCATATTACTTCTCTAGACTCAAGTAGTAATGTCTAAATATGTATTTTAGGGAAGGGGCTTCAGTGGATGGCAAAACAGGAACAGGTAAATATTATTGGCAATATTATAGGCAGGGTTGATGGTTTCAATTGTTTTAAAGTTGCTCAGAAATGTTTTTTTTTAATTTTTTTCTTTTACTTGTACGTAACTATCAAACAGAGGTAGTTGGGGCTTAAATTTTCAGACATCTGCTTTGGATTTCTTTAGTCTTGTTTTAATGATATTAAATTGAAATAATTGTTCATTCATCTTGTTCACTTTTGAAGAGAGCTACAAAGAAAACCCAGTTCTCCACACTAAAAAAAAAAAAAAAAAAAAAAAAAANAAAAAAAAAAAAAAAAAAAAGGTCACTTTTTCCATGGGAATGTGGAACCACCTTCAAAATTTGTATTTGCTGTAAAAGTGACCTTTGTGTCAAGGATGTGCATTTTGCTCTTCCATCATCTACTAAAAACGGCTGAATAGGAGTCCTTTGGGAAACAGTAATTCAAGATGATTGAAAGAAACATCCCAAATACAATGCACATCCCAAATACATGTCAAATTTAACAAAACCTAAGACTCTGAAGTGTGGTGTGCCTGTAGATCTCTCCACTTCTAGCAACCAATGAATATCCAATTTTAGATGTTGAACTGAGAGCTAATCTTTCCTTGCACACTCATCTACTCTTCTTGCAGGCCTTCCTGAGTGCGAACCCAGTTGCCTGATTCAAATACAGAGGGAACAAGATCTGGATTTAAATGGCAACAGTCAGACAGTTTGAAACTAATGACAGAATTTCAAAAGAAAGGGGAAAAAAAGTATAAAAGAGTGAGATAGCTAGAAAAAGCCTGAACAGTGTATAAGCACTGTTAAATGACAGCCACAACTCTGATGTTTTATCAACATTGTTTTGGTTCCAAATATGAACAGCATCATATGGGCTGCTCTGAACAAAACTAAAATGCAGTACATACAGTAAGACAAGAAGCAATGGCAGAATAAGAACTGAAAGACTGAAAAACAGAAAAAAAAATACATTTTCTATCAAGCCTGACTGAAATCGAGGGCATGTTCTGTTTTTATAACAACAGTGGTGTGGGATTCAAGCTCTGCCTCTCCAAAATGTCTCATTCTCCATAAAACCAAGCCCATCTTACACATTAGCACTTCTCCTTGAGGACTACACCAGAAATTACTATTATTTATTCTATTTTAAGTGCTTTTGAACTTTCATAATCTAAAATGTGGATTCAGTTTTTTAGCATATTGCATAGATACAGGAGAGTAATATACAAGCAGGTGGCACTGCTTCATGCCATATTTTTAATCTCAACGTAAGTGCTTTTCATTTTAGCCTCTGATGTTCTGCACTGCAGATGCATTTGCAGACTACTGAAAACCAGGTCTGGTAGAATTGAGAAAGGAATGTGACTTCTCAGTATGAATCAGGTTTACCATATGACTTCAAACACATGAAGAAAAAGCTGATACGACAATAAAATTTGCTTCTTGAATAAAATAATATATATGCCACATAAAATGCCAGCTTAGAGAAACCATACTGTTTTGCTCTTGTTAATTTGTTAATTCACTGACTTTATAGCTCCCCTAGCAGAGGCATTGAACTTCAGAGTTCAGTTCAAAAGCATTAAACTATGGAAGATATGCATATTTTTTGACACATCTTTTGCTTATGAAGGAGAATCTCTTTCATGTTAGAAGCCTGAAGCAGAAAATATTGTGACAGTGAAGACAGAAATCAAACAAGTGCTTGTATTATCAGAAACTACGTGGACTTTGAGATAAACTTATTTCCTGATGCCATTATGTGTATTAAAACTTACATTACTTTGATATATGAAAAATCGATCTTGTCACTCTTACCAGAGTTTAGATGGCTTGTATGACAGAAGCATACGTATGAGCCAGGGCACCACACTTAACAGTCCCTTCTTTTTCAAGTATGCCAACATAAAACAGAAAACTTAGCCAGGTACTTTGGGATTTTTCAGGATTTTTCTTTCCATTTGTTTTTAAAAAAATAAGTAGCTGAGTAACCTTGTTGCTTGCTTGTTTAAGAACAAACGATTTGTTCTATTGATTTCAGTGGTGGGATGTATGCTGAATAATCCCTTCCCTCTAGCAACTAGTCCTTTCCTTCCAAAAGTAAGCCAATGTATTTATTTCCATTTTAGTTCTTTCTTGTGTTCGTTCCCATTCCAAAAATATTTCAAGCTCCTAAATGAACATTATTGAGGAAATTAATATACAGTGTTGTACAAATTTTTTACTTCCCTTTTTCCAAGTGAAGAAGGAGTAGTGGACACAAACTGCTCTGAAACTCATAAATTAGCTGTCACCTAAAAATCTTCCCTGTTCCAAACATATATGACACTGGTCCTTTGCAGTTCTGCTCAGAAGAGCTGCAGGAATAGACACATTCCAGTGTGACAGGCTAACAACAGACAGTGAGATACTGCACCAACACAGTGAAATTATTTTCCAAAGTGTTTTCTAATGTAGAGAACATATTCTGAAAAAAAGAAAATAGTCCAAGACCTTCTATCAAATTCTGAACATGTTCTCCCACAACAAGGATTTAGAAAATCAGGATCTCAACATATACACAAGTGCAATATGAACTCTGCAGAAAGTGGAAATCTTGCAGGAAGTCAGAAGACTCTGACACTTCCAAAGGACTTAAGAGTAAGGCTGTCTATATTCAGCAGCATATCTTCACTGCATAGACCATTGTCATACTTCTTTCTTTAATTAAAGCTGTTTTAATATTTTTTATGTTCTAGAAATCTGAATTCACCCACCCACAAATTCTGAATGCCTTCAAAATTTAAATACATTATTTGAATCTACACAGACTTCATTTTGCCAACCTATTTACTGCCCCCATCTGTATTTTTAACAGAGCTGTGTATAGAATTTAAGCCAAAGAAAATTATATAAAAGTATTAAAGTATATATTTAATTTTTGCATTAATATTTAATTTATACAGAATTGTAATTGCTGAAAGCAAGTTGCTTATTTTTAAGCCTTTGACTTTGAAAATAACAATTTAGCCTACAGTATGAACATTGACTTTGAATAATCAGTAATGTTCTATAATTGTATATGAAAATTAGTTAATGGCAGCTTCAGCTTCCTAGCTGGATAACAATTCATTTTAACCATCCATAATTCAATCAGATTACACCTTGTTTTACATATTTTAATAGAAGCTTTGTTCTGGTTATTTTACAAATTATATATGCAAATTATGTATTAAATAATTGATGAAGCACCTTGTTTTGCTTGTAGCTATAAGGGATGCTTTTCTTCACAAATATATTTAGGCAGCAGTTCTTTTCACAGCAAGATTTTTGCATAGTATTTTAAAAGATATTTAAACTCCTGCCGTGATGAGGGCTTATTTAGAAACACCAAGTATAATTTAGTAACCTGATTTATGAAGCAATTTATACAATATAGTGAAATAGCATTGTAGAAGAATTTCATTGCATAGGGATACTCATCTTCTCTGAAAATCCCAAACTCTGTAACTCTTGGGCAACTCTGTATTATTACAGTCTATGATAGGACAAAGTATATCAGGGTAATTAGCCTTCCTATTTTATTAATGCTTTATAAAACTGTTAGAGGTTAATGCTGCAGTTATTTTTTCCTACTGCCCAATTTCATACAATAATTCTCGGTAACAAGGGAAAATAGAGTCATTAATCTTTTACTAGACAGGTGGTAAATGGTGTAATGGAATATTAAGTATTATGCATTATTTACAATTATATGTGCGTAGGTAGGTAGGTATACATAGATATATATATAACAAGAGTATTTTAATATTAAATATTCCAGGATCTATCCCTTAACCTGTTGTATAAAAGTGCCAGTGTTTTAAACGTTACTTCCCTCTTTTCTTTATCTTTAACTGAAAAATTAACATATGCCCAGTATTTCTGTAAAAAGACTTTTTGAAATAAAATTGGATATTGGCAGACAGGCTAGGCTCACAAAATCTTAGATACTTAAGCCTTGTGTTTCCTAACCTTGTAAGTACTACATTAGTAAGTTATAAACAATCCTTTCTCTCATTTGTAGACATGCACAATATAAATGCAAATTTGAAAGAATGCTCTCCTTTTCAAGCTGTGAGATTTGAACAAATGGAAAATAGCTTTCATGATTGAAAAGGCTGGAGAGCTCATGATACTGTGTAGGCACTTAAAAATGAGAATCATTTCAGTGCCTGTAAATTAATATAACACGATGCAACACATAAGCACAGAGTAACTTCCCCTGACAACACTGAGATCTTCAGAGAGAACTCCAATAGGAACTAGTGAGAAAGAGGCACCATCATATTGATCTTAGAACACAACAGTCTTCCCCTGAAGAATCTCAGTCCTAAATGTATGTATTTCAAAGGCCTCCATTTTCCTCATGAAAGAAGGGATATGTCTGCCACTAAACACAGAAAATGGTGAAGAGATGCTCACTAAAGGTCTGAAAAGAGCTACAGATGAAGCCTGTCAGTTTTCACCCTTGTGTTGCAGTGCTTCATGAAGAGCCTAGGAAACAGCAGTCTTTGAAAAGCAGTAGATTTGTAAATGGAAATCCTGATTTCCACAATTAGGAATTTCTCTTTGTAAAGGACACAAAGCAGGTAACGCTATGAAATGCAATGCTAGTGAGTTTTCCTTCCAAAAAATTAGTAAAGTATGTCTCTTGATATACCGGCATTCTTCTCTTGTCTCTGCTTTTTTCTTGGAACCTACAGCAAACTGATTAGCTCAGAACATGGCAAACAACACCCCACAGTCTTGTTCAAAACACCTGCAAACACTACTGCGTGCCCCAGAATAAAAGCCCAAAAGATGCCAACATTTTGCCATCTGCTTTACTTGTTTTAGCTGGCAGAGAGACCAACTAAAAAGAGAGATTTATGTTAAATTTATTCTCCAGTGCCTTTAAATTTGTGCTTCTTGAAAGAGCACAGGCCTTTGGAATTCTGCAGAACAAATCTACTTTCCAGCAGATTTCTTTTTTTAAAAATTATAGGGTTTCTCTATCTTAGTGTTTGTATTTTATTTCTATCACTATTTTTTAAATACAGCTTCATGTAATATTTTAGTTATTCACAGCAAAAAACAGACTGAATATTGAGAGCACTTAGGCACACAATATCCAAACCTAGGATCTTTTGATAACAACTGCCTGTAATTACTTGGGTAGCTTGTTTTGTATCATGTTTATTGGTGATCAATCCCATAACTGATACAAAGTTTCTTAAATTAATGAAATCATGAGATGCTATATTTAATTATTGTAAACTAATGTAGATTAGCACATAATTTTAAAGAGCGAGAGAGATTTGATGTTGTGTAGTTGGGATTTTTTAAATTTGAACCTGACAACTATCAGAACAATGAATATTTAACAGCATTTTTATCATGATTTGATTCTGACACAGCACGTAATAAATAGCATGCAAAATCCAAATTCAGTAAGAAATGTTTTTTCACATGTGAAGACTCAATACAATACAAGCACCAAAAAAACCCCCAGAATTTTTAGTGGAAATTTTTCCATTACATATTCATTTTGAAAATAATAATATGGAACTCTTACATAGGTTTTCAGTGATCCTAAAATATTTTTGGAAAAATATGCTAAAAATCTGTTAAATAATAAAATATTTTGGGAAAAATGTATTAGATAGCTTAAATTTACATATAATAATCAGAAATTAAAATTTATATAATGAGAAGATATAAATTTCATTACAAAAATGTAGTAAGTGGCAATATTTTTTTCCTTTTATATCTGCAACTTGACATGACCTTCAGCAGTTGTCATATCTGTTTGTTAAGTTGATTGCACATTGGTTTGCAACTGATTTCTAAGCATTGATCTATTGATCAAAATATAAAAGTGCTTAAATAAATTGGTTTTTGCTAAGGTATAAGAACAAAACATCCAGAAAAGTGTGCTATTAAATGCACCTATGTAGTTCAATATTGTCCTTCTTAAGATACTTCTTCATTAAATGAAGAAAAAAAATTGACTAGTCTTCCTATTGCTTCTGTCAAAGTACATTTACCAGTAGTCAAACGTCAAGAAGATTACATTGTCAGTTTATTTAAAATGTGAAGAATGTATTGGTAAGCAACAAATTTTCATCCAAAAATTTTTAACTTTATGTTACAATGTCCTAAGCCATTTTTCTCAGTTACCCGACAACAAAATAAATAATGACTGCTGTCATTCTTTCTTACAAAGAATTAGCAATGTAATCCCTTTTTGGTATTAATCACTAGAGTTTCAACAGCATGTGCCATTAATTCAACTTAATGCGCTGCAACCAATCAATACTTAGTCTGTAAACTCATTTGTTCTTTGGCTCTACATCACGAAAATAATTGTTGTAAAGTAGCTCTTTTTATCATCTTCAGGGTGAAGAACTGTTTAGGTAAACTCTGTAACTCAAGTTTCAGAGAATGCTTTAATCTTACACTAAAATCATGATCTTCAAAGTCTTTAACATAGGTTTTCCCAGTATTCTAAAATACATTTTCAAATAATAATACAGAAGCCTGAAACTGTTTTTGTGAAGTATAAGAGTTTTTTACTTAGTGAATACTTACAGAATTTGCACTTCATAAAACACAGTAGTTCACACACACCATTTTGCACAGTGAGGTTAGGTCACTCAGTATTCAGTAATTACTATGAAAAGTTAGCATGGTTCAATATGAATGCCATATTTTTAAAAGAATCACTCTGACTTCATCTTTTAATCTTTGTCACTGTTTCAGACTGTGGACATTCCCTGCAGTTTGCTGTATCACATGGAAAGCAACTCGCCATGCTGCACTTTGACATGAGCAAACTCAGGAAATCAGCTCTCCCAGGCTTCATTCTCACTGCTCTTCATTCTCACTGCTGCCTTCCTCTCCTCTCATTACTGCACTGACAGATTTGCACACAGCACATAAACTGTATAATAATTTCCAGTTTTCACCTGATATGATGTGTCTCACCTCACTGAACTTCCTTGGCATTTACTGTGAGCTTGATGTATTCCTGTGCTCTGTCCTCCTGCCGGTGAGGAGGTATGGAAGTGTGAGGCTGCCCTGTGACTGCAGGAGGAGGATAGTGGCATTAGGGGCTTCTGGGGCAGTCTGGTCTCCTAACCCTTCTCTGTTTCTGGGCTGCAGAGGGCACAAAGATTTGCAGAGGTGCCAAGCAGCAGGTCTGCAGTTATGGCCTTCCCAATATTCTGTGAACTGGTGTCCTGAAGACCTGTACTCACTTGTTATCCTTTGCACGTAGCATGACTAGCAGTACCAGCCTGGTATATAGACTTTAGGAGATAAAATACAAG
Source organism: Promerops cafer (assembly GCA_013398275.1). Lineage (NCBI taxonomy): Eukaryota > Metazoa > Chordata > Aves > Passeriformes > Nectariniidae > Promerops > Promerops cafer. The sequence continues at coordinate 320,501 of VZSE01007449.1, forward strand.
GATCTTCTATTTGACTAGAAAATGAGACCTTTATAAGGACTATGACTGCCCAATTATGGTCTGTCCTTGCAGCTTGCTTCATTAGGGCTCTCCTTCTCTTGGACGTACAGGATTCTCCTGTACAATCTCTCTGCTGTAGAGGTAATGCTCAAGATGTTTAGAGATGATGATCACCCTCTGACAGATTTGCTGGACAGAAATATTGCCATGAAAACACTCATACAAGAGACAGGAGTCAAAACTTTATTTTTATTTAATCGGTCATGATGCAAACTATAGTCATAGCAGTTTTAGAAAAGGCCAAAGCTATTAGGGACACAGAGCCTGCAGGTTTTCATGTTAGAATGAAAATGAGTGATGACAGGAAGATGGATCTTTGGGAATATAGCATATATATCAGAATGGTAACAAAAGTGGGTAGGCTAAACTTGCAACGAATCAGATGGACGCCAGCAGATGTAATTGGATTTGCTTTCCCTAAGCAGTTTCATAAAATACAACTCTGCCCTTGCTCCTCCAAGAGCTCAACTTCAGATGACCAAGGGTAAATACACTGACTGGATTTGGCCACTGTTTGTCACAGCTGAAGCACTTAGAGCCATGAAAACTGCCTGTCCCATGTGCCTTTGCCCAGTTTACTCTTTCACACCTTTGCCAAGTGCAAGGTATGGATGAACCAGGGCCATATTTTACTTCAATTATCTTTCCCATCCTTTTCCTATTTCCTTGCATAAATTAATCACAATTCCACTGTATCTGGCTCACTGCTAAAGGGTGCTGCCTAGCAGGACTATCTGGCAAAAAACTAACTTGATATGTTTCCTTCAGGTGTACCAAAGAAAAAAAAAAAAAAAAGACCAAAACAAAACCAAATAAACAAGACATCAGAACCACCAAAAAAAACCACATATCAACAAAAACCTACCAAAAAACAAACAAACAAACAAACAAAAAACCCCAACCCTACGAAAACAAGCAAACAAAAAATCCCCCAAAACCAACCAAAAACCCTACCAAAAAACCCACCAAAAACCCTACCAAAAACCCACCAAAAACCCAACCCAAACCAAAAAACAACAGCAAAGCACTCTTGTTTCCCTGGGGAATGATACAATATATAATGAATTTTCTTTCCAATATAGAGGCACCTTCATCTGAAAGCCATGCTTTATAAAGGATGGCAGATCTGAAAGAAAACATCCAGGAATCCAGGCAAGTCCAGGAGGAAGAGAGTGAGCTATGACTGTACACAACTGAAATACCAAAATACCATTCTGCATTCCACAAGGAATTCTCAGTAATGTTATTATCATTGGTAACACTGGTAACATTTTCTACAAAAATCCTAACAGACTGGTGCCACTGTGAAATGCTTTTTGAACCAGCTGCTCACAGGTTCTGCTTGGGAGGAAGAGCTGCAGGAAAGCTACAGGTCCTGGGATGCACAGGGTATGCTCTCACAGCATTTGTCGTGATGATATTTGCATTCCATTTACCCCCCCAAAAGCCAAAAAGCCAAAACTAGGCTTTCTGCTTTATAGAGAGAGAATATTAAAAAGATCTAAATACAAAAATGGTGAGAGGTGTTAGTATACAATGTATCTTTTAAAAAATATGCTAATTAGCATCAAATGATAATATCCATTCTTATAATTTCTCTGGAACCAAATCCCCAATTATCTTTTCTGTCTGCATAAGTACGGGCAAGATAAATGGTTAAATACTTAAAGCTTACATCAGAAAAACCATCAAAATACATTTTAATCCACCTTTTTGTATTTTAATCTTATAATTTTAAAAAAATTCTATATGTAAAAGTAATGGTAGTAATAATAATGCACTTCTTAGATTTATGTTGGAAAGTCAGGCATGATAATAAAGTTCTACAAGTGAAAACACAAAGAAGAAAAAGACAATTTTCATTTGAGGTAAACAGCAGACTGCCTTATAATAATTTCTTCCATAGCCTGTCTTACTTCCACTTTCTGTAATTACATGTGGTGTTTGACAGCATGTGCTCTGAGATCACACAGCTCCCAGAAGTAACTTATAAATAATGAAATAATCTCCCATTCAGATACAGACACCAAAGAGATGGACCAACTTTTTCTGCTACACCTTGCATAAAAAGTTCCTTTTGAGTGCCACACCATCAATGTGGAATATTTAAAGCAGAAAATAGTCATGCCTCTTTTGTTCCAGTGAGCATACCAAAAACTCTCTTTGCATTAAACAATGCACGACAGAAACACAGGAAAAAGAACATATCCCCTAGACATCAGCTTTCAAGACACTCATTCTCTCTGCACTTGCAGAATAGCACACGAGGCAAACAGAGCATAGGTTTCACTTCATTGAGTTCACTGTTATTACATGAGGAATTAATTTATCTGAATACATCTTAGCCATTACATTAACACTTTTAATGAGTTCTGTGTGAATGCCGGCCTAACCTCTGGTCTTTTTGGATTTTTTTGTTTTGTTTTGTTTTGTTTTTCTTTTTTGGGCCAAGGGACTCTTAGCTTTCAAAATTCAAAAATATCCTCTTTTTCTCAATTCAAGACTGGCCTAATTAATGGAGAAAGAGGTCTCAGGATATTAGTCAGATTTCCGGTTCAGAGAAAGTGATGCTCAAAAAAACTAACAACCTCATAGTCCCATAGATAGCATTTTGATTTTAGCTTTACACTTTACACAGGGAAAAAGGTGTAAAGGGACCAAACAGATGTCATTCCAGAGTGCAGTATGCATGCAATGAGGGGAAGTTGATGTTGTGATCTCCATCTTCTTGAGAAGCTGGGAATTACACCAGTTCTTAACCCCTGCTGTGCAAGACTGGAAAGAGGTGGTCACCAGGCATAGTGTGGCAAGATGAGGGAAGAATTTAGCTGTGATATTGAGTGAAGGGAAGAAAAAAGATCACAAAGTATAAATTTAGATGCAGAAAATTCTCAGATACCTTCACTGTCCCTAGTACTGAATTGATGATGTCTATATGGCACTGTTCTGCCTGGATTTCCTGACTTGCTATGTGTGTCTGAATTTTAAATAATCCAATATACAAAAAATACTGTGATATATAAAAGGCAGGAGGGTTTCTACATACCATATTTTTCAGAGTTTACACCACCCTATTCTGCTTTCTACCCTCAGTAGAGTATTATCAGTGGAGTTCTGATTCAGTGACAATGGAAAGCATAATAACCATTTTATGACCAAAGCATCCCAACGTCTCTCTCTTTGATTTGTATATTTACAAGGATTCCAGAAGATATATGCAGTCACTGAAAATAAGGGTATAAACAACTTACAGACAGAATTTTTGTGGTTGCTGTCTTTGCTGGGCAACATCTTGACTCCTCTTGATTTCAATTCAATTGCTTTTTTTACTGAGAAGACAAACAAAGAGAAGATAATTCATTATTAAACCTCATTAAAAGGACATATAGCTGCAAAATCATGCATTAAAATAATACAAAGCTATATAGGAAACCTAAAGCAGATTGAAATAACTGCAGCTTCCATGATAATCCAAATAAATTTTTGGCTTTGTTTTTTTTTATGAAAATACAACCATTTATCATGTTTCAGAACATGTCCTTGTTAAACAGATACTATCAGGATTGGCAATATTTTGAATTCAGGTTTCTTTATGTTCAAAGTAAAGAACAGCCTGTCCTAATTACAGGTATGGATTTCCTGTGTTTGTCATTCCATATAAGAAAATCTTAAACATTAAAAAAAGATTATTTCTTACATAAAATGTACAGAAAATTATGTACACATATTCAAGGACTACAAGCTTTCAATGTGATATTCACGTCTGCTTTTGTTTGATTCACTTTTCATCAGGAAACATGTTTTTAGTTCTGTTTCCCAGTGTGATTAACACAGTGTGTTACATTATTTGGCTCACCTAAACCCTTTTGAATCTACAGGGCAATTTCAACTGAATTAGAAAGAAGAAAGTGAGTAAGGGCTCTCACAGGGGCAAAGTTTTGTGAGAAAGAACAGCTGCATCAGAGGTTTAATATCTTTTTTTCTCTGTTTAGTCAGCTGAATGGCTGATAAACTCCCAGCCTATCCCTATTAAGTAGTTTAGGCACCATAGGTGGCATCAGGAGCCAAGTAGGAAGAGACATGAGAAGACAGCAGTGCAGCTATACATTAAGAAAGACACAGGGTAGAATTTTAATTGTAATAGTAAGAGAAAAGGATAGAAATATAGGACACCTTCACAGGATATTAATTAGTTCTGTGGGAACAAACTGAGCAATGGAAAGTAAAATCAGATGTAGAAAATAATTGTGGAACAAGCATGAACAATTCAAAACTATTGTGTCAAAAAACAATAGCAATTGCAAAGTAGCTGATGACTGACTCTGTATCAGAATGTTAATGACAACATCAAGATGCATGTCAGTTACCAAAAATTACAAAAAACCTGTAATCCTTCCCTGATTCATATTAAATACTTTTTTCCTAGACCTTGAAGGGGCTAATAATCTCAAAATGCACTTATTTATCCAAGATACAAACAGAAACAAGAATTCAACTCAAGCATTTCTTATATGGCAGTAATTAGTACCTCTAGTACATAAATTCATACTACAGAATGTAAGTTATACTTTTTGTCATTACATGGTATAAATTTTATAATTACTACAATATACACTGATCTTTATGTAAATATTTCTAAGAAGTGAAGTGGTAGAAAGCAAGTTGTCTTTAAATATTGCATTAAAAATCATGATTCCATTGTATTTATTTCTGTATTGCAGCTTCAGAGCGAAGGTGGCTTTTCTTGACTACTGAAATTGAGCAAGTACTGCAGCAAGTACATTCTGTGCTATGTGCAAGTGCAGTCATTCACGCGTAAACGCGGAAAACAGGTGTTGAAATGATGAAAGATGATTGAAACACAATTGTAGCTGAATAGCATGAAATGGTTATGATAGCAGTGTGGTGTTTTCTTCTAAGGCAGGAACTGTACATCATACAGAGACATCAATGCAGACAATAAGACTAATATCCCCAAGGCCTTTTGGAAGGGCAAACGTTATGGATATGGTTTTATTTGGATTAGTTTCCAGACTTAGGTACGAAAATCTCCATCAAGTGCCACCTTATGTTCAGTTTTTCAGGCTGTGTAACAAGTCTGGTAAAATTATTCCATGTTTAATGGGAAATGAATAACACAGTTCTTGCAGAGAATATTTGGGATATTGTCTGGAGCTGTGGTCCCTCTGCCAGTATGGATTTCTCAGTTTATTTATTTGTTTGTTATATAAAACATGTGAGCAGTTCTTTGAGGATTCAGAACCCATATTGCTTACATGGATGAGTAATAAAAACATCGAGTCATTAGGCAATGGATAGAAAAAAAGAATTATATTCTCCTTCTTCTCTTTGTGCTGTTATACTATTTTAGAGTAAAAACTACAATCATCACTCAAATTCCTTGTGACATTGCACTCTTAAGGGCGTTTGTTATACATATTTGAAGCACACTTCTTGTGAATGAGGAAAAATTATACTCACCAGCTTTATTTGAAATACAGAGATCATAAATTGAAACAAGAGGTTTTGACTTATATATGAAAAGCTTTTTGACTGTCATGCACTGAAACAGGTCCTGCAGTTTCTATCCTTGGATTTTTTTCATATGTCAAGAAAAAGGCATTCTGTATCTCACTGAAAGGACATTAGGGAGGGGATTCACAAAACTTAAGATCAGTCATCTAAATGAATGCTTTATGAAGAGAAATAGCTCACTCAAGAGGGTGATTCATCCACTTCAAAGAGAGACACAATGAATCCTCCTCTGGAGATGCCTTTTCCTCTCCATGAAACATAACAGAAACATGTAATACTTGCTGAAGCTACATCCCTACATTTTAGACAGTAAACATTAGGTGGAATGAGCCTTTATGCCTGGAAAACTTTAATAGCCAAATGTAGTTATCTGGAAGACACATGGATCCAAGAGGTTAAATAGGATAGTTTGATATATAAAAAGCAAACTTTTATACTTGAGTGTGTAAGTTTTTGCATGTGCCCTATATAGTGTTTTGTTGTGGTTTTAAAAGATATTAAACAAGCATAGTCTCTAAAATAAAGTCTGTTTAACATCTGAAAAAGAAACAGAGACTACTGCGCACTGTGGTTCGAGTGAACCGGTTCAACTACTCCTGTAAATAAAAGAAATACTCTAAATTGGACATTTTATAACCATTGAAATCCCATTTGAAAACCTTTTCTGAGACACTTCTCTGTAACTTCCCCATTGCACCTTCATTAGAAAAGTTTTCCAGATTTCAAAGATGATTTTTCATTTAACAGCACAAAAAGAGGAATGGGTTTACATTAATAATGTCAGAATTGAACACCACTTTCCAACTTTTAAGCGACTACTTTTTAAAATCTGCATAGCCTTCTGCTGTCTTCACTTAAACATTCAGTTAAGCTTACTGAATTAGCTCACTTCACCTTTTTCTGCTCATCATAGGTTCAAGACTCTTTTGGAGATGAGTTACTTATTCAGGGAGGAGGGCAGAGAGCTGAGTGCTGTAAGCCTACTGGAACGCACCAGTGGTGTTCCTTAAACTTTTGCTACAGCTGCAGTAAGCTCAGCCATGAAAAGAATATATGCCTGGTCTTATCTGAATGGATCATAAAAGTAAAACTTCCAGGTTGTAAATCTTCATTCAAATCTACTCTGATTTCCATGCAGCTCTTATTTTCTGACATATTTGAACATGTGTGAAGAAAATGCATTTTACCTCAGACCTCAGTGACATAATATGATTTTCCCCAATTACCCAAATACATGAGAATCGTGCTGATATTTCTTCCTCCATGAAATAACCTCCAAGACCTCAAATACTGGCTCCAACTCAAAGCTAAAATATTCTGACATCATCTGCTGGTACTTCCTCAAGCTGCTCTGCTGCTGCTCTGCTGAGTTCAGCTCTTGGCTGCCCTTCACTGCAGATTTTTCCTAAGTACAGATATTTGAAGGTGAAGAGGAACAGCGTATTGCCCAGTATCTGGTAATCACAAGAAGCACCTTTCCTGTCCAGTCTGAAGCTCTACGTCACTATAAGAAATACATATAGATATATTTGAACAGTTTTCTGATTTTGTTACAGTACAGGAAAAATCCCAGTATTTTCAGTTTTTTTTAGATATGATACATATCTTTTACAAAGACTTACACTTCACTTTAAATATTTTGCAGAGTTCAGTAAAAAACAGTGATGTGTTTGCATAAATATTCGTAAGATTCTTGAAGGAACTTAGTGAATTTATCTCAGTAGAGTGCAGAATTAATCAATTTCCTTTTTCTTTAGTTTCACTGTTCTGATTTTCTTCAATCTGAGTAATCCTGTTGTAAAACAAAGTATTTTCCTAATTCAGATTGAAGAGTCCACTCCAGTGCTCTGTTTGCTTTGCCCTAGTGCCTAATCTTTTTGCGTTCTCCTCGAAAGACAAAATTATGGCCCTGGAATAAACAGGCCCTGGAATAAACAACCTACAGTTTTACATTTGGCAGCATCAGTGTTCTCTCTAGATTACACTTATGACAGAAACATTTCTTTCTTCTTACTCAAAGTCATGTGGGACTAATAAACAGTTCGTTATCTAAGTTTCCTTCTGCTTCACTATGGCCTGTTGTACTATGAATTCTTTCTTAAAGTTTACTATTTATGAGAATAAGAAAAAAGCAATCATTCTCAATCTTATTATTCAGTTTATGAAGGGAATTCTATAATCATTTTGTTGATAAAACAAGATCCCACCCTCAATAACCTGGAAGCATCGTAAGAAGATTTTCCTCACAGCTGCCCACGTGACTTTTTGCAGAAACATCACAGTTTTCCATAGGATCTCTACTTTAAACCAACTCATTGGAATAGTCCATCCCTTTCCTGTTTCTCTATTCCCTGCCTGAAGAGTATGCCATGTAATACACTCTCCCAGTGTTTCTCTCACTAACAGCTTTCAAAATCTTCCCTACTAATCGGTATTATAACTCCGGAGAGCTTCACAGCGGGCACAAATGTTTCTACTATATGTCTACCTGTAAAAGCTGCAGGTTCATGATCAGTTGGCTTCCTTGTTCCATCAATTCAGCAAAGTACTGCCTGTCACTATCAGACCTTCCACCTGCTCCCTGTGCTGGAAATCTCTGCATGCAGTACTAGTGAATAAATGGCACCAAGATAAATTGGTGTCACAATAGATTTTTACACAAATCTTTCTCATTCTATTTGTAAAAGCTGACACAGGTTCTGCAGGTTTAAAAAGGAGCACAGCCATTTGTTTTCCATTAACCTTCTCTATGTCTCCTCGCTGGCCCCTTGCCCTGATGGACTGCCTTAGCTACTTTGTGCTTTCAGTGTATGATATATCATAATAAAAACAGTCCAGCAGGCATCAAGTCTTCAATGACTGCAGATATTCTCCATAGTTCTGGAAAATTGTATCAACACAATTTACTCTATGAATATACAGCTTTGCAGAACACCCTGGGTAGTAGTTTGTAGGAACTGTCTCTAAAAATAAATCACAAAATGAGAACCACTCAGTTCCTTGTTTGAGTGCCACTTCAACCATAGTCTTTTGAATAGTCTTCTGGGGAGGTAACACCATGCCAAACAATTGCTGAAGTCTGAATTGCTGTTACTAAACTGGCATCTTCTTAGTGCTGATATCATAAGGCGGCTATGTCTGAGTCCTTTTAGCAACATTTTACTAGACACTTAAGAAAGAAGTATTACTGTGGCAGTACTGGTCTACATATTTAACAGTGGTTCTATTAAGCACAGAAAAGAATGGTCAAGAAAGATGGTGAATTATATCCTCGTTGATGTTTTCATATCAAGACTGGTTTACTCTCTTGATAATAAAATTTAACAAAATATATATTATTGTCTCAGTACCATTTAAAGGAAAAGTCTATTCAGCATCACTTAAGAGGTAGAAAATAACATGTTTTTCTGGCTCTGGATTTTATCAATGGCTTTTACTAATTTTCTTTCTAAATTTACTCTAAGTAACAATTCTAAATGAAACCCCTGAATAAAAGTACCATGCGTCAAGGAAATACTGCAAATTCTTTTCATTTATTTAAAACATAATTTCTAGGATTTTAAAGAATATGTAGAAAGGACAGACAGGCATTTATAGGCAGACTTAGTGAATTATAAAAATTCATTGAAAGAACTAGCAATTGCGAGTAGACTTACATTATTTTACTCATGGTTTTCCATTAGTATACATTTATTTCAGCAGCCTCTATTATATTCATTATTTGACTTCAGGATTATCTGTTTGTTAAATCCTGAATTACTGAATGCAGTTAAACACAACAGATAGATAACTTGCGGTACATAATTATCAAAATACCTAATACCTTCTTGAACCTCTCTGAAAACTTGCCAAAAGTAGAATACTTAATTTGAAACACTCTGCAACAGAGGCCCGAATTACTGCTAAAGTAAACGCAGCCATTAATCATGTTTTGCTTTGGAAGCTTTCTTACTCTGTTCTATTCCTAGTAATTTTGAAATAAATATAACTTAAGCAGATCAGTTTTAGCTGTATAGCTAAAGGTATTGTGGAGTTCTTGTCTCCTAAAAAGAAAACAAAAAATATTTTTTAAAACTCTTCTATTTTTCTGGCAATAAGCAAAAGCTGAACAAGCATACTGTACGTGCTGTAAATATACAAAAAAGCAGGGGAGTCTTTATGACACCTTTTAAGTCTTTCTGTGTACACTGATAAGCTTTGTTTTTGGAAGTGCTAGGTTTTCGTCTCCTAGTTAGCCTGTTAAGGATACTTCACCTCTGGGGAATTTATGCCTTTATGAAGCACTGGCAAAAGACAAATCATATGCTCTGCAACTCCCACTGAATATGCAAAGGTTATTCATGTATTAGCATAGGTGAGGGTAGAGGAATTAAAAAAAAAACCCACAAGTTCATAACTAGATGACTGTAACATCTTCCCCCCCATGGCAATGCCACCAAGGAACAAAGCAGAACAAGAACTGTATCCAATGATATCTACTGTGAAAGTTCATTTCCATGAGACGAATGTTGTTGCTATGGCAGACCTGAACAAGACAATGCAGAGCATGTCTCTGCAATGTAATTTTTTCTGGTGGTTTTCAGGGCCATTCAACACTGTGCCTCCTTCTGAATAAAAACTCTGAAACTATGAAAAAATACTCCACAGGTAAACACAGAGAAATTGGGACGTAAATATTTTTATTGATGAAATCAACATCAAAATATAAAAAGTCAAATGAAAATGATAAAGGACGTGTGGAGAGGAAAAAACAACAAATACCAAAACACCCTCATTTAATTAATTTTAAAAATGTTTAATTTTTCTTTAAACTTCTACTCTAATCTGATGGGAAATGGGACAATAAATATGATTCAAGAGGAAATCCAAACACCAATCATTTGGATTCATTTTTACGCTACAATATTTTATTTATAAATTCAGCTTGCCAAGTATTTTAAAACTATATTTACTTGATGCATTAAGATGCAAAATTCTAGTACAGTGCTAATTTTTTTTTTACCAGTGAGCTGCTTTCCTTGACCACATTCAAAATGGGGCATTAAATATTGCTAAAAATGCAAGCTAGAAAGATCTGAAAAAATTGCTGAACAAATTAATTATGCATAGCTTTAAATCCAATTGATAGTTCCAATATTTTAATGAAATAAATTATAATAATTCTGTTTGCCTGATCAAAGATCAAACAAAGAAAAGAAAATTAAATTGACTGCTTGTTAGTATTAGTTTTGGCTGACTGAAAAAGGCCAAGTTACAGCAATAATATAGCTATGGTAAGATGACAATAAACATGAAGTTAATTTGATATGAGGGGGAAAGAGTAATTAAAGGATCTGTATGCTAACTATATAAAAAGTCTGATAATCTGAATTCTTACTAGGAAAAGAAAAAAAAGTTCTTATGGCATTGTTGCTCAAAGAGGTGTGGTATGCTGCCTCCCATACTGACTTGCTTACAAAATGTCAGTGACACTGCTAGATGTGCTAGGTTAGTGTGGGGATTTAACACCAGATGGAAATTAAACTCCAAATAAGCCACTCCCCTTCCCCTCACCCTTTCCAGTAAGAGGAAGACAAATACAGAGATTATGGGTTGAGATAACAAAAAGAAAAAAAAGCAATGGAATAAGGAACACACAGTAACAGCAACAATATCAACAGTATGAAAAAAGAGAAGGTGCTTTACACGCTACAGGAGTTCACCACCCTGACTTAGTTCCATGTGGCTGCTGGGACAAAGACAGGAATGTGGACGCTCCCCATAGGTCACCTCCACGTAGCCTCTGGGACAAAGACGAGATGGTGGCCGCTTCCTTTGGTTGGCCGCTTCCTTCCTCCCTGCCCCTGAGCCCAAGACGATGGAAAACAATGGTGGACAAACCCCTGGAAGCCAGATTGTCTGTGTCATAGCACGCAGCCAGTTCAGAAGCTGGACTTGATTCCGCAGGGCTGCTTCTGGCACTGGCGCTGCGCTGCGCTGGCTCTGCTGGGGTTTTGACCCCACAGCATGGCAGTCCCACTTTTGTCAGCACCGTGTCTTGGGGGCACAGCGGCTTTACCATGTCTCCAAGCCATGTCCCAGAGAAATGGGACAGGGATGAGCAGCAGCAGCAGCAGAAGAGGACGATCCCCACAGAGCTGATCCCAACAATCTCCCCAGCGGAGAGGCAAAATGAGGTGCTTTTGGGGTGCACTCAACCTTTTCTGGCCCCCAAAACCACTCTCCCACCAATGATATGGCTGGTATAGAACAGTAAGCTAGCCTTGCCCATATGGGCGTGCCCCCTCTGCAGCCAGAACAGTGAGGCAATAAAAGCTCACCCGTGCACACGCAGAGGAGCATAGGGACATGGTGGTGGATGGGTGAGACAAATGCCATCTCTCCCTGGCCCTTCTGCAACCACCCTAGATCCATCACCACAAGTGCAGAGGGTCCTGGGCAAGTGGGGGAACCAACAGAGAGACCTAACCTCTACCCCAGCCTCGCCAGGGCAATCTCTGGTGAGAGCCAGCCCCAGGGGCTGGGGCGCAGCTCACTCTAGGAGCTCTTCAGTCACTAAAGAGACCCAGGAGGGGCCCTGCTCAGGGATACAGAGCTCATTGTGGAGTCAAAGGGACTTTTATTTTGGTATTGCACAAGGCTAATTATGGAGTATTTAAGGAAGAAACCAAAATTGGCTTGGGAAGGAGTAGATATGCAAAAATACAGGAATAAAATAATGGCAGGGGATGGTTGGATGTTAGCTGGGGCTGGTCATTATGCTTGTGCGACCATACCCTGTGTAGTGGGTCTACCTGCAGTGACTTTCAGGACTAAGGAACTCCAGTCCTTTTTAGTCTAATTCCCAGTGAAACCACAAGAAGTGTGTGAGATCAAAACAAATAGATTTTAATAGATTTATATTAAAAATATAAAAATGTAAAAAATATATTTGTGTATTGAGTTTGAGTGGCAGCTTTTTGTCGGGAGGTAGGGGTGCTGCAGGAGTGGCTTCTGTGAAGAGCTGCCAGAAGCTTCCCTCATATCCAATAGGACCAAAACCAGATGGTTCCAAGACTGACCTGCCACTGTCCAAGGCTGAGCCCATCAGCGATGGGACAACATATTTAAGAAGGAAAAAAGTCACTGTGCAGCATTAATAGCAGCCAGTGAAAAGAGTGAGAATATGTGAGGGTTGAGCCTGTTTTGCCCATGACCATAACTGGCAAGTGATACTCTGCTGTCCTTATCTCAATACATTTTCTCTTACTTGTCCTGGTGAGGTGGAGGAGTGAGTGGTGGGTACCTGGCATCCAGCCAACATCAACCCACCACAGTCCTTATGATGCTATCTGTAAATGGACAAGCCACCCCTTTTTGCAGAATATCTTGTGATTTTGTTTTGTGAATAGCATTTACACCTGACAGCTACCATGAAAAATCTATATAAGGACTTTAAAACACAATAACTTGCTATCTGGCAAAGTGAAGTCTGCTTTCATTTAATATCTAAGGACTGCCATTAAAATTACTGACTTTTCTATTTCCCTGAACAATGGACTATTGTTATTGTGCAGCACAATTGTACATCTTCACCACACACACACATGAATCAACCAAGCAAGCAGTCACAAAGAGACAGCACAGACTGACTTTAAAGAACTATTCTTTCTAGCAAGCAGCAACAGGAGAAAGCAGTGTATGTAACATTAGAAAGTAGAGTCCTGAATGCCCTGAGGACAGCTGCTCAAGATTTAAAATTTCTGGGAAATTAGAACAATCATAAAGATTCCTTCAGTTTGGTCTGGTAATGGGGACTCATCTATTAGTAAAGTGAGTGTTAAATGGTTACATTAAAAAGTCTATATATTTATGTGTCTCAAAGACAGGATAGCTCAATATATCAACACATCAATTTCAACTATATGTGTGTATTCTGAAACAGTCTGATTAAACTATTGGGAATAGTTGTCCACAAGCAAAATGTTTCTTGGAGGTCTCAGAGTCATACAGATGGTAATGAAGGATTTGTCCAGAGGACAAAGACAAGGATTGTGTCTGGAGACAATCAGACATTGGAGGTATCCTTTCACTGCTAGGTTTTGTGCCTGAAAACAAGGTCATGTATGTCACAAGATTTAGTTTTTGTGGAGTTTTTTTTTGTTGCATGATCAGTTCAAATAATTATTTAACTTGAGAGAGGTACCCAAGATGGAGATACATGTCAAGGCTGTTGAATTTTAGCAGAAATAAGTTTCTGAAAACAAAAACATAAGGGAGAAGCTCAAAGAGCTGGGACATTTTAGCCTGGAGAAGAGAAGGCTTGGGGGGATCAGGGGTAGATATTATTGGTGTGCATGAACACCTGTGAGATGAGAGGGTGTAAAGAAGGTGGACCCAGAGTCTTCATGATATCTATTGACAAGACGGGAAGCAACTAGCATAAATTGAAACTCAGGAAAACCCACTTACAAATAAGTGAAAACCTTTTTACTCTGAGGGTAAACACTGACACTGGTTGCCCAGAGAGGCTGCAGGGTCTCTAATCTTGGAGGTATTCAAAACCCACCCGACACAGTCCTGAGCAGCTTGCTTTAGGTTTCCCTTCTCTGAGAAGGACACTGGACTAGATGAGCTCCAACCTCTGCTATTGTGCAATTTGTACTACTAGTGGACTACTCTAGCTGAAAATATTGTTACTTTTGCTTAGTTTTCAAATGCACATATAGTTGCTAATGCTGTGTAATAAAAAGGACTAAATGAAGCTGTTAGATTAACCTGATTTTTATACCACTATGAATTTTCATTCCTATGGGTCTTGAAATCTTTCTCCTACGTTTTAACACAGTTTATGTTCATATCACTAACAAGGAATTTATTTAATTGCAATTGAGTCTGATAAGATAGATAACTATGTAATTCATGATCTCTTATGTAATTCAGAAATCTTTGTATTAAATAGAGCAAATTTTATAAACCTGCAATTCAAAAGAATGATTGAAATTAAGAAAGGAAATTTCTGTAATTGTAAGAATTTGAATTGCAAGAAGATACTTCCACGTGTCATTCAAGGTATGTTCTACATTAGGGAAGTTTACACTTACACCCAATATCTGATGTATTATGCAAATCAAGAGAGACACATCTGAAATAACAATCTCCCCAGATATTTCCCAGAAGTTTTAACTACTTGGTATTTGTCTAGAGATAAGATATATTGAAGAACAAAAGCTATTTTCCAGTGTATGTTTCATCATCACAAACTTCCCCCTTGTTACTCTGTTGATTCATAGTTTTCTGGTGCATCAGCAGGATGAATCACATTGTTTTTGTGGACCCCAATTAACAGGCTTAAGACACAGTGTTAACATAAGCAGTGCATTTACATTCATAGTCCCCAGCAGTGGTATTATATATACATCCTTGGTAAACTTTGGAAAAAAATAAGTTGTAAGTGCAAAGGATCACATACGTAATGCTGAGCTGCCAAAATGAAATGAAATTTCAGATTTTTTTTTTAAATATTCAAAATATTTTTAAAACTAAAAGAATTATGTATATTAAATGCTTTTGTTGCACATGCATGACATAGTCACCAGAAACATACAGTTGTTGCAATGTATTTCTCATTTAAAAAATTATAGAAGTCCCACAGTTTCAGGGAAAAAACACAAATGTTTAAACTCCTAAAGGATTTTAAGCTGTGGGGGGTAAAAGGGTTGAAACAGTGTATGTAAGTGCAGAATTTAAAAGCAAAGATGAATTAAGAAGCTTTCCTATTTTCCATATAACTACCATGTCTTTCATTTTGAGTAATGATTTATAAAGTACAAAAATCAATAAGGAATCCATTCTAAAAAATTGCATTTTAAAAAGTGTCTACATGAACATAAGTAGAAATGACAGCAACACTGACATCCTCTTGTCTTCTTTTAAAGTTGTATATGCAAATATATGCAGGAGCCTGAAATATAATCTGTACTATACTGTGGTTGAGTCAAATTTCCAAACTATGAATGTAGCTTCTGGATAAGAGTTAGATTTTGAATAATGAAGGAAGACAATGTTTAGATAGGAGCCTGACTTTGTGTGGAATTGACTTTCTGCAAGTTGCATTCCAGGCATATTTTTAAAGCAAAGATCAGAATGACTGCAAAGAAATTTATTATAAAAAAAAGTGAGCAAGCAAATACATATTTAGAGCAAACTGCATTGTGAAGCACACATACTTTTTCCAAAAGTAATTCCCTAGAGGTGTCTGATCACACAAGGAAAACAGATATTCAGCTTAAAAGCATTAGTAATACAGTTATAAAAAGACTCAGTTTTTTACTGTGACTGTGATATTTAAACATAATTATCAAATTCCACCATGAGTTTAGTGATGTTTAAAGGTAAAGGGTTTTTTAGGCGAGCTTTTATAAGTTTCCTACCTTGAAACTGAGCATTAAATCCCTTTCGTCGGTGATTGCTATCAGACGTAAAATGGAGTCGTAACCAGTTCTTACTGCTGATAACTGGAGAAGGTAGATTCATACCACTCAACCTGTAAAAAGAAAAAGAATCTAATATTAAAAAAAAACAAAATCATGAGTACAGCACTTAAAAGAAAAAAACCCCAAAAACCTCAAAATATATTAGAACACGATTCGCTGTCATCTAATCTCAATGTATTACTAGTTAAGTAACTATTATGTTGAGAAAAATATGAGGGTTTTTTTTCTCATTACAGCTATGCATTTTATGATTAAAACTTGTATTTCCAAACTATTTTTTCATTAATTAAAAGAGAAAATCAATCTTCTGTTAGTCTGTGCACTCAATTGTAGGTGTGCATGCATGTGTCAAAACATTCAGCAAAAAATAAGCCTATTCAGTTATGACAAGATCTCATCATTTGACTCCCTGCTGTGGTAGTTACCTCACAGGAAGTCAAATCTCAAGTATTAAGAAGTGTTAATGAGAAGTGTTAACCCTTTTTGGGTTATGGATGCTATCTAATTTTAAGTTTGGGTGGTAAATTACTGGTACATAACTATGCTGGTAGAACTGATTTTGTGTATATTACGTCCAACTCACATTTAATAAAAAAAAAAATAGAACTCTAAGCACAAATGAATTCAGGCTACCCAACTTGGATTAACTGTGAATATGAAGAGAGTGCACAAAGAGTTTTTCCAATACAGGCAACAGGCCCTTGGGCCACTGGATTATTCCATTGTCATTCATTACACTACACCATTTCTTAATGGAGTAGATTTGACAGAGAACCTAATATGATGTAAATTCATGTCTTAGTTTACCAGATGGTAAACTTTTTTTTGTTTTGCATGACCATGCTCTAGATTTCAGATTTTGCTTTCCCCCCCACCCCCGAATAACTCTGGAGAACTATACTAAGTTTCTCCTTTTCAAAAATGTTGATTACTTGAAACAAAAGTCAAACTGATAAATATCAGAAATTCTCAGCTAAAATATCATCTGTGTCAGGGTAGATTTGCTGGTACTAGAGTAGACACAGTACAGATTTTTGGAGTTAAAAAATGACCAAACTGAAATGGGACTTAGTCTCCCGCCAAAATTAATCAATATAGTGAAATCAATGCCTTTTTCATCACACTATGAGATAGAAGAATTTCATTAAATATTCCAGATTAATAGGAAAATCATCATGTTAAGAAATAATGATTCTGGAGAAGTCTAGTTAGAACCATGGCTGAATGCCTTTTTTTCCTGCAGTAGAACAAGACCAATATATTGAAATATAGACATTCTTAATGGGTGGTTTTTTTTACTTATGACATGCAAACTACATCAGAGAAATTTCATTTTTATTTATAATCTCATTTTCTTTACCTACTTGTTAATATCATAAGGGAAACACAAATCCTACTCAAAAACAGTTTTGATTGGAAAAAAGGGTTGATCTTTTACAAGAAGATTTACATGCTTAATTTTAGACATGGCATTCAACAGTTCTTAAAGGAGTTGGTTAAAACATTCAGACCTATACATTTCTGCATCTCATTCAGATGGACTTTTATACTTTATTTATTCTTTCAGACACACTTTAGACTATTTTACAGCACCACTCTAAATGTTTCTAACTACAAACTTTTCTGTTTCAAATCTACTTAGAATTTGGGTGTACCTGTAGAAAGTTCTGTGATATAACTAAAAGGAAAAGAAAAAACAAAACCATATGTGGAATACAGAATATATCTTTGCTAGTACTTCTTAGCTATTGACAAAATGCATGCTAAATATAAAAATTTTTACTATACATAAGCTGTTGTTCATACCGCTGAACTGATAATTCAGTTGTCCAAGTACATAAAGTTACATTCTAGAAACACTGTTTAAGGGGTTGTTTTTCTTTTAAAAAATAAATATACAAGTAGTAACATTCTAGCTAGTATATCCAGAGCTCTGAATTTCAAAGCTGGCAAAACTCTAGGCTGAAATATTAAATTGTAATATGAATTACACTGTACATTAATAAAAGATTAAATGAACATCATTATAAAACCATGTTCAGAGCATGTCTTTCCTTAGTTACATATCTAATAAACAGACATTTCCCAGACACACAATGCATAGATATTTTCATGTCTGTGTGAACTCTGCAAGGTTCTAAACAGCCTCAAATCTCCCCATAACACTACGAAACATAATATGAAAATGACACTGAAAGAGTATTTTATACAACCTATTTTAGCAGAGCTCTAATTTAGCTGCATGATTTCTTTGATACTGAACTCTAGATAGGAATACGTTCTTTAACAGCAATGCTGTTTGTGTTTTACTTGGAGAAAGTGAGAAAGGGTAAAAAATCTTAGTGGTTCTTGGAAGAACGTTATAACCAGTGTATGGCACAGTGGTGATTTTTTTTTGTTTGTTTGTTTTGGTAAGGTTTTCAAAAGCTCTTCACTATAGTATACAAATTATAAAAACCCCAACAAATTCTGGGAGCGTTAGCTGGGAATCCTGTCTGACATGTGAACATCAAAAGTGGTGCCCCTACACAAAGTTCTCCTTTCTACAGCATTCATCTTGCGTAGGTGGGACTTCCTATGGAAAATTTCATAGTTTCCAGTAATGGCAGACCCAGAAGTTTGTGGATACAGTGCAAAATTCCTCTTTACATGTTAATTGATCATTTCCATGGAATTTCTGAAGGATAGGCAACCAAAGCTGTGTGTGGACGAGAGAGATGGACATGGTTACTGATGAAAGTGGCAGATCATCACCTGAATTGATACAGCAGGCAGACCTGTACCTCACACGGAAGTTGAGGTATTATATGAAACGAGAGTTTTGTCCTTCTTACTTATCTCAAAGTGTTGGCTTTTTTTGTTTGTTTTGTTCTGGGTGGTTTTTGTTGTTGTTGTTGTTGTTTGTTTTGTTTGTTTGTTTGTTTTTAATCATGGAATAGGAGAAAAATAAACTATTTCCATTGCACAGTAAATATCAAAATTAAATGAAAAATTTAATAACATTATGTGTGTGCTCCTGAGAGAAAAGTAAAAATCAGTAATGTCGAGGAGAGTTAGATTCCAGTCCCACAAACCAGAATATTATACCTACACCAAAAGACACAATGTGGGCAAGGGGTCCCTAGAACACATGTTCATTTGTTTTTCTGGTATAAAAAATGCAAGTCCACGGCCAGAGGATGTGCTTACAACTTAGCTGCTCTAGTTCACCGATAGAGAGGCTGGACACCACTGCTCAGGTCACATTCTCCAGATGGAATGATCCCTCCCAGTCCCACAAAGAACAATTTCCTCTGAGCTTGACCAGCTGAGAGGTGTGTCATGTACACAATTTGTGACTAAGTGCCCATAGTGTGCTGATGTTACCACGTGTGCTTCCTCAGACTAGCCTTTACTGTTCCATGCTCCCTTTATATATTAGTTTAATATTTATGGAAACAAGCAGTTTGGTTATGTCCATATTAATAAATTAAACAGTGGCACTTCATATAAATTTCTGCTTAAAGAATCTACACTATTTAAGTTTAAAACAACAGAAAATAATGGAATCTTGGAATCATAGAATGGTTTGGGTTGGAAGGGACCTAAAAGATCATCTGGTTGCAACCACCTGCCATAGGCAAGGACATCTTTCACTAGGCAAGGTTGCTCAAAGCCCCATCCAATCTTGGCCTTGAACACTCCAAGGCATGGGGCCTCCAGAGCTTCTCTGGGCAACCTGTTCCAGTGCCTCACCATGCTCATATTGAAGCTATTCTGCCCATGACTGATGTGTGCTCCCTTGATCTCTCATGGCATCAGTGTAGGCAGCTGTGTAAAGTACAGGGTCCCAATAGGCATTGGGAATGTGACCACCCCCTCTGAGGTGTTCAGGAAATACTAACAGGCAGGACTTGTACTGGTGGGTTGTGACAAAAGAGAAGGTGCAATAAAAGCAAAGTTGTCTTTATTTCAAGTGCACGTACATAATATTCATCCCTGTTGCATATGAATATAGGTAGAGTAATTTTATCTCAGATTAGGTGTTAAATCTAAAATCAGATGAAGGCTTGGAACTACTTTGTGTCAGACAAATTATTCAGATAAGATAAAACCTCCCATACTCCTTAATATCAAAGTTCTCCTTAAAAAATTTCATGCTTTGATCTCCATTAAGGGTTTCTCCAATGCTGTCTAAAAAGAATATTGAAAGTTTCTCTGTTCCTTTTAGCTGAAAACATTTATTGTATGGGAAGTAATAGAAAAGAAATTAAATTCCTCAGTTACATTTGAATTCTGCCTCTACGATGAAAAATGTAAAGCATTATTGAAACTGATTTTAAGGCCTAGCCTAGATAGTCTTAAAAATCTGCCCTAGCCTAGGATAGAAGTGATATCTAATCTAAATTACCTTAATCAAGTTGTTCAAGAACAAACAGATACATACGTATAAATAATGTTATTTGTGCATTTTCTGGAAATAGTTGGTTTGACTTGTGGAGTGTTGAGTTTTCATTTCCTGTACTGATGGCAACCAGGACTTTATTTTCTGGGATCAGGGGGTTAAAACTTCAAGTGTCACTTGGACAAGTGGCATTATTTGAATGCTCTGGGCTTAATAGTATTTGAGGCCATGCACTGAAAGGGACTGAAGGAAGCATTAAATAGCTGTTTATTCACTGACTACCAAACACTCAGTGACATGTTAAATAGCAATCCTGTGGGAAGAAAAGAAACAGAAAATAAGTTTTCAAGTAACATTTTAAGATAATGTATTTACCTGAGGGCTTAGAATGAGAATTGCACATGGAACCAAAAATCTCTAATTTCTGCATACTGGATGTTGCACTGTGCTCTACTGAACAAGACAGACTTGCAGGGAACTCCTGTGCCTGTTCCAGCATCATAAAGGATTAAAGGGCTAGGCTTTGAGAGCTTTATAGTTATATTAGTATCATACTACATCTCTGCTGGCAAACACTGCATCTTACAAGAAATAATGAGAAATAATTAAACAACCCCAGCTATTCTCCTTCTAAACCTGAAGGCAGCCAGGCTGCTGCAGGATTAGAGACAGCAGAAGAAACTCTCTTTCTGTTGATCATTGTGAGCCACAGACAAATTTTTTCATGTTATACTACTTCAAGTGATGTTTTAATTTCTATTCTTAATCAATAATTTCCTCACACAGACACTAATCTACTGTTTATGCAAGTAATAAGACATTCTGTTTCCATGCAGGCTTGAAGGAGTAATGTTTTCCTTATATATAGTATGTCGGATATAGAAGCAGAACATCCTCTGGAGTCTATTGCATTACCCAGAGATTGTGACATCAAAATTATTACTAACAGGATTGCCACTGAAATATATTTTTTCTAGTTAAGATTTTCCCATAGTTATTATTTGATTCAAATTCAGGTATAACAAAACTATCTTACATTTAATTAGGAGAACTAATCTAGAGAGTTGTAATTTTGGTTTTGATTTTGGATCTGTTAATAAAATAAAATAAAATAATTAATGCTGTTGTCTGAAGAAATAAACCAAATCTTGTTTCTTTTACAAGGTTCTTGACATTGTTTTGACTATAACAAACAGATAATCTTATCTTATAGAACGACCGACACTTCAGTTTCATGAAAATGCAAGAAATAATGAGTGGGTTTTGTCAACTAATCTACCCTTATCTTTCTAATTTAGCTACTTTCCCCATTTTTTATTAAGCCAACTATCTATATAGTTGAAGTAATATTGTTTGTTCAAAAATACAGTAAAATAGAATAAAAATAATTGAATCAAATCTAAACAAAATAAATTCAAAAATACACACTCTGCAAGGACAAGTTAAGATTAAAAAAAAAACCACACAGAAGCACTCCAACAATCATGCATCACTTTTGAATACTTCTGCTATTTCTATATTCACTTAACCACAGAAGTATTTCTATTCTCTAGAATGTGTTTATTTATTTATTTATCTATTCATTTATTTTGAAAATAGTGTAAAATATTGTCATGATTTAGGAGTGGTATTCCCCAATTTAGTTCTCCCATCAAGACTCCAAATCACACCACTGCTCACTCGCTCCCCCCTTCTCCTTCCCTTCTCTTCCCACCCCAAGGGGATGGAGTTGAGAACTAGAGGCACAAAATGTGAATATGATGTGTTGAAATAAGAACAATTTACTGAAAACAGCAATGAAATAGGAACAGTAACAGCAACAATAGTAGTAGCAAAAGTATACAAAAATGAGGGTGATTCATATACAAAAATGTTCACGGGGACGCGAAGGCAATGAACAATGGCAGACAATGTCAACATATTTTTCATCCAGAAGCTACGCTCTTCTTTTTGGAAGTTGGAGTCCCTTATCCCTACCCTCAGCAATGCCCTGTGGTACACAATTACCTCACTGACATGCCCACAACCATGCCCCCTACCATTACTCCAAAAAGTTAACTCTGTCCTGTAACAAGGACAAACATTTAATGAGTTTCCATAACAGGGCTCTGGGTTAGGAAATGAAGAAAGAAAACTGTAGCCTAATTTTCAGCTGAGAGCTACCTTCCATTTTACAATCCTCTCAGCTTAAATATTTCTATGAGCATGCCTATACATACAGGTCCAAACAAGAACTTTCAAGGATCATCACTCACTAATTGACAAAATAACGGGAGTTAATTTTGCAAGGCGTAAAGTATGATTATTGCAGCAAATAAATGAAGACAATCTCTATGTGTGTCTGTATAGATAGTCTCTCTGTATTATCTATATTCTATATGTAAATATTTATATTTAGTATAGATATATTAAAAAATAATATTAGAGGTTTATTACCTCACTCACTGTCACACCAGGATGGCCAAGGCTGTATCAGGTATTAACTGAGCCCAAGTAATGAGCTGCATTAGCTGTGAGTAAATGTGTAGCTTTGCAAGCTGCATTAGAGGGCTCGACACTGAAACACTCATACTGTGGCTGCAGTTTCACAGACATGAGATGCTCTGACAAGCAGCTGCTGCCTAAAAGAAGTGTGATGTTATTTTCTGTTCTTCCTCCTCCTGCATTTACTACTCCTTCCTTAATCCTTTGCTTCGGTATTACCCTTCCTTATATGTATTAGCTTGGATTCTTGATGGAATTTCTGTGATCTTATTTAAAGACTATAATGGAAGAAAATTATCCTCTCCTCCCCAATCCCTCCAGGTGAGACATCGGTGTGCCATTTTAGTGAATTAAATTGCTCATGGAAAAGATAAATGAATCAGAGCTGGCAGGAATTCAGTGTCAGGAGCACAGGAAAAGCAAAGTGAAATGGAGCTGGAGGTCACGACTTGGGGAAAGGAAGAATTTATAGATGAATATAAATTAGGGAACAACTCAACAAAATATAAGAAGGGATAGATAGCCTAACAATTTTGACTATTTACAGTACCAGTGAAGTGAAACAATACTTACTATGCTTGATAAGTGAGACTAGGTTATCTCCTAAATAAGAACTATCAGTTTAACATGAAAAATGTAAATCCTCCCTTCTTTATGTAGTATTGAAATAAGAGACTACTTGTAACAGCTAACATAATCTACAAGGAAAGGGTTCAGAAGTGGGGAGAGGTAGAAAGAGAGATGCAGTGTGAGGTCTTTCTGATTTAAAGTACTTAGATCCAGCATGATTTTTCTCTGCCTACTTTTTTAACTACGAGTTGTTATACTGGATGCTGTGAATGAATACTTCCACTTGCACTGTACCTTATTACCACTTGGGACAAGAATGAATTTAAATCAATGGATATGGTTTTGAGTGAGCTTTTTTTTCACCTTAACTTAAAGACATAGGAGGACCTTAGCAAATCTTAGCTTGCTAAGTACCCCTTGAAACTCTCCTGAGAATTGTTCAGGAGAACTGGATATGTCCCTGGGAAGCTCAATGAGACTGTCAGAGCTGTTTTCAGATGAGTCAGGAAACTAATGACTAGTAGTAATACAGAAGGCACTTGGTGTAAAGGAAAAAGATTGACAAACATCTAAAGTCCTGATGGACCACAAGGAGTTTGCCAGAGAATTTTATATCAAATATTTATGTCAGACCCCTAGTCTGGGTCTAGGAAAACAGCTTGAATGAAACACAGAATTGATTGTAAAAAGGATGAAAGAAAGGAAAACACAGATGAGTAAGGGAATAATTCCAAGAATAAGGTGTGACCATGACATTGTCAATTTCAATGATTCAGATACTTTCACCTGAGTAGTCTAAAAATGCAAGTTTTTTTTTTATTTGCTGTTATCCTTCACGTTGAGAGTAGGAGGTTTAATCATTAATAAATTAAAGCATGCAATGAAAGTTCCTCTTCAAAATGAAATAGCCTAACATTAAATAAAAGACCATGTTCCATAACTGTTTTATGTGGCATTATTAAGTAGTTATTATATTCATTAAGCTCATTACTAACTTCACTGTATTGTAAAGAAACACTGTCCAGTAAACATTTTAGATGTATGTTTATATGGAAAGATTCTTAATGAGAGAAAAATAAGAAGACTACTTTGCCTGTGATAATGAATTTTGAAAATTTTATGTTGCCATTATAGAACATTTTGAATCTGGCAAAATATTGCTTACTCACTTTGTTCCCTTCTGTCCTGGTTTATAAGACAGGTGTCTGTTAGGGAAGGCAGACAAGCATCCCTTGGAATGGAGAATGTAAACTTCCTCCCTCCGAGTTATTAGGATTTTGAAACTAAGGGGCTCTCAGGCAAAAAATATGGGAATAGGAATAACAGTTCTTTACTAGTATAATAAAACAAACACACAACAGTAACAGCGGTGTTAACACCAAACAGACCCAGAAGCAGTGGGAGCCTTGCGGCTGCAGCACTTTCCCTTTGGTGCAGTTCCGGGCACAGCCGGCAGGGGCGCTGGCAGCTCCCGATGTGCAGGGCAGGTGCGGTGCTCCCCACGTGGCTGCAGGGGGCGCTCTGGCGCGGGCTCGGCAAACACGTGGTGCTGCTGGCGCGCCCGAGATGGGAAAGGACTGGGGAGAGGCTTTGCTTCCCAAAAAACCTTGGAGCAGTCGATCCCAGTGCCCCAACAGGACTCTTGGAAGCAGCAAGCTGGGACAGCAGGATGGCAGGCAGGGTGTGGGGCTACAGTGCAGTGAAAAAACTCAGAGCAGTGCCGAAGAAGTGGTGGGGGCAGGGCAGCAGCTGCCTGGCTCCCAGCAGGGTAGAGAGGGGCATGCTCAGGATCCTGGGCACCCGAACAGATGGTGACAGTGAGGTAGGTGATAATAAGGTAGGAGGTGATAATCATCTCCTCTTTTAGTGAGGTAGGTGATAATAAGGTCCCAGTCCAGTAGCCACTGAACTCTGCTCTCACAAGAAGAGGCTCACCCCACAGCAGAAGAAGCAGTTCTGGGCTGCTTTCCCTTAAATAAATAAAGTTTTAAGTGATAAGGCCACAGCCAGACAGGTGAAAATGGAAATTCTATATATTTTTAAGAAAAATATTCAAATCATACTGTCCCAAGATACAGCTTAAGTTCCTTGTGTTGTCTCAGCAGTCTACATGTATGCTTAAAAGCCCTTTGGCCCAGAGAAATGAGGAGAGATAAGGCTTCATCTTACCTAATTTCAGTTGTTGGCAGTGAGTGCTCTCCATCTGTGAGAAGTTCCTTTTATATGCAATGGAGAGGATTAAGTATTTTGGGAGTACATATCATCTCAGGTATTTTAGACTTCCACATTAGTTTGAAATGAATCTCACCTTGGAATGCAAGAGCTATGGTGAAGAGTTCAGTAAGTATCAACACCTGAGCTGATGCAGGTGGCAAGGCATATAAATTCAGCTTATGGGACATGACATAACTCAGAACTTTATTCTCCAAAGGCAAATTTTGTGCACAAAAGTACCCAGCCTCTTGTATGTATTTTGATGTACTTCACATTGCACATGATGGTTGCACATACTTTGTGTTTGGCTAGATGTTAAAGCCAAAGGCAAGAACTTCTTGCATTTTGTAACTGGTGTTTAGAAAAGAGTTTTATTAAGAACATTTTGATTTGTTGATTCAACAGTGATAACAAACACTTTTCTTGATTACTGTTGTAATATTTAACAAACATCATAAGGACAATATTCCATGGCACTCTGAATATTGTTCCTTTGGAAGATTATTAACACTCTCCAGCTGACGAATAAAAGAACAATAATTC
Source organism: Promerops cafer (assembly GCA_013398275.1). NCBI lineage: Eukaryota > Metazoa > Chordata > Aves > Passeriformes > Nectariniidae > Promerops > Promerops cafer. Next base: position 346,766 of record VZSE01007449.1, read on the forward strand.
CTTATATGCCTAGGATTCTTTCTGATATATGGCTTTCATTGTCCAGTAAAACTGGAACATTAAGTTCTAGGACACCACAATCAATTAGATTTTATTGTTTAATACAGTGATATTCCACCCAGGCACTGAGTTCTGCAAGCCACTTTTCTACAGCATTCAAGGAGTTCTATATCCAGAGCCAGAGAAGAAATATGTAGGGTCCTGAGGTTAAAATGGCAGCTATCCTGAAAGGAAACAAAAATTTAAAACAAGCTCCCAATTGAACAAATATGAAACTAAATTGAAGGTATTTTTACAACTACAAATATATAGTATTTGAGTACTTCGGAGATAAAATTCTGCTTTAAAAGTTCTTCCATAGCTGAGTGTAATTATTAGTAGCTTAAATGCTAAAATTCAGGTCTTATAGCACACACAGTATTCTTTTTATGAGAACTGCAGTTATAGTGTTTTTACTGCAATTATTCAGAGAGGCATTTTTGTTAACATTCTGTAAACTCCACATTTTTCACTGTGTTCCCTGCCCTGTTTTACTGTATTAATCCCTTAACAAATTCTTTAGTGCCCCATATAGAGAAAACTTTAATTCTTCAATAAAAATCAGAAATTGCTCATCTACACAGGAGCTTCCCATTTTTAAATCTTTTATTTGTGTGCTGGTTTTGCATTAACTGACATTTGGTGAGGAGGGAAAGAACCAACCACGGAAGTGATTTTTCTGAGAGGAGGTGTTAAGAGCTTCCTCCATGCCTGGCAAAAAACAGTTGCTGGCTGGCTTTGAGAATAGGCATGCTGATAAGCCAATTAAAGAGCTGAACACGCCTTTGTGACATTCACATTTTAAACCAAACAAGCCCGGGAAAAGCTCTCTTTCTATAGGCCTTGAACAGGTAACAAGACGCAGCCCGGGCCAGGCCTGCTCTGCCACGGCCTGTGCAGCCCGGCAGGGGGCCAGGCCAGGCCCCAGCAGCTGCTGGGCAGGGGGAGGGGAGGCCATTGGCCACTGAGTCCCAGCCTGGCTGCTGAGATCCTGGCCCTCCCCCCAGTACGGCCACCAAAAAAACACAGAGATGGCTCTTCAGCCCCGCAGAAAGCAGCGCTGTGGCTGGAATTGAACGCAGCAGGAGGCGGAAAACAGCCATGCAGCCAGAGCGGCAGCCGCCATTCATGCCCAGGTCCTCTGAGATTCTAACACAGCCCCCCAGCACAGCCTGAAAATCCATCACTGCCACTGCTCCAGCCACCACCCGGCAGAAATCACATGGACCATACGCAGCCCCCAGCAAGATTAACCCTTTCAGTGCTATGAAACCCCCCAAAACAATTGAGACTTGCAGATGCAAATCCTCTCTCAAGGGAAAGAAAAGGACAGAGTGAAGACACGTAGAGAAACAACATGAAGACACCAAGGTCAGTAAAGAAAGAGTCAAGTCCCAGATGGGAGGAGAATGAGGAGATGCCTCAGTCTTAGCCTGAAATTCTTCTAGTAAGGCCATGGTGATGGACTGTGATACACTAAAATATCCCTTTAATTAATNTGAAGACACCAAGGTCAGTAAAGAAAGAGTCAAGTCGCAGATGGGAGGAGAATGAGGAGATGCCTCAGTCTTAGCCTGAAATTCTTCTAGTAAGGCCATGGTGATGGACTATGATACACTAAAATATCCCTTTAATTAATAGAAAAGCATGGGGGGATGGAGTGTTCAAACTGTATATATGAGCAAAAGCATCCATACCGAGGCAAGCAGATGTTGAAGTAGCTGTGATCCAAATGAGAAGCGTGAACAGAGAGAGAGAAGAGTGATGAAGTCCCTTTGCCCCAGGGAAAGAAGAAGAAGATCTCTGTTTCCAGAGATGAAGATGATTTCAGACATAAATGAAGAGAACTTTTGCTTTTGAACAGCTTATCCTTAAAATAGTACCCCGTAAGTTTAACATGGCCCATGAACGCAGCTGTGGGAAGGCTGGAAAAGATGGGAGGGACTTCATGATTGCAGATTTCCAGGTGGCTGCTATTCGTGGAAATTAAAAGCCATGAACGAACTGTTTCTTATAGAAAAATCTCCTTGGCATGGCAAGAGAGACTCCTCTCCCTAAGAGAACTGATGAAAGACTATTCTAAAATGGTAAACTGAAATATGACTGAAAATACCAAATCTGTCTCTTTACTTTGTCAGTGGGAAAACAGAAGAAAAGCTGGAGGGAGAAGTGTTCTGAAGGTTTATTCTGATTTCTCACTATTTTTTTCCTTTTAGTTCTGTTAATAAAGTTTTCTTTATATCTTTCAAAGTTTGAGCCTGCTTTGCTCCTTCTCCTAAGCCTTATCTCACAGCAGAAAATGAATAAATAATTTTAGTAGGGGTACTGGCATTTGACCAGCACTAGACCCACTACAATTTCTTAGACTTATTATTGTGAATTACTAGTAGAGGACTAAGATCTAAGAAGATGCAATGTAAAAAGCAGATGTATGAATCAATGGCCAGTAACCATCAACCTTATTATAACTGTCCTGGAACAACTCACTTAAATGATGTAAAAACAATATCCAGGGCAATTTTTTTAGGTACATCAAAGTATTCAATAGGGGATTTTTAAGTACATCAGGTACCTACTATATTTCTGTGTTGAGAAAGACTGTTCTGTGCTACTCTATAATATTTTTTCATTTGTGGTTGCCACTGTAAGATTTTCAAAATAAACTAAAATTAATATACAAATATAATTAATTGAAAAATGTTTTTCCAATCCATGCAATTAATTTAATTTCATTACTTCAGTAACTGTTCTCCAGTATATTTTTTTATATTGGATGAGTTGTTCTGCTTTTTCTTTTAATGAAAGGTTTCAAATATCCCATTTGGCTGTGTTATAAAATAACTAATGAGAAACAAATCCAGGGGAAAAAAAAAACTGATTTAAAAAGTCATTGTAAGTAATATTTCATGATTTTTTTTTTCTTATACTTTCATTTGCAGAAATTACATTGTCTGTTCTGACTAAGAAAAACCTCCACAGATTTCTGTATTTAAAACCTCAGTCCAAATGTGGGGATGTTTAGCAACAGTCTCCAAAAGATGACTGGAGAATAATTTTAAGAGCTCCTTTAGACTGTGCCTTTCTGCAGTGACTATTGGGAATGAGTTTAGGACCAATCTACCTGCCATGTTAGATAATAACAAATAAGGAAAATAATTGTTTCTCTATCTTCTTTTATGATTCTCTGTTATTAATCTCTTAGACCATAAATCAATGAAATTCTGTTAACTTGCAATAGATTTAAACTATATCTGGTAAGAGAAAAAAACCATATTGGTTCCCAGTTGCAGACTGTGGGGAAAAGGAGCTGCTAATAGACAGAATTGCAGGTCTTCCAGCTTACTTTACTTTCTTGGAAACAAAAACAAACAAAAAAAAAAATCCCCCAAAAAACCACCACCACCAGAAAAAAAAAAAAAATCTTCATGCATTTTCTCTTAAAAACTTTATCAGGCTTCAGCCAGATCTGGGCTCCCTGGCATCAGACAGACATAGATCTGTTAGAGTGGCCATGAACAGGGAGCACCTCTCCTGTGAAGACAGCTGAGAGAGCTGGGCCTGTTCACCCCGGAGAAGAGAAGGTCCCAAAACACCTTGAAGAGGGCCTAAGAAAGATGAGGTCAAACTTTTTAGCTGGGCCTGTTGCAACTGGACAAGGGGTAATGGTTTTAAGATGAAGGAGGGTCAATTTAGATTAGATACAAGGAAGAAGTTTTTTACAATAAGGGTGGTGAAGCACTGACACAGGTGTGCAGAGAAGTAGTGGATGCCCCATTCCTGGAAACATTCAAGATAAAATTGGAAGGGGCTTTGAGCAACCTGATCGAGTTGAAGGTATCCCTGCTCATTGTGGAGGGGTTACACTAGATGTCCTTTGAAGGACTCTTCCAACTCAAACTACTTTATTTGAAAAAAACCCCCAACTAACAAACAAAGGAAAAAAACAAACCCTAAACTAAATATTATACATTGAAAGTGAATCTAATTGGTGCATCTGTTCAATATTTTCCTATTTTAACTCTCCATTATCTGATAATCATGTCATTTATCTTTTAACTCTTTTATTTTTGAAACTTGCTGGGTGAAAGATTATTCATCTTCCTTCCTATGATTGAAATAGAGCTAGTAGAAATGCATTCTCTATAAAAAATGACTCACAGATGCAACCTCAGAAAAATTAACTTACTTTTGGAACATGATATAATATATTACTATTAAAGATGTCTATATTTAAGGAAAAATAGAGAACATTAAAAAAGAAATTGTATCTAAATTGAGCTGTCCTTGATAGAGCTACTACAACTAATATTCTATTTCCAGGTACATTCTATGTTTAATATGTCAGTGTTAATAAACAGCACAGCTTTTATCTGACTGAAAAGACCAGGCAATCTCAGATCAGTTTTTATGGACTAATTATTACCAAATTAGGATGCAGGTCTGAAAATCCCTGATCTATTCTGAATTCCTGATGAATTCCTCATGCAGTGAGCTTTCAATATTGGCTCCATCTGGCATTAGGTGTTTCTTCATGTCCATAAAAAGGACTACAAAATGTTTCTGTCTGAGAACACTGAAAATAGAATTATTTTTGTGTTACAAGTTTTAATGTTTAATCTGTTCCCTGTGTAAAACAATGCGGTTGCTAAGATGCTGACAGTTAGCATCTTTGAAAGTCATGTTGTTTTGTACCTTCATGTGGACATAGTTCTAAATTTGGATAAAGAATTTGAAAATAAAGGAACTGAGTGTGATCAGCAAATATACTACCTGGATGAAACACTGGCATGACTGCAGAAAAGCAATGATAATACTGATAATACTAAAAAACAAACAAGTAAACCATCCCACCCTGTAGGTGTAACCCTAACTACATGTCCAAATGGTATTATTAGTACTTCTAAAATATAAGTTTTTTCTTGAGATGGAAGCTTCGTGCAGGTCTTTCACTTTTTTTTTTCCCCCTAATGATGTTAAGCACTGAGTTAGAAAAAAACAACTGCATTTACTCATTCAAGTGATGGTTTGTGTTTCATTTATACTCTCAAGTGGTAGAAGTTAACCTTGCTGGGTTTTGTTGATACTTAGATCAGGTAGAGCTAAGGCAGATGTTTACGTCTTTACTATATCTTGCCAAGCAAGTTGACATAGCTGCATTTTTAACTTGTTCTCATTACATTGACCATATTGTTTTGCACTTACGGTTGTATCATTTAGTAAAAACCTCTTTTTTGTTTTCCTAAGATATCCATAGGTGTCAAAAAGTAGCTATTTCCACTTGAAACACAAGCTTTGACCCAATAATAAAGCTAATGGAGAACAACACAATTTTTTAGTAATATATTCCCAGCTGGCTTGATTTTGGTTTTGGTTTTGATTTTGTTTGTTTTGTTTTGTTTTCCCAGTTCGTCTGTACACAGAATTTTAAGATACTGGTTAAAAAACAAACAAAAAGCCCCTTGTTGTTCCCCCAAAAATACTGTTTAGTAACTATCAGAAAATAACTGTAAACAGGAAGGATCATGCAACCCCTATACTTAATGGGAATTGAAATTTAGGTACCCACTTTCACAAAACTTGTCTCCCTTATTTGAAATTATAACATAATGAAATAAAATTTCTGGGCAGTAGAATGTGACAAAGAGTACCTATGACAGTTTGACAGAAAATGTTGGCTGCACCTTGTTTGGACAAAATTTCAGCCTAACAACAAAGAATTTAAATAAAAAAACAGAACTTCCCCTAACTGATGTAAAATTTTTCAATTTTATGAAACTGCTATATTTTACTTTAAAATACTCTTACGCTGTTAAGAAAGGAAGAATATGTTTTGCAGGGGTTCAGGATTTACTACTTGGCAGCTTGTTAAAAAGGAGTAACATGAGTTGGTTTACTGTTATCTCCCACATGTCACAGAAGACAAAATAAGCAATACGACAAGTTTTTGCACAAACAATGCACATTTATTCCAAAATTAAATATCCTCCCGCTGCCTCCCAAACCAAACTTACTTGTACATGGCCTGTTAATACATGGCCTCAATACCCTGTTAACACATGGCCTCATAGAGTATCAGACAACAGATGCATTCTATTTTTGTAGATATCACCCCTCTGAATCATATGATGGTTGTATTTCCAAATAAAAAACAAATAAACAAAGAAAATCCCATAGAAACAGAAAAGCTTAAATGCCAGAAAACATTTTAAAACCCCCAAAGATTTCTAAGAGATGTTTTCCAAAGAAATGCTATGGGAATTCTGATTATAGACATAATTAAAACAGTATCATTTTCAGGTGATCTATTGCTGATGGCAATATAAAATTATTTGCCACGTTGGTTCTCTTGGGTGAAGAGTTGGGTGAGAGAAAATCTCACCAAATTGTAATTAGCATGTAACCACATAATAGCTGTTTACAGTAACATATATACTGGAAGCCAGGTGAATGTCTACTTACTTTTAAATTTGAACACAAAATGTATTCAGTTTCCTTATTGCTTGATGATATACCTGTTGTGAGCTAGATTCTTGCCTCAGTAACACTATGCAGATACACTACTTCCACCAGGAGGCAAGTTACTTCTGTGTTCTCTTTCAATAGTAAATGTTTATTTTTTTCAATTTATCCAAATGTATTTCTGTTCCTTTAGTCAACCAGTCTTGGTGTGTGGTAAATGAGCATGGATTTTGATAAGCAATATTTCCTGAATTAAGCCTTCTTCCAAGCCCTTTTAGGGATATTTTAGGGTTCGCAGTAAAAGTAACAGTGCTTTGCTTATCTCTTTCTAACAGCCAGATGTCCTCTGGCAATAAAAAAAGTGCTACCAACAATGAACGTGGTGACATAGGTATTTTAACTGTGGCTAAGAGGCAAAGCCTTTAAAGTCAGCACACTGAATAGCATAGCTAGATAGCAAGCCAGTTATTTTTAATTGCTGACATGATGAGTAATTTACTGTTCCACCAAATTTTCATGTATTTTGAAGCTCCACATACTGCTTTTCAAGGTACATTGCATACACTGGACATGGTACACTCAGAGAACTTGCTTTACTAATACGAGTAAACACAACTAATTATAAGACAAAATACAGCATTCTAAAAATAATATTTATATTGCAGAAGAGCCAGAAGTATATTATTATTAAAAAAAAAAGTTTTCATGGTGTATAGATAGTATTTATGGAAGAGTTTTTTTCTTAATTGAACTGTCTTGATTCAATAGAAATAATTTAGAATATACATTTGGAAGAATCTGGATACAAAAGATCTTTTGTGTAGAGTTATCCTTTACTCTGAAGCAGGTTGCATCCACTGCATTCTCAAGACTTTTAAGTTTGTGTATTATTAGTTCACTTCCAATCCAAAGCTTGACTGCATAAAAGTTTTGCTACTGTGTCTCCTAAAAATAATATTTTTTTCAAAGAAGTCCTTAAATCTTAAAAAATGTCAATAACTTTTGATTAAATAACTCCCACATACTGTTTCAAAAGTGCCAGCAGCATGCAGAAGTACATTACTGCATGTGTTGCTGCCATTGTTTCCTTATCACTGCTGAAATTTTAAGTCAGATATTCTATTGCCCCTCAGTGTCTGTCTTCTTCCCCAAACACCTCATTTTCATCAGTGTAGGTTCACATATTTTGCTACCTCTTCATAGCAGGAAAAACATATATAAGTTATGTATTCCTCTTTCCTTCCTGCCACTCTCAACATTTCATTAAAATTCCTTGCAATTAAATCAGGTTCAGATTCTAGATTAACCAACAACAGCAGCTGCTGTTGTCTGCAGCTATGCAAATGGAGTGCTAAGTTTACAGAAAGCTTCAATAGACAGGTCAGTTAAGGAGAAAAGGGAACAGTGGGACAGTCTATTAAAGTTAATTGGCTTGTTAAAGTAATTGCTTTACACATTGGGCACAATGCTATCATGAACTTATTCTGATTTTTCATCTATTCCTTTCTCCTGTGACAAGTTGAACCACCCCCCAGCATGGAGAGAAGGAAGCACCCTTAATTCCTTTCAAAGACAAAATGTGGTATTTTTTTAACTTTCTTTTCCCTAAAAGATTGAAGTGACTTTTGACACAGCAGTTCCATGTGGGTCATTAGGCTGTTGTTCAACTCAAGCCTAGAGAAACTTGCTTGTCTCATAAAAAAGATTTCGCCACAAATAACAACATTCCAATTTCTGTCTACTGTGGAGTAAAGCTGGCATTGCTACTGCAGCAGAAATTGTGATCAAAATGCACATGGTACATTTTGAGGTCTATACTGTATATCACAGATAGAAAGCAGTAGCTGAGAAGTAATGGTAATTAGTGTTTCAATATGGCTTTCAAGCGTCCTAAAAGGAAGTTAGGAAGGCATTAAAAACCTCCAGACAATAAAATATCTCATAAAGACATTCAGGTCTGAAAACACTACGACAAAGTGAGAAAGATAAATCTTAAGTAATTCTTGCAATTTCTTTCTGCTTTGTATGAAGGAATCCAGCTTGATCTGATTGACCTTGGGACCCAGACTGGAGAGAATTCTTAAATTTATGTGGAAAGAATTGATTGGAAAGTAGGGAAGGAATCAAAATCTGCCAAAAAAAATCCCCAAAAAACCAAAACCGCATAAAGATACATTTCCATAACTTTACAGTAGCATAGAAAATGGCAAAAGCTACAAAAGCAATTAAAGGACACAAGACATAAAACCTGAAAATCCCCTGAGTATGAGAACATTGCTATCCAGGAGCTGATAAAAAAGCAATTAAAAAAAATGTATAAGAAATATTTGGGAACACAAGATAGTCACCACACAGAGATGTCAGCATTATATTATTATGACCTTTGAAACAGCAACAAAAAAATATTTTTCAATTAGAGAAACTCTAGGATGGGCCATAACATCTGCAAACAGCAATTAAAGATATGCCAATAGACAACCATGACAATGAAATTAAAGATCAGTTCTAGAAGTACAGGAATCTGTACACTACAAGGCTAAATTCCTAGAGCTCTGCTGAAAACACGTCTAAACCCACAGACATTTTCTATTGACAGAGTATTTTTCTGACAAATACAGAAGCACAAAACGCCTTCAGAATAATGGGAAAATAGCAAAGATTGGTGATTCCTGCATTAGGAAAATTGGTAGGTTTAGTTCTTTAATAATTGGGGGTTCCTTCTGCAATACCATCATTAGTTATAGGAACAAAGAACTATGACTAAACTCTACAGATTACTTACTGAGAAGATTTTTGCTACAAGAGTAGTTATCTTGAAGGAAGTCTGAATGGAAATGTCCATTCACCATGTATTTTCATGAAAGAATTTGTCCGATTTTATCAGTATTCAGTGCAGGATATTTCAAAATATTATGAGATGACAGTAAAATGAGATGACACTAGACCTTAGCAAACCAAAATAAAAGCTGCTAAGTTTCAATCATTCAGTCATCCCTGTCAAACATTTTAACCCTTTTTGCCTTTTCTTTATTATGCATTTTCCTTTAGAAAGACAGATAAAATGAACACTCTTCAAACACAACATAACACCAAGAAAACAGAAGAGTTCCTGGCTTGAAAAAATAAATAGTTCAAGAAAAAAATCCTCACAATTCTAATCAGACCTTAAAAAATTCTCAGTAGAAAAATAATGCAAGGAGAAATAACTTTGTATATCTTGACAATAGGCAAGACAAAAGGGAAGTACCACAAACACAGAAGACATCAGCTACTGAATTTGACTGCCTAAGCAAGATTTGGTTATGAAGAACAATAGACAATTTAAAAAAACAAACTATGGCTTCAACTATAATAATTATAGTCTTAGCATGTGTAGGTGAAAGCTGGGAATATAATGAGCCAGGACAGTTTGACAGCAAAAGCTTCATGAAAATACTAGGTTGAAAGGAATTAATTTGTAAACAGATTTATTTATTCAGAGATGTCTACGGCTGATTATCTGTGAAAGTTTTTTTAGAAAAGAAGGTTGAATTATCTATGAGCCTGAGTTAACGATGACTCTAAATTATTTATTCATTAGATATGGCAGTACACTGCAGGAAGAACCAGCAGCCAACTGGAGGGAAAGCACCTTGTCAAACACTGCTTGTGCCTGTGCTGGGAGGACTGTAGGGATTTAACGATGTTCACTGTGTCCTAAGTATCATGTAAAGGCACATGAAGGATTTATTCTTTCCCTCAGTTTAATTTTCAGAGCATCAAATGAAGTGTAGAAGCAGTGCTCAATTACTCAACGTTCTATTTTTAGTAATTTTTCTTCACAGTGAAGTTTCAAGTCCCTGCTAAAGGTGATGAAAGCATCTTGACTTCAACAAAGACAGTACTACACAGACCTGTACCAGTCCATGGACACGCCAGTCGCCTGACACTGCTGTACTACAAGTTATCTTGCTACAAGAGCTATTGTCTTCCATACCACTGAACATTTACTTCCCTACTATTACGTGGCTGTCTGATTTTATTTATTTTTTTCAGTGTGAGCAGCTTTTTTCTGAATAAATTAACTATAGATCAATTAAACATAATGCAAGTTAGCACTTTGTCTAATTCAGTGCAATGCTAAAACTCACAAGTAATGCATTTAGCAATTACTTGAGTCAGAATATTACAGATATTTCTTCTGGGAAACAACTATATTCCAATTTTAAGTAAGATCAAGCATTTCAGACTTTATTCTACAGTGGAATATCATTTAAGTTGTTCATTAGATTAAAGCTTGTGACAGATTATAATGCTACAAGAGGCCTTATGAAGTTTAATTAGCTTCTTTAAGCATGTTTTACAAAACACTGCTGACACAGTAGTAAAGTGTGGATTTGTTATCTTTCATGATTGTAAATTACACCCCATAGCTGTTACCAGACTACTAGTCTCTTAACTCAATTTCTGTAGTAATATTAAATTACAGTGGTAATGAACACTCACAAAATACCATTACCAAGTTCACAAATCCTAAAATGCCTTTAATAATTCACTGAGATTGAATTTACACTGGACCATTTCCCAGGTGCTAGGGGTAATGATAAAGCACCTTACCTTTTATCAACTAAGCATTTCAGATGACAAGCAGAGAAATGCAGAATGGTGATGTATGTGCATGGTGCTTTACACCTAAACCAGATTTAATTTTTTCTGGTGATGTCCTTACAGACAGATCAATCTAAAACAAAGTAGTTCCACCAATTTGTCTTTGGGTTTTGCCACAGAACAGTTTCCTCAATAAATGGTGTTTGAATTGGTACTTCCAGACTGTGCAAGAGACTCTATTAACTTAAAAAAAATGTAGTGAAGATTATAAAATTGCTTGCATTACAAATAATCTGGAACATTTGAATATCAGCTACTACACCTGAAAAAAACAGGACTGAGAGTGTCTAAAAACACGTATGATTATTTCAAAAAAGCAGCACTCATTAATTAGTTATTCAACGTATGGCCTCACAAAATCATTTGCTATCACACATCCTTTATCTTGTTACTATTTTCAGTAAAAGAATTGAGCTGTTATGTCTAACAAAAATAATGCATTTGATTATGGAAAATTATCACTATGACTAGGTTTTACATTTCCTCCAATTTCCCAGTCTTTACACATGTGTAGATGGAAACACTGATGAAGAAAAGGATTCTAGTTTAAGGCTGATTTGATGCCCCTTACTTTTTACCTGTAAGCAGTCTACTCTGTGTTGTAGCTCTATGTATGCATGTATTATGTGGTTGTGATCTTTCTAGTTTTAGCAGATGTGCACAACTGTTTACTATTTTCATTTTAACATTTCCTTATATGATTTCATTTTGGATAAAAATGTAAAAATCCTAAATAATGTGATGGGAACTTGTACAAACAGTAATTTATTTTTTTTCCACATGAAATTTTCAAATCAATTCTGTAAACATAATAAATAGTATAGTATGTTTACACACTCTGCCTGTGATAAGCCAGGCAAACAAATTGTCTGAAATTCACACTATCTTATTAGCATAGCTAAGATTTCCATTAAATAGCTTCTACAGATAGTGATATTTTTTATTTTCAAAATTTCCACATCAATTTAAAATAGTATTATCTTGAAAAAATAAAAAAATATTATTTATTTTCAATATACTCATGGCTTTTTAGGAAGAACTACTATGTTTCCTATTTTGGTATGTTTATTGTAAAGCAAAGCCTTGAGTAATATGAATCTGATGATTCAAGCAAATACAGATTATCATAATAATGACCTTTTGCTGTTTTCAGGTTCAACTACCTTCCTCTACTCTTGAAGTTATTCAAAAACATGACCATTTATCAAAATCTAAAACCACTGAACGACCTTTTAAAACCATATACTTAGAGATACAACCCTTTTTCCTTCACTTCTTTAAAAATACCTTTTAAATACTATGTACATGTGTGTATAAAACTTTCCTGCTGCAGAAGCATTCCCGAATAAACAAAAAACATTCTCTTACAGAATCACACTCTGCAGCTGTTCACGTAAGTAGATTCAGAAAGCTTTCAAGCCCTATAGCTATGAAAGGTAATCTTGCCTGTGCTTTGTTTGATCCAAATTTTGTAGAGAATTAGGGGGGATCTTAGTCCTTTTGCTAAATCTGTTTTAGGAATTTAACTAAGATATCCTACTAGAAAAAATTGAGGTTCCATCAGAAATCTCAATTCTCTGACATATCCTTTTTTTTAATGCTGTGCCATATTTCATTTTTTTCATGTCAGTTATGTGTTCACAAAATAACTCCAGAGCTGCTAAATTACGATATACTAAGTGATGAAATCTTGTCCTTTTTGCACATTTCCAAAAACAACAATCTTGTGTTCATAACTTTAATTGCGTACCCTTATCCTCATTGCAAGCTTGATGCAGTATTCAGGCTTCCAAACAGAGTAAAAAGAAACAGTTTAGCTACCTGATAATCAGAATTCAAGCTTGCTTCATTTCTGTATAAAAAATATGGAATTTTAAAAGAGTAGAGCTGTACATGTAATTTACTGTTTATTTCTCTCTTGTCTGTCTCCTATTTATTTAAAAAGCAGAGTCATTTTGAAAGGCAGACATGGTGAATACATACAATATGTCAAAAATTCTTAAGAATTTAGTGGCAGTTTCAAAACAATTTAACTAAATGACTAGGTTAGTACAATGAAAATCTGAGTAGTCCTTGTAAAGAAAAGAATACAATATTATATTTGTTATTTATTATATCAGGTTGTAATAAAAATATTCTGCACATACAGGAATAATATGTAATGTACAACGTTGTATTTACAGAACCTGAAATTACAATGTGTTAACAAAATGGCTAAATTGTTTTGGTAATATAAGTTATGTGTAGAATTTGAGGATTTTTCAATTTGTAGTAAAAATGCAGCATTACAGTATACTATGTTTCTCCTGGAAATTATACTACAAATAATGCATTTTAATTGCAAATATATTTCCCTTACCATTTCTTTGTATTAAACATCTAACCGATGAGAAATACCTGGTCAGACATATGTGAAAAATTCTGGGAAATAGCTCACTTTACAGCAAGTTTCCTTCTCACTGGAAGGAAACACACACTAGCATTCATAAAAATGAATGAAAACATGCACTCTGAATGTTCCAAGTCAGATCTGCAGTGTCAGAGGACACACACAGTTTTGCGTGGCCAGCAGAGCTAGAAAAGTGATTCTTCCCCTGTACTTGGCACTGGTTAGGGCACACCTTGAGTACTGTGTCGAGTTCTGGGCCTCCCAGTTTAGGAAGGATGTTGAGAGATGCTGGAATGTTTCCAGAGAAGGGCAACAAAGCTGGTGAAGGGGCTTGAACACAAGCCCTATGAGGAACAGCTGAGGGAGCTGGGGTGGTTTAGCCTGGAGAAAAGAACGCTCACGGGAGACCTTATCCCTCTCTAAATCTGCCTGAAAGGAGGCTGTAGCCAGGTGGGGGTCAGCCTCTTCTCCCAGGCAACCAGTGCCTGGACAAGAGGAAACAGCCTGAAGCCTAAGGGGAGATTTAGATTGGACATTAGGAAGAAGTTCTTCACGGAAAGACTGGGCAGTGGAATGGGCTGCCCAAGAAAGTGGTGGAGTCACTGTCCCTGGAGGTATTTAAGAAAAGACATGGGGCACTCAGTGCTGTGGTGCAGCTGACAAGGCGGACTTGATCATAGGCTGGACTCGATGATCTCAAAGGTCCTTTCTAACCTAGCTGATTTTGTGATTCTATGATTTTGTTACTCAGGGCTTAGACAGAGCAAAGGCCTTTTCTGCTTTTCATACTGCCACGCTGGCGAGGAGGCTGGCTGGGGGTCCATGGGAGGTTGGGAGGAAACACAGCCAGGACAGATGACCCAAACTGACCAGAGGGATATTACAGGCGATATGAAAAAGAAGAAAGTGGGAGATATTTGAAGTGATGGCATTTGTCTCCCAAAGTAACCATCACGTGTGATAGGGCCCTGCTGTCCTGGAGATGGCTGAACACCTGCCTGCCCATGGGAAGCAGTGAATCAATTCCTTGGTGTGCTGTGCTTGTGTGAGCAGCTTTTACTTTCTCTATTAATTGTCTTTATCTCAGTCCATGAGGTTTCTATCTTTTACCCTTCTGATTCTCTCCCTGATCTCGCTGGTCGGAGTGAGTGAACAGCTGCGTGGGGCTTGGCTGCTGGCTGGGGTTAGACCACTGCACCCAGCTAAAGCAAGTACAGATGGAAAGCTGAATATGACATAAAGTTCTCTGGAAATGATTTGCAACTTGCCTGCAAGAAAATTCACCAAATCAAATGTTTCATTGACATTAGCAAATGGGTCATGCTTCAGCTGACCAAAAAAAAAAAAAAAAAAAAAAAAATTAGAAATTCTGTACCTTTAATATGTAGCAAATGTGTTTTTTCTTGTTCTTTCAGTATGTGAGAATATGTCTGTATGAGCAGCTGCTCTGTGCGGCAAATTAAGCGACACAATTGCAGAGCACGTCTAACGTGCTGCCCCAGCCGGACACAGCCGGTTCCAGCCGGATCAGGCCAGCCACCGCAGGGCGTGGGAGGCAGCAGTCCAGATGCTGGGGCAACTTCCCACACAGGAGCAGGTTTATCCTGAAGGACTGCAGCCCAGTCTACGCTTACATACATTTGCCTAGAAGGTTGTTTGTTTTTTACTCAACTATTTTTTTTAACGCAACTGTATTTTGTACTCAACAAAAAAAAAAAAAAAAAGAAAAAAAAAAAAAAGTGTCTCCTCCAGTGTTAGGGCTTGTGATCTGCTTAAATCACATGGCAGGAAGGCAGTATTTGATAAGCTGTGGTACTCAGATGAGCAGATTACCTCAGGTAACACACTGCACCAACCAGGCAGCTCTTTAAGAACTTAGGATATAACATAGCTCTTCAGGAACTCAGAAATAAGGATAACCATGTCCTCCTGTGAGGGGGATGCCCTGAGGTAAACTAGAATACTTGTAGAGTATACAAAGGCTTTGCACACAGGTAAGTGCAAGGGCTGACAAAAGCATGCTTATAGATGAAACTCAAGTGTGATAATATATAGCTGTTTGAATTCTTAGAGTACCTTTTCTACTGTTCAACAGAAGAAGATAAATTGAAAAATACATAATAATCTGAAAATTTGCAAGTTATTTACTGAAATTAGTATTTCTCTTTTCTCTGAAAAGGTTTCCACTGTCCAGCTCAAAATCTCAGTGGTGGTTAACTACTATTCCCAAAGTTATCGTAATATATCAGTTTTGAAATCAGATATTAATGATAATACATTTTTAGAATTAAAT
This sequence comes from Promerops cafer, assembly GCA_013398275.1. Lineage (NCBI taxonomy): Eukaryota > Metazoa > Chordata > Aves > Passeriformes > Nectariniidae > Promerops > Promerops cafer. The sequence goes on from VZSE01007449.1 coordinate 362,593, forward strand.
ATTTTGATTCATGGATGACTAATTAATACTTACTATTGCTTCTACAGAACATAGTCACTCTAGAAAGATAGTGGGTAAGATGTAGCCAAAGGTAATGATTTTATCACAAGATGTGTTGCTGAATCCATCTATTAGCTGGACTTTGGAAAGTGACATAAGCTTACTCATCACGTAATTTCAAGCTGCTGTTATTTGTATGTAAAAACAGGAACAATCTAGACACTCTGGCAGCCACTGAGATATGAAACATTAAAAAAAATTGCATAAGCCATCCCACATTTATTGAACAACCTTCTTTGATTTTGATTGCATAGTGTTTATTTAAATCCAGGAGGAGAAATTGAGGAGAGAGACAGTACCACTTTCTCAGTCTCAGATTTCCCTAGAGGTTTTTATTTCACAACACTGAAATGCTTGAAGAGAATGAGGGAAAACATGATAGATCTGTGTAGGAAAAATTGTCAATGAATCAAAGAATACTTATTTGCCTACTTTTGAAGTGAGGAATGCTTCTGTCAGCAAATAACTGCAACTGTTCTTCCTTCATGCTTCAGAAAGAAACCAAATAATGGAAATTGATCAAATTATTTTTAGTCAAACAAACCACAGATTTTTGCTATTTTCAGCTCATTTTTATTCCACTTTAGAGTATTTGAAAAGGGGAAAAAACTTAATTGGTTGTCTTTCTGCTCGAAGCATCAATATTCTGTTCTGGGAAGAACTCATTCTTTGACACTTTTGTTCTGGGGTTTTTCTGCTAGTTCTAACAGTACAAGCAATATTGTTCTTATAAATTTCACCTACCTTCAATAGTGAAATGAACCTTTAAATTTTACTTCTAGGGATACTGTATTTCATTTGAAATACAGTCTAGGATATACTTCCTTTACCATTAATTTTCATTCAATTTTATTAGCATCTAAGCCTGGACCAATACTTTGTCATGCTTATATGAAAAATTCTGGGGAAGAGGTTCCTTTATGGGAAGACTCACACAAATCAATACCTTGTAGTGCTTATGGTTTTGCTCTAATTTTTGGATTTTTTTCCTTCTTTTTATAGAGAAAACAGCAAGGGAAAGTGGTTTTGTTGCTACCTGTTTTGAGAGTAATTTCGGTCCTTCTATGTCCTTGAGCAAGCAAATTTTGGCCAAGGAACCAATGTGCTCAGATATTTAATTTGGGAGCTTTTAGGAACATCTAGGTTATGATTTGGTTGGCCATAGCTGGGTGCACTGGGTCATTTGAGATATTCCATCCAGCAGCCAATCTATCTGCTGATCCACTGATGCCTACAAGTAGGGAGCTAGACTGAGCCCAAGAACTCGACTCTTGATTTGATTATTTAAATACAAGAATACAGTGACATTTGTACATCTTAAAACAGCTTACCTCTCATTGCAGAAGGGAAATATTTTCTGTAGCTTTTATGAGTTGGGTCTGCCAAGCATTTGTTGGAGTTGTTCATAAACCCTAAGACATCTCATATGACTGTGGGCACTTACATTTAAGCAACTGAAATTGTGGGCAATTACATTTAAGCAGCTGAATTCAGCCTCAACATTGGGCTGAAGTTCAGGAGGAGACCAAGGTACCTGAATCATGTGTGTATGCAGGCAGCATAGCTGCCTCACTCAGTTAATTCACTTCATGCTGCAAAAGTGAGTAACTTTCAACAGGTCTTTTGCAATATCTGACAATTCCATTCTCAGATACCCCAGGATATGCTTACGCAGTGAACTGCATTGCTACTGGGCTGGTTGATGAGCTAAATGTATTTCTAGGCTCAGTTTAGAGTATTGCCTGACATTGTATTGAACTAAAGGAAGCTTAGGCATCTTCCACATGTAGACATTAACATCCAGACATTTGAGTTCATGTGCTTTAATCTCTTGCCAAATTCTACCCTGAAGAATTTGTGCAGCTAACCTGTAGACTAATCAACTATTACCCTTATACCCTGGGAGGCAACAGGAAAATTTTTCATTTCTATTTTTAAATAATTAGAGGATGCTTAAACCTATTTATAAATCAACTTACTCAGAGAGAGTATCTCTAGTTATACATAGCTACTCATTTATTTCACTTTTTAATATGTCAAAGTAATTAGATTTAGACTTTCAATTTTAATAAAGTGGAACTGATTGCAATTTCTTTAAAAAGTAATGCAAAAAATTGAGACTTCTACAAGGAATCCATTTCTTTTTAACGTAAAAATCTACACATTCCTGGTCAGATGTTGTAAGTGGTACCTTTCCTTCCCAAATTGCTTTTTTATTTTATTATTTTTTTACATCTAAGAGAAGTAGAAGCAATCCCTGATTTTTCAAGTCATCATAAAGAAAAAAATAAGTTCTACTAATTTTTAACTGTCAGGCTCCCACAAGTTTTCAAATACGGCATGCAATTCTGTTCCCTTGTGATTAGAACGTCTTCTGAAATAACCAAAATTCAAGATGAATTTCCTTTTCTACAGAAGTTATAGCTATCCTCAGGAGAAAATAATTTAAGACATGAATTGTAGCCCACAGTGGCATAATGCTCATTATTTTGTATGACTTTATTTAAACACTTTGCTCAAAGAACATTTGAATTGGGCAAATAGTTTTTATTTATGTGTATTTTAAATAAAAAAGGCTGTCAACATACTACTAATAATACATGTGTTCCTACCTGGTCCTGCTTTCCTTTATAGAAAGAAGGACTATATGGAATCCTTTATTCTCAGAGAAAACAAAATTTTCAAAGCTTCTTTAACAAAGCTTTTGGGATAAACCAAGAGATTTTTTCTTCCCTTGTTTAGTAGTTTTGGTTTGCCTTGAGTTCTTCCATATTGTACTGTATAGTTTTTCTTTCTGGACTTAGCTATTTAATCTCATAAAAATAACAAAACAATACCAGGAGCACTGGAATGCCAACACACTGGTGTTTCTATCAATGGATAATGCTTGGTTTCAAATATTATCTCAGAATGTTAGGGGCAGAAGGGGGGTGGAGGTAATAAAACATGGAATAAAACTTGAACTCCAATTATTTCCATATGAGAAATTTGCATTTAGCAGCATAAGATGTTCAAAACCTAAGGGAAAACAATTCAATTTCCTTTTCTCATCAAAATGGCACTTGCAGTAACATCACACTGACTGTTCTACCACTGCCCAAATCAGATGCAGCTATATAGGAAGCAGTTTTAGAAAGAATAAATTACATTCTTAAATGGAAATCTGTGGTTGTGCTTCTTGGTCCAAAACTTATTCTCTTCTAGTCGAAGTTACAGAGACCACTTTCCTGTGGTAAACAGTTGCAGAGGGGAAGAAGTGCTCTATGTTTGCAGCCCAGGAGAAAGAACATCTGTGATGAATCACACCTGAGACAAATGCCAACTGCATGAAAGGCACATTAAACTGTCACACGTGTATGTTTGATATTCAGTTGTAGTGTAATCCTGAATACTCTTCTTTGGAACTACCAGTATGCAATACCTGAGTCCTTCAGCATCTGACTTGAAAGTCACTGAGATTTCTGAGTCCAGAATCACGATGCTCTTTTCTCAATACTCCTTGAGGGAGCTAACTATTGTACATTTTGAAAAGCTGTCTAATTCATGATAAAAGGTTGAGGTTTCTCATTCTTTCCATGCCCCCCCCAAAAAAAGAAAAAAAAAAAGTGGTTCAAAGACAATTCCGTTTTATAAAAGTCTATTGCCTACCATGCAAGATTAAGTTCCACTCCTGCCTTACTTTTAACATGTTCTTTATACAAAGCAATTTTTTGAGTCAGTGAAGGTGCAGTACTGAAAGCATGGAGTTAGGTCTCTCTTATCATTGGAAATATCACATCATGCCTCAAAAGACCAGAGAAGCAACCTCATTTTTGAGATATATCTGACATTCAATCATAACTTCTGAAAAAATATCATTAAATGAATAATTATTATAGATCTGCTGAAAGATTGATGGTTTGAAATATGCTTTAAAAGAGTTGCTTTCAGTGTGCAGTTGGAGTCCACTCTAAATAAAACTACTTCACATTAATTAGAAAATTTCAGTTTTTGCATATTGGTTTGGGCCATCAAAGTGTTAAAAATGCTATGGAAAAAATATTCCTGTTACGAGAATCTTTATTGTTTGTTAAATATGAAATGTAGAAAGGGTCTGCAGGCACAAAGACCTTTAGAAATATAAAAATTGTATATGTTTTTTTATCCTTCATGGGAAATATTATTATTATCATTATTATTATCATTTAAAAATAGTATTTTTAAAATAAATTTCTGACATCTCTAAACAAAACTAGATACTTTTTCAGTTAGAAAACTGATAAATTTCCTTTAAAATAATTGTTTACATGTAAGTTTTGAGGAAGATTTGTTCAGATTACTTTGCTGCCTTTTTTAAAATAAAATAAAGCACAGCAATTGTATTTTTACCCTCAGATTTTAAAAATTATCTTTGTTTATGAATTTACAAATTTATACTTATTTCACTTTTATATATTTATAATACAGCCTATAAGTACTCTGAACTGACACTGACTTTGGTGACAGTCCTCAATGAGTAATATCAATCTAAAAGGTGCCACTTCAGTATCAGTGAATATCTGAAGAAAGAAAACCCCTGAAAGAAAGAAAAATACAACCTCAAGCACAGACAAAAATGTACTATCCTAGTGTGAAAGTATTAACACAAAGAACCTACAACCAGCTGTATAGGACCTCACTAGCCAACGCATCTACATACTGATACAGGTAAGAAATTACTGCACAAAGAGAGATTGGCATGGCTTGAAAATGACAATATAAAAGCTACTTATTATCTCAGTAAGCTCTATAAAACAGTACACCTGATCATTATTGCCTATTCCAATTAGATGTGAGCCCATCAACAGGAGCTGAAGAATTAACGTTCCTTCCTTTGAGGTGGAAAAGATTTTTGCAGTATTTATTCAATCAGTTCCCAAATTAGCTGATGAGAAGCAGTTTAATGACATGCCAGTTCTGTTGTACCCATGATAATGTGTTTTGTCCTTTTTGATAACTTCAGGTATCTATCATTATAAGGGAAAGAGGCAGTACAATTTTTCAGGTGAAAATACAGAATTAACTCCTGGGTTACTTAACAGGTTGTTTCAACTGTGCTAAATAAACCAGGGTTTTAATCATTTTAGACTGTGGTTATGTGCATAAGGTTTGTGTACAGAATACAGATCAATATCATCATTTGAGATATGCATTTGAAACCAAAACTCACAGTATGGGTCATTTATTCTCATACGTGTCATGAAGGCAGATGTTTATTCTGTAAATAAACCATATTATCAAAGAGATTGATAAAAGATTGAGAAGAATTTATTGTGGTGAAATGGTACTTTTGACCAGCAATCTCAAACATTAGACCCCACCTTGAAATAATAAGTGATTTTGATTATGCACTGATAACACATTTCTTTAATTAAGACTAGGAGGGTGATGAAGTTTTCCCAAAGATGTAACTGCTTGAGAGGATTAATGGTTAAAATGTGTCTCATGATATATAACCCCCCCCAACCCTATCATCCCTATCGGATATCTTTCTTTTTCAATAATGTGCAGAACATGATTCATTATTAGTACTTTTTAACCTATTAAATATTAAATCAAAAAGGAAGTACTTATAATTTATTTCTATTTAGCTTAATTACATAATTTCTACTAGTACATTATCTTGCAGCATTATTGGCTGATGTGTGGTCTCTGTAGCACACAAACATCAAGAAGGTATCTAAAGTAAATGTTCTGGTAAGAGACATTGATAGCTCATTGATCATGATAAAGAACTAGATGACAGGAAGGTACTTGTTTACTTTTCGTAACTTTTTTTTTGAGAACAGTGTTTACTAACTTTATTAATGTGACATATGTGAATAAGGAAGCAGAATTCATAAGAAGAAATAGGCTAAAAAATAGCAGCTGTACAACTGATCAAGGGAAGACAACTTAGCAAACAAAGAGGTTGCTGTAGTCTTATTTTACTTGCAAGCTGAATTGAGCTTGCTAACAATTGATTGGATAAAGACTTTTAGTTCTAGCTTTGTTTCAGAATAAACAGTTACTTGTTTGTAAATTTTTTCTGATACTGTCTGGTCATCAGTCATAAGACCTCTTATTGAAGAAAAACACTAGTTTAATTAAAATCAACCATGACCATTATTTGGCATGAGTATTAGATCGCCTTTCTTTACAAAATTAAAAGACTATAAGGCTCTATAACATCAATTCCACTGACACTCTATTTGAAACACCAAAAGGACTAAAAGCCCACAAGATTTTGCCATATAAATGGATAAAGAATGATACACGTTATGGAAAGTAATTACTTTGGAAGGGAAAATACAGAAAGGATCCTGTCCCATGAAGTTAACCAGAGAACTTGAGAGAACTGGATTTTTACCTGTCATTTTTCAGAATATTAAGAGAAAATAGAATTAATTTCCCTGATTCACTTTTAAAATTGTCTTTTTTCTTACCTACTCTGTGTATATCATAAAAAGCTGTTTTGCTCCCATTTCTACTTATTGCCCTATTTTCACGCCAACAAGGTGCTAATGCTAAGTAGAAACAGAAGGCTCCACTTGTAAAGGGTGTCTACAATATTAGAGGCATGCCAGAGAAAATATCCTCAAAGTAAAGCAATCATAGGGTCTAATGCTCCCCTAAATATTTCTTTAAAAGAAATTGGTGGAGTATAGGGAAGGGAAAGCTGTTAAAGCTGTGAAGAAATTCTCCATAACTTACTTTGTGCTACGAGAAGTTCCGTATGCCAGAAGACGCTAAGGATATATAACCTGATATGCTCCATCTAAAAGCTTGCTCAGGAACTCATGATGTTCATGAAGTAGAAAGGCACAGCTGAAAAACACCCAACTTGGAAAAACATTTCCTTCATACATAAGTAGTCCAAGAAACATTGGTAGTTTTTATTTCCATGTCCTGTGTTCTCCCAAGTTTTCACCTGTATAATGCAATGTCCGTTTTGTCTCACTGGATGTTGTAAATAGACACAGTTAGTGACCTCCTTGTATTATACGTATATAAAAGTCCTAGAGCAGTAGAAAGTCTATTATTTGAGCATCAGCATGCTAGGAAATGCAATGATATAGAAAAGACAGCTACATAATGCTGGGTTTAATAGAACATTTCAATATATGAAGGAAACATTGAAATAATAGAACAATAGAAATATTGCAGGATCTGAAATACTTGGCATCCTCAAGCTCCTACAGTAAACAGTGATCATTTTTGGAAAATGGAAGAAAAAGCAGAAATACTGTGGCAGATTTGGAATTCTTATCTGTGATGCTAATTACAAAATCTGAACACACACTTGTGTGTATGTATGGTACATGCAACTGAAGAAGTCCTTTCAGAAAGATACCATCTCATAAATTTCCCCCCTCAATGCTCTGTCTAGGACTTGTATTATTAAGCAAAATTTAAGTTTAAAAGAATGCAGTGTCTTACTCAGGACATAACAGTCCTTGTGAATTTTAGTAACACCAAGGTTCTGAAGTCTCTCTATGATCTCTCTATATCTGCTACTCAAATGCCATAAATTTTTTTTATTAGGAGTGTAAAAGGGCCCCAGACAGCCTTCAGGAGACCTGTGGTAACAACTGTGTGAAATAAGGGAGAAAATCTAATAATGAAAAAGAAATAAAATCCTTTTTAGATATTCCACTAGTAAAATTCCTGCACAGGTACATTCCATCACAATGTTCAATAGAAATTTTTAAGGAGGAAAATGCTTGGAAATAAAATGAGAACTTGCTGAAAGTATCAAAATCTCTCATTTGGCTCTGGAGTCAGACAAAAGATTTATGAAGCTGTTAACAAGAGATGATATTCTAAATAGCAGACTAATTTTTGTAAATTGCTACCACTTCTGTGTTTGCAAGCCCCATACAGCCCTTGGAGACTGATCTTATATAAAAGGTCCTGTATTTTTAACCAAATACTATAATTTATGAAGCAATAAATCAAAAAGTATTTGTAAAACACAGAAATCATTTTGAATGAAAAGAACCTATGGAAAACTGAGGATAAAGCAGTAGTAACACAGAGATAATTTTAATCTTCTGCTAATCATGGTATCTAGGTAACATATTCTTAGTCATTAGTTCTTCATGTTGACTCTTGATTAAAAGTTTTCTTTTTTCTTTCTTTGATCATAGAGATCCCTACACAGAAGTTAGATGAGGCCAGAGAAAAGCATTATTCCTGTGATCTGTGACAGCTAGTTAGTGGGAACAATCTTGATAAATTTTAGCCTTTGAAACACAGCATGCTGCAAAAAAATTAAAGGAAATTCTGCCTCATTCTGATTAAATTCAATCATTGTCATAAATAAAAAGATGAGAAGAAAAGGAAATAATTTGCTCACCAAAAAACTGCATTTATTTCTCCATTACACTTGCTTGATAAGACTACTGTGCTGTATATAAAAATGAAACACAGAATCTCATTGATATTCTCTGGTTTTTGATCTCAGTAGGGTATCTCTTTTTTATCAGACATATAATCCACTTCTTACATACAAAATACAAATACCAGCATACTGTCGGAACCATTTCCACAATCAAATGACAAATACTGCAACTTTAAACCAGTATTTTGCAGCTCCAAAACTGATGGAAGCAGAGAAAGTTGATGTATTTATACAGGATGACACAGAATAGGATGACCTCATCATAAAAAATATCTTAACCCTTGAGTATAAGGCCACCTGTGTCTTAGTCCCAGGAGCTACAGAGATGATTGCTGTTTTCCTACAAGCAGCTGCACAGGTCTACCTCTCAAGCCTACCAAGGTCCCTCTGCATGGCATCCCTTCCCTCCAGTGTGTCTACTGCAACACATACCTTGTTGTCATCAGCAAACTTGCTGAGGTGCACTTGATTCCACTGTCCTGTCACCAGCAAAGATGTTAAACTGTGCCAGTCCCACCATCAACCCCTGAGAAATACCACTCACCACTGGTCTCCATTTGGCCATTTAGCTGTTGACAGCAACTCTTTGAGTGTAACCATCCTGTCACCTACATAACCTCTGGCAAAGTGTTGGACACTGGGACAGAACCTAGAAAACCTGTACTTATATGGAATAGCCTGCGTTACATTAAAATTATACTTCAAATTTCCAATTACAACTGTTCATAGCATAGTAAGCCTGACTACTAAGACCTGAAAGCCTTTGTCTCAATCACAACAGTGGGAATAATAAACTCTCTTCACAAAGTATTTTCAGAAGTGGAGATAAAAAATACTGCATAAGTCTGAGAACTGTTCACCATCCTCATTTCTACCTTATTACTGGTCACATTCTAGCCTATTACAAATTTCTCTCTTATGCCATGTTCCCTCTTTCTCTATCTTTGAAAGAATGCCTATGAAAGCCATTCTTGTAGCATCACTTACATACCCAGAGCTGTTTTTATTATACAGTGATATTGTACCCAGGCAGTGCGAATTAGCACATAGATCTGAGCGAACTGATAAATTCAACGGGTCTCCAGAGCAGAAGGAAGGGATCAAGTTAGATATTTTTGTTTCAGAACAGGAGGACATCACAATTGAGCAGTAGGGGACTTCTTGTAGAGCTCCTATGAACAGGCACTTTTTTCTTTAAAGGTACTGAGAGCTCTTCCTCCTGACCTGTAATAATAGTTATTATTTTCCCTCATTATTCACTGTATAGAATGTTATGGATTAGAAAATAAAGAGTAGTCAGGAAACTCCAGTAAGTCCCTATTTCGAGAGGACATATGTCACTCCACAGTTTTTAGTATTTGCTTTTCTAATAGCTGTTTAATTAAATGTTCCAGTCCTTTTGACAATTACATCTATTTTACTGTTGAGCAGGAACAGCTTTTGCAATTATAAATAATCACTCTAACTCTTTTAATTGCATCAACAACTGAAGAGTCTTCTAACATGTCAGAAAGTAATTTACACCTGTAGATGATAAAAATTGACTTTAAAGACATATTCAAAAATATCACATTCAGATAAGTGACAAAAGTAATACAACCACAGGTAATGGAGTTCTGAAACTTCTGACAATGAAAACGACACTATTCTGAAAGAAATTAATGTAGTAATAATAATAACATTAAAAATAAACACAGACCAACAAAGCAGAACAATCACTCTATAGAATGTATAGTGGAGAGAAAAGTACCAAAAAGGTGGTCTGATTTTACCAGCAATTTAGAGTAGTTCCTTGGTTATTACAAATTAAAACGATACTTATATATTCTTAATGCCTTGTAAAAAATGTGTTCTGAATCAGAAAATGTGTCCTGTTCTCAGAAATTGTAGTAGTCATGTGTCTGTCATTTACAGCAATATTTATTTTTTATTCAGTAATAGCCTAATACACAACTCAGATGTAAATTAGGACTTTGAGTTAGTTTTTTCTCCTAACAACTTCCAAATATGTTCTTATTTTTTTCTTCTGCTTCATGGACAGTGTCTCGTGTTGTGGTATTCTGAAAGAAAGGGTTTGTCTTTTATTTCAATTCACAATAATAAGTTGTTATCAGTATCTGTTAAAAAAGTCAGAAGCCAGTAACAGAACATGACTAAAAGCCTGTCAGACTTTTACCCTTTCTAAATAAGAAATCTACATTTAATAGTCATCAGTTATTTGGACAAGTTAGCATAAAGTTGTAGGCAAACTAATTGTGTCACAATAATTGTATTTCTAGAAGAACTTCTCTATCAAATGAATGCTGCTAACAGACCTCAAGTCAGGGTTGCTCTACCCAGCACACCTTGCAGCTGTTCAATTTTAACATATCAGACATATGACCCCTATTTCTTGAATGATTGGATGTTTTGGGATCTCAGGGGAGAAAGATGGGAAGAGTCTTTGTAATAAATAATTGTAAGTTAGGTTTGGGGATTTTTTTGTTGTTTCTCAACTACTCAAGAAAATTACCTGCCTGTAAGCCAATCAGTTCCCTTTGTATCTCTCAGGAATTCTCACCAGTCTTAAAGGGTTAAATTTTAGAACTTAGCTCTAAGTCTAGTAAGACACATCACTTTCAGATTTGTACGAATTTATTCTATAATCACCTGGGTTAAGGTGTAATTTTATATCAAAATTAATTTAACATGTGGAGGATAATCATTAGCCCTCACTTATTTGGGATATTCAGTACTATGTATAGAAAGTCAAACATTATTTCAAGGATGGGGAAAATCTAATTTCTATTTTTAGATACCTTGTAGTGATAATAGACAAGATAGACGCTTTTAGGGATGCATAAAGAGACCGGTTGCTCTACAAGGTAAATTCCAACTATAAGAAAAGACATTGCAGTGAGGGTGGTTAAACATTGAAATTAGTTGCTATAAAATTTCCACTCCTGGAGATACTAAAAATAAGCAAAAAGGATTGAGCCAACCTGAGGTAGCTTCAGAGTCAGCCCTGCTGGAGGATGGACCAATTGACCTCAGAGAGCTCTTCCTTGATTGCTTGCAGGGGCGGAACTTTAGGGCTGTGTGGGCAAGGCTGAGTTGCTGTTCTATAGCGTGCACATCATAGCTGGGCTGTGTGGTTATGGGGAACAGAAAAGTAGCATACTCCTGGAATTGCACCATTCTGTTCCATCTCTTGCTCAGGAAAGGTGCCAGCTGCAGTAATGCTGTGGACTCTCAGGACCAACACTGCGGGCTCCATCTCTCCCCTTGTGCCAGTCATCCCTTCCTGTATCTCCAAGATGCGGCAAATGCAGCTGAGAGTGGCTCGGATATTTGACTCCCAATAGTGGTGAACCAGAAGGAGCCACAGGAAGCAAAGCACTGGCAAACTCAGGTGAGAGGAGCCGAGTCCAAACTGAGCATGAGCTCAGCACGGTGGAGTGACCTGAGCAGTCCAAAGCAGCAGCACTGTGTAGAATTGAACCAGCAGAGCAGAGCAGTCAGGAAAAGCAAGCAGCACAACATGGATGCTCCAGTTTCAGGGTTTTTCTCACGGTTTTCCACTGTCCTGGACTCGGGAAGGGGGCACCCTGGCGGCAGAGAGCACCCGCCATCTTGTCTTGCCTCAGAACAGCTGCGTGTCCCTGCCGAGCTGCAGAGATGTCCGCCATCTTGTCTTTGTCCCGGCAGGCGTGCGGAACTGAGTGAAGGTGTGAACGCCTTTCGTGTGTAAAGCACCTTCTCCTCTGTACACTTTGGTTACTTATACTGTTGCTGTTACTGTGCAATTCTTATTCCATTGCTGTTTGCTTTCAGTAAATTGTTATCCCAATCCGTAGTCGCTGCCTTTGTTCCCCTGTCACAGGAGGGGGAGGGAGGAAGGGGAGTGTCTTATTTGGAGTTTAAATCCCAGCAGGTGTTAAACCACTACACTCTCCCAGTCTGTAATAGTCATTCTCAGATTACAAGCAATATTGCTTATAAAAGCAGCAATTATGATATACCACTGTCTTCTTCCAATTATGTTCTTCTTAATTAAATTTCAGGCCTGAAAACTATAGAGTACTGACCTGAACAGGTCACCTATTTCATCTTCTTACTCCAAAGAAAGAATGGGATTTGTACCATATTGCTGATGATTTTGAGTATGATTTCAAAGACAATGGCAGAGACTTCATAACTGCTTAGGGAAACATTTGTTTGCTTCCCCATTCGTACTATTAGAATTTTTTTTTAACTTTAATCTGCTTTGCTTGAATTTAAGCCCATTATGTATTTATCTACCCATTCTGGACTAGATGAATAAAAAATTATGACAAATAAAAATGCATTCCTTTCAGGAGCCTTTCTCATAAAGTAACGAAAAACTCATTTTGCCCTTCCTGTAATTTTAAATCAGGCTTTTCTCAAATCTGATCATATTCTTTGCTTCACCCTTTGTATACTTCTTACAGATATTAAAAATGATTTTCCTTTATCAAGTAATAAAGGCTGTGGAGAGCCTGAGCAACCTGACCAGTGCAAGCCCACACCACTAAATCAGCTGCCCTTGGGTCCATCAGGGAAAATAATTCAAGTATTGCCAACATGGGATTTGCAAAGAGAAACAGAGAAGGAATTGTCCATACCTGTAAAAAATGTAAAAAAACACAGGGGCTTATTTGCTGCAAGGGTAGAGGACATTATGTGACGCAGGAGAAAGAACATTCTAGGATTGTTTTAAAGAAACTGTGGCGATGTGTCAAATTTCTTATGAGATGTATAGGAGAAAGACCAATGAAAAGGAAAGAGATGGATCAGAGTGTACTGGAGAAGAAGAAGAACAGGAAAAAAGAATGCAAAATCTCCCTTGTAGGGACTTATATAAGAAAACTGTTCAACATAGATTATTGATTTGTTAACCGGGTTTACAGACAGGAATACTAAGCAATGGATTTTGAGGCGAGGCTGGAAGTAATTTCAGAAAATGTATACACATCTGAAAGCAGATAAGCCCTTTATCTTAATTAGTAAGAGAAAAACAGATGTAGAAATGTTTTAGTTGAACACAAGGAACTTGCCTGAAATTCGTAGAATGAAAAAATTAGAGTAACAGCAGCAAATTCAACACATTTTACTCTAAAAGCAGTGTCCAGTCTTACAGTCTCAAGTCACAACCAGTCAACCTAGAATTACCATATTATTTGAAGTCCATTAATATTTGAGGCTAAGATTCTTGGATTTTGAATCTACCTTGATATTAAACAAAGAGAAAATGTTAAGAAATTGCATAATGCCAAGAATATGGTGACATGCCTATTGTTACCATTAAGTAATGAAACAACTTTATGAGTCTTATACAAGGATTTGGGGCTGGAAGAAGAAGAAAATAAAGAAGGCAAGAGAATGGTTCTGTAAGCAAACCTGAATTTTTAATATTATTTTTTTAAACTTGAAAGTTGTAGTATCTTTGTAGCTATTTAATCAACTGCTTTCTTAGAATTTTTCTGCAAGGATTAAACTTAGCACTCATTTATTTTAACTGAACATTAACTTATTTTAGTCTTATCAGAGTTTTAACAAAATTTTTACAATGTGTTAAGTAACATCACTATCCATTGAAAGCATAAACATATGGTTCACTTCAATTTTCATGGTTTCAACCACTTGGTGGTCTGGGAACCCTTCATGTATCAGAGATGAATAAAGTGAAAATTGTGCAATTGAACCAAAGGACTTAGTTTAATTTAAGGCACTGCCTTTCTGTTTTCTTTTAAAATATCCTTATTTTCTACAAATATTTAACACTTTAGGCAAAAGACAGATGGATGCAATAATTTGGTTTGTATCCCCAAATAATCTGTGAAAGACAGGACATGACCTTCATGATATTTTTAATTCAAAAGCTTGGATGCCTTATGCTCTCATTTCAAACTAATTTGTGTACATAAATCAAGTACTGAAAGTCAATGTTTCTTTCTCACTTTGGCACTCAAGTTTTTTCTCTCCAAATGTTAAATAAATAGAAATTAGCATGTTTCATTGTATAACCAAATTCTGGAAATGCTAATATGCAAAACTACATTTAGAATAGAATTAGAAAAAAGTTTAGTGGAATCTTCTTACATGTTTTACTTACATTTACTGCAGTTGCTTCTGCTAATATTTTATGTGGTTTCCTGTTATGAATACGAGGGCATTGGTAACAGATACTTCTGTATACTCATGGTATAAATACATAACTTTTCCTTGTTTGATGCTACTTATTTATATGGTAAAAGCATGAGCTACCTCATCTCTTGCTTTGCTCTTCTGACTTCATCTATGGGAATGAATCAGAAGTTCTGGGCAAACTTAAATGCCATAGTATAGAGTGTTTTGGGAGATTTACTGGATCAGGCTCAACGATGTTGGAACACAGCTGTGCTGTTTTAAGGATCATCCTGGCCATGAAAAAAGTACAGCTTTTATTACGGATCAGGCCACACCAAAGAGCAGATTCATAGCAGAACCCCCTAAATGGCACTTGGGTTTGGGTTAAGTTTGGGAAAAGTTTGAGTTAATGATGAGCTTGATGCAATTTAAGGTACAACAGGGTTTAAATTTGTATTAATTTTTTTTTAAAATTATTTACTAGAGCTCCCATAGTTTTCATATCAGTATATAGAAATCACCCTGTTACCTTTATCAGATGGAGCATGGAGTAATTGGATGGTTAGATGCAAAGGTGGGAGGACTAAAAAAACAAAAACAAAAACAAAACAAAACAAAAAAACCACCAAAAAGCAGCTATACAACTTCTTTCAAGAGAGCACACAGAGCTCATGATTGCAAACAGATGGGATGCTTCTCATAGTCCTTCTCATTTCACATGCATAAGAGGATCGGCCTTATTTTGTGTTTGCTTAGAACATTTATTTATAGCAAATTAGAGCTTTTGCAGAGATTGTCAGTGTTGTTCTTGGGTGTTATTTTCTGTAAATTGGAAAGTTGTATGTAATCTCATCATACTTATGTTACTTGAGGTTCAGTGGCTTTTCCTAGAACAATCTCGCATAATATGGCAAACAGGATATTGGAATGAATGGGCCATGTGATGGATTCAGTTATGCTGTATTTAATCTCCTTTTGTTAAGAAAAAGTCAATCCTTTGCATTTTCATTTGCTTCAAGTGCTTTCGCTTCTACCATTTATTTTGCAAATACATCAAGAGAAGACAACATTTAATTCTGGTATTTTCTGGGTATGACACTGGTTTTATTTAAACTGTGCTCTGTCAAAAAAAAAAAAGGTCACAATTGTCTTTCCTTTTTGTTTTGAGATGAATGCAAACAGGAGAAATGAGGGTTTTGCCATATTTCTTTGTGTGACTTGTGAATAGAAAAGTGACAAACGATTCTTTCATGCATTAATGTGAAACTGGACCAATTAGAGCCATGCACATAGAACATTCCTGACAGAAACATCTTATTCACCAACAGCATAAGTGTTCCAATTGAAGTATCTGAAGTTCAGGATGAGATGCCTAATTTACTCTGACAGAGTTGATGATTTATCTGAAAACAAATTCTATCAAACCTGCAGACTTCTCTCCTTAATTACGTTTTAGTAAACAAGCACAACAAAGTCCTATGAATACCAAAAGCATTCAAGATACTCAGGAGATTCTCAAAAGGATAGTAATAAATGGTTTTCACATAAATTCAGGGAGGTGAAGATATCCAGAATTAAAAATAAATAAAGCAAAACCAAGTGCCTTTTTTTTTTCTCTGACTTGGTTGAGAGGAATTGATGTAAAAGCACAAATCAGTCACAAAACATTTTAAAATATTGCCAATATGGTAAAATTAAGCTTGCAACAGGTAACTGTTTCAAACCACATTATTTATTGCTCCTTTATGAGGTAGTTTAAATGTTCCATTGGAAAAAAATATTCAGAACTGAGCCCTGAAATCCATGAGAGATTTGCTTGAATGATGAAACCAAGATTTCGAATTTTTTAGATCTTTGCTGAAAAATACTAGTATTACCATTTTCTGTGTTTTTGAGAAAACATCTTTATAAATTCTTCTTGTCAATAGACTAGAGATAACATATTTCACAGTATGAAAATAATGTCAGAACACAGGCTGGAAGTGCCATAGGCTTAAAAAGCTGACAGCAGCTATGTAAGGAGTGGTAAGGGTCACAGAGATTTAAAGAAATTGATAGGATATACACAGAAATTAATGAGTCCTATATATAGGAAACTAAAAAGTTCTGGTGTTCTGACATATTTTTTTAAATTAGATCTCAAAATTCATAGTAGTAGTAGAATCTAAATGATTCAAACAGGAATAAAAATCAAATGTGCCTTTTCAATCAAGTTTGCACTTAAAAAACTGCAAAAACCATTAATGTTTTCCATTAGTTATCCTGTCATTCGTTCTTGAATGTCATCACAGCATGTATTTGCCTATTTTCATCAACAGTATTTCTGAACAAGGTTTGTCAATATGAATCTCAGACAAGATGCCCTTTTCTAGTCTACAGAAGTGAATCAAAGTTTTACAATAATAAGTCAACTTATCACAAGAGGCTGCTGCTCAGCAAAGGTTCTTTATGCATTTTCTCTGCAGGAATATTTTCTTTATATTAAGTTTTCTTAATATTAAGTTTGAAACGTTCTGAGTTATTAAGCAATTCAATAACCATTTGACTAATACATATAAAATCTTGGATTGAAAACTCAATCCCTACCTGTTAAACTATTCCTTTATCAGCATATAAGAACACTTGTTTCTCTTAAGAAATTACCTTGACTTCTAATATCTTCATGACACTAGATTTCCCTAGGTGACTGTCATCTTTTTGAAAGCTTTCTGCTAGATCAAAGTACAAGATAAAACTGAAATTACATCAATGAAACAAACTATTCATATGGAACTAATCTCTTCAGTTAAATTTTCACAAGTAAAGCCTATCTTTAAAAGCCTTGTGAAAAAAAGTATTGATTTTTTTGTTGAAATTTGCCAAGGTTTATGCTGTGAACACATTTAGTCTCGTCTTGCAGCTTACAATAAATGTAATAAATGGTATGAAATGTGAGCAAATGAAACTTTTGTTCGTAGAAGACTTTGAAGTTGCTACATATAATGATATAAAATATTTCTGCTCAATAGATAAAGGCAAAAGTATCACCGAAAGCAAACACAATGTTGTCAGAATTCCTTAAACTTCCAATTTTTTGCCTTCATTGTGCAGACCAGGGGCAATTATTTTTATTCTTTTATTTTCTCTTAACATGGCATAACAAGCCTGATATTTTTAAAACTCCTTGTGATGCTTTTCATTACAGCAAATGGGAAACATTGACATCTTAATTTCATTTAATATGCCTGTTAACAGATCCGTGTGGCAATCCACATGAACATCTAACTGCCAGTCATTTCACAGTTTAACTGTACACTGATTTTACTTGAAATTATCTTCTAACATTGCAGCTATAACTGGATATTGAAGACTTGCTTGCTTTTATGAAAAATAAGTTAAATGGTATAAATATTATTTCAAACATAGTCTTGTGTAATACTTTATGTCATGTAAGCTACTTGACAGTAGTCAGTATGTTTTACCTTGGTCTATAAATCTGCTATAATTCTTGTGCATGCAGAACTGTAGCTACAAATGCTGTATTCACAATTATTTTAATTTGCATCTATTTTTCCATCTATTTACTAAATAGTATAAATCATCTTTTTGTAAATCACAGTATGAAAATTAACTGTAGTTCATGTGTAAAACAGGAAACAGTCACATTGTCACTTTTTAACTAGCCAGTATTTGGGAATTATCTTAGGGAGAAAAACAATTATTAATTTAAAGGCAGATACCTAATTGAATTGTCTGATTTAGATGGATTCTTCTCTGAATTCACATCTAGTGAATGGAGAGTTCTGCCTGTAGTCATTCAGAGGGCTACTTGAGCATCTAGTTTCTCTGTTCTCTGAAGGGATCCTCCACTACACAAAAAAGGAAGTCTAGGATTGGTTATCTTAAAGTAGTATGACAGTAATTTTCTCCTTCTGTGCCTGCTTAACCCAAAGCCATAATGAAGTAAACTTTTTGCTATTTTGCTATACATAAATCTGGAATGGTGTTTGGTGTTTGGGTGGGTATTGTGTACATATATGTTTATAGCAATCCAAACAGAGAGGAATTACACATGTAATTCCATACAGAGCTCTCCTAGCCTGTCCTCATAGGAGTGATGTCCCTTAAATATCTTTCTGGCTCTCTCCAGTATGTTCATGTGTTGCTGGCACTGAGGGGCCCAGAACTGGACACAGGGCTCCAGGCATGGCACCACCATTGCTGGTTACAAGGGAAGGACCATCTTCCTCAACCCCCTGGTAATACTTTTCTCTATGCAGCCTGTTGATTCCTTCACAACCAGCAAACAGGGAACTATCCTATTATTATTCATAATGTTCCATAAGTAAACAGTAAAACATCACAATTACTAATTTCATATAAAAACTCTTTGGACCACTTGAAAAATAGTTTGAAAACATTGGCAAGAGAACTAAATGCTGCAACAGATTCCACAAATATTTTCAGCAGTTTTAATTTTCAGCATTATCCACATTTTTCAGTACAGAAAAGCAGAAGCTCAAAAAACCCTTCAAGATTAATAAACTGGCAATGTCATTATAATTGTCAAAATAGTAAAGTTTAACGAGTATATTGTTTTAAACAGAATAAAAAAAACTTAATGTCTTCATTGCATTAAAAATAGATTAAACTCTTTAGAGTGTCTTTCCTTTGGCTTTCTCATCTCCCCTTTTTTAAATTCTTAAAATATTTGAGGATATTTAGTTACCATTGGTGTGTGTACGGTAATGATCATACAACCCTGAAACAATAAACTAACTTTTTGTTGTGAGGCTTCGATGTTTTGTTTGCAGCAATAACTTTCATTTTGACAGAAACGAAGAAAAACATCACAGACTAAGCAACCCATTCTCTAAAAAGCAATATGAAACAGACAAGGATCCTAAAAAGAAACCCCATTAGGTTCTGAGAATTGACAATCACTGCAAATGTAGTCCTCAGAACACATCTTATTATTCAAAAAAAGCTCTATATTTGTCACTGGATTTGCCCTATTTTAAATCTCAGTCCTCAAACACAGGCTGCTTTGCAGCTGTAAGCTTTTCACCTGGAATGGCTTACTCTGTGCAGTGCTACAAGACACATCCAAACTGCTCCACAGCAGTGAATACAAAACTAAATGTTAAGGCATTAAAGCTCAGAAATGGAGTAAGTACACATCTCAAAAAGCTGGAACTGTTCTGACTTTATTAGTAAGCAGTGACACAAACTTACTGGATGTATACTATAAAAATGCCCACAACCCCCCCATATTTTATAACTTACTCACTTGAGTACAGCATCAGTGCACCAAATGAATCCCAATGACAGCAAGACAGATTGACAGTGTTCAGTATTTTCAACTGAATTGTGATTTCTGATTGCAGTTGCTGAGCTTTCTAGTCTGTTAACATATTTTCATAATTTTTTTGATAAATTCGCAACACAGAGGAGCTGCCCCATTTTACAGTCTCAGAAATATCCTTTTCTCTGTACACTCCATAATGAAGCAGCAGTTTTGTTTATTTCTAGTAAAAAGAGAAGATCACAGCTACCTAAATCAATGATAAAATTTACCATATATGCCACAGGAGACTAAGGATGGATTTTAATTTCTTAATATGAAACTTGAATTTCTGTAACCTAATGTAGGTGAGTCAGCTTCTAAACTTCCTTTCTAGTAAATGATGATTTAGCTAGAACACGCCAGAGAGACATTCAGCTCAATTTGAAGCAGACACCTTAGGTGGGATTCAGCTGATTAAACAGACATGTATCACCATTTGAGATACCGTGGGGTGTCAAAGACATGTACAAAGAGCTGATACAGCAACTCTTGCTAGAAATTTGAGATCCTAAGTGAGTTATGACAATGATACAACCTAATGTCCTAGGATTCTATCTGAACTGGTTTGCATGCAGTCAGTTCAACAGCTTATTCATAATTGTGTCTGCAACTATTTTCATTGAGGAAAATGGCTAACAAAGGGTCAGCTGCTGATGAATCATCAGCAAATATTCAGTTTGTACAACTGGTGGAGATTACTGGTAGCCTAGATGAAGAGCTCATGAGGGTATAAAAGCCTGGAAATAGCTGACAATTATCTACATATTACACCACTCTTGAGTTTTGGTTGCTTCTCCTGCCATACCTAGGCTTTAGTCCACTCCTGAGAGCATATCATTGCATGAATAAGCAGATTTTCTAATGTTCATCTTTGCCCTGTTCCCTGCTGTTTTATCTTCTTGTCCACCTCTACATTCCCCACCTTCTGCTTCTCCCTTAGATCCTGGCCAGAGAACAGACACTAACTGCACTGTGACACACCCTGCAGTCACGGGAACATAGAGAGCATCACAGGCAACTCAGTGCTAACCCTGGTTCACCTCCTGAGAGTGCCTGTTCTAGCCTGGAGATTTGACATGATCAAACAGGCAGACATTTGTGTTTGTAAAAGTTCCTGAGACAATTTCTTTTCAGACACCATTATACTGATTGCAGGTATCAGCATATGGAAAGACTTAAATTTGTCATATTTTGGGATTCTCGATTTGGGAACTATATAAATAACATGATCTAACCACTACTTTAAGAAATAGGGGGAAAAAAAAGAACAACATAGCTTAAATTGAAATTGATAAAGTAGCTAAGGGATGCACTTTTAGCTGCTTTTATTTTTCTGTGGTTTTGGCCAACTCTGTTGGATTTCCACCTTCATGGCAGAGTTTATTTTGCATGCTATCCTTTGGCTGATAAAGAATAGCCTGAAGGAATAACTCTCTGTTGCAAATATATATATTGTCACTCCAAGTTATCTCTCGGCATTTCTCACAAGCTTGCTGTAACGCAATCTGTCTTCATGCCAGCTGGGCCGTGCTTCCCCTAAGCACTGCATCAGTCTTTCTACCATTCTGTGATTTTTTAAATGTAAACCATAGGACTAAAAGCCATGATAAAATGTATAGGACAGTCGGTACCACTCTCTCCATTCAGTCAGGAAGAAAAGGCTCATTACAAAAAGGGCATTATGGCCAGTATTTCAGAGGGGCCAGATCTGTTCTTTGTACCTGTATCTGTGCCTTGTGTGGCAATACTTTCAGGAATTTATTTAATCACAAAAATGAACAGGCATGTTATTTGTGGTCTGACACCAAGCTTACTCCTATACAGGCATAACCTTCTATGGCAAAATCCAAAGAGAAGATCTGTCAGAGTGCGTGGAGAGAAACTTTCCAATCTCCACTCCCCAAATGCTCATCCATAATCTTTGTAAGAAAAACTGTAAGACCTAGAGATAAAAATAGGCTTCTCAAATCTTAGGGATCATTTGAGATTAAAACCAATTATTTATGGTTCTGAAAGTGACACAATGCCATCTAACCTAATTTTAAAAAGGAAAGAAACTAAACTTGTACATTAACTCAGGAAATGACCTCTTTTAGGAGAAAAAAGAAAATACTATCTTAGTGATTCAGCACAAGTGTAGGGTATGCCATGATAATACAAACTGTTGGTTGTTTTTCTTTTTCTGTAACTCCAGCTTATAACATTTCAATTCTTTACCACTTCTTCCCTCTTGCCCTTGTCTGCTCCCCCTTCCCCAGCTTTTTGTTAGTTCACAGTTATACTGACTTCTATTATATCTGTTTTCTGCCGTCTAATTTCCAGACTAAAAAGCTTTTCTCTCCAAACTTACTCATTTGTTATGTGAAAGCATTCCATTCCTTTTATCTTCAGATTACTTGAATGAAAGTACATTAATATGATTTTCAGTATTCTTTGGAGTCAGTGGAAGGGTGTGTTACATTTTTCCTTGCTCTTTTGTTTAAGAACTCTACATATTACGTACTCTGGGTGTTTTGGGGACGAAATATATTTTTTCTTTCGGAAGAGAAGATGTCAGAGAATCAAGTTTGGCTTTTCTAATATAGATTTTAATTTGGTGCTGCTTATTCATTTGAATAAATTAAGAAATTGTTTGAAACCAATTTTATGCTGTATCACAATTAAAATGAACTATTGAAACCATGGTTTAAAGACAAATGTTTCCAGACAAAAGTACCAATTTATTTATTTTTATTATAGGCATAATTTATATCTAGAACTGAGATTCATTCAATATGTAACTACTTCAAGAAGGAATTTCTAAATAAAAAAGGCACAAAATATAGACTAAAAGACCTGCATATATATAATGATGCAGACACACAAAAATAAGAAGTAGATAGAAATATATAAAAAGATTGCATATCTATTTAATCCTACCAGTTTCATACTACTGGAGATTAAGTAACATTTCTATTATTTTATACTGCTTCTAACACTGCAATAAGCTTTTAAAATCAAACAGAAAATGAAGAGACACTACATAAATTAAGGATTCTATTGGATATCTTTCAAAGACATTATGCTAATTTTCCCAAGAAGAAAGACAGAGAAGGATGTGCCAGACTGAAAACATCAGTTCAAATAAATGATTGTCCTGCCACATAAAACTTCAAGCAAAATTGCATATTCACGACTGAGGAAGGATGTTTAAGGAGTAATGATACTCATGTAAGATTTAGAAAGCCCTAGGTGAACTTTCTCTTCTGAAAGATTGCATTAGTAGGACAGCTACATAAATTTGAAGCCTGATTGAAAAACAAGAAAAAGGAATGAAGCGCCCAAAGTGTGACTTCAGTGGAATTTAAATACCCAGTGCCCAAATTCTATTAAAAATCTTGTGTAAATGCATGCTGACCATTGAAGTGCTAAAAAGGTTCTTATTTATATATTTCATTAGTTAATTGTTTAATTTTACCAGAGTGTTCACCTGACATTCTTCTTCTGTGTGTGCCTTCATTCTTGAAAACCAATTACCAATTTGGCAATCAGATCATTCAGTAATGATCCAAAAGCTCATTGTTCTATCATTTAGGTCTTACTTTGTGTAGGAACTCCAGTTAGAGCCACAGCTTTCCTTCAAAGCATGGGAACAGGAAGACATGGCTACTTTTATGCAACAACAGTGTGATGCAGAAAATCTGAATAAATTTTCTTTTGTGCCTGAGGGAAACCTACATTTGCAATCTCTTCCAGAATATTTTGACTGTTTTGATGTAATGACACTTTCAACCTTTCCTGATGAATTTTTACGAATTTATAAAGAAGAACTCACATTTATTTGGTTAAAAATAGGCATAAAGCAAGGCT
This sequence comes from Promerops cafer, assembly GCA_013398275.1. Classification (NCBI taxonomy): domain Eukaryota; kingdom Metazoa; phylum Chordata; class Aves; order Passeriformes; family Nectariniidae; genus Promerops; species Promerops cafer. Next base: position 386,358 of record VZSE01007449.1, read on the forward strand.
ATAACCTAGTATAGCCAAAAATAGGATTAATTTTTGAGTCCCTTCTCCACAGTCTCTTTAGACATTTTACAAGAGACAGGCTTTGAATGAAATACCTAAGCAAATCTGAAAACTCTGGACAGACCTAAATAGAAAGCATAAATTTTAGATATAAAACAAGTAACAGTATGAAGCTGACCTACTAAGTAGGTAAAATGAATATTTCTACAAACAAGCCTTCTCAGAGGCTGCTCTGAAAATCTCACTTGGTCAACATGATTGCAAGAAAAAGACACAGGAAAAGTCTTTTGTCCAGATTAGTGAGCAGTGGCCACTGGAAAGCCCAGTATAAATGCAATATGTTCTTTTCAGTAAAAAAAATATGGTTTGGGTTTTGGTATTTTTTGGTGGGGTTTTTTTTTTGGGGGGGGGGGTTGTATTGTTCTTCTTGTTGGGGTTTTTGTTTGGTTGGCTAGGTTTTTTTGGTTTTTGAGGATTTTTTTCTTTTTTGTTTTTTTTTACGTAAGTTATAGTTAAATGTATTTGTTAAGGATTTTGACAGCCTAGATTGATTTTAAAAACATTTCTAACTTACAATCTTTTTGTCAAAGTTGGGATTTACTAGATAAACAAATGCCAACATTGCAAACCAGATCTGATCAATGTAATGAATGTGTTAAGGAACTGATGCTGTATCTTGAAAAATATCCAAAGTAGAAGAAAAAATCAGACATCAATTAGATATGTTGGATGCGTCCAACTTTAGAATGTAAAACCACAGAAGATCCTATTCGAAATTCTAGACATAGCCTTAATTTACTTGTAATTATTCTCTAACAGATCTGTAAAATTGTAATTAATGCTCCAGTCTTTGAGAGATATCTTATTTTAATGTAATTTTCTTCCTAATAGATGGACCAAAGATCATTTACTGTGTATCTTTGTACATACTAAGAAATATCCAATATCTGCTACAGGCAGCCTACTTATCCTGCACTTGAAGCGTTCACAACACTTCTGTCTCCTCAAGTGTAATTTCACCCATAACTAAAAATGTCTTATAAAACCAATATTTAAAAATAATAAAAGTTAATAGCAAAATACATTTAATAATACTGAAGCCAAAGTGGGTATTACTAAATTGTCATTAAATTGTTCTGTGTAATTGAGCACTTTAATAATAATTATACCATTCAATCTTCGTCTACCTTAACATTTAAGTATGCTAGAAATGTTTGAACCGCAGGATATTTTACTTTTTGCTGACCATAGGCATATTAAAATTCGATGCTTGCCAAAATTAGTTGAGTTGGCTTCCTCTGTGTGAAAGGAGACAGAGAGGAGGTATGTGCCCCAGTGTCCCCACAGAACTGCTCAAAGGAAATGTCCTTTGCTCAATTTGAGATGTGGGTAACTAAAAGGAGTTTTCTGCATGCAGGTGGCCTGTGAAGTGGTGCTTAAGATCCTATTTGCATCTAGAGAAGATCTAGGGCTCGTTTCCATTTCCTAGAAATCCTTAAGCATTAAGGGATATTTTAGATATTCTAGGCTATCCAAAAGTTTCACATGGATTTTTCAGCAGTAACATTGAGACCTTTGGAGGCCTGTGACCTTCTGGAGCATCAACTTCCTTGCAGCTATGTGTCAGCAAATAAATCAGCCTGTTAGTGTCATTTTCAGAAGATTGAATTATCCCTGAGAGGCTGCAGTAGTCACTCCAGCAAGTCAGAGGTCTTACGTATGTCTAAGCAACATACATAGATAGCAAATAAAATACCAGTAGATGGCATTATATCCCAAGATCTTACATAGTGATTTGCATTAAGAAATACCAAAGTCAAGCACTCAGTGAACCACTTAGTTACTTAAGTCCTGTCTGCATTAAATTTTATTTGCTTATTTTCAGGAACGTGATTCAAGAACCTTTAAGCTGAGATACTCTCTGTGTTGACTATTTGAGACAAAAAGCTTCCCTGAACAGTTGAACTTAAAGTACTGGACACACTCCATATTATTTTCAGCTTTCTGACTGTTTAGGTACCTGTTTCAAAGCTCTGCCTAACCCAATTTCAAGAAAATGATACCTACCACAGAGACTGCTTTGATCAAACTTCTCAGACCATGCTGAACCTACGTGGATCTGGACATAAATGCCTTTGATTATGCACTTCTGTTTCCCACAAGAGGAACAGCTACAGGCATAAAAACTAACTGGATTATGTAGAAGCCACAAGTGTAGGCTCCTGTTTTTCCTGTTCCTTGACTTTTCACTGAATTTGACATATGGAGTACAGCACCACTCTGAGATTCAACCTAAAGTCAAAATTTTCTACCATTCTATTCCAGTATCAGGAGTCAGCCTTGCAAATCTCACTTGAGAAGCTGAGTGCTGAAATACTGACAGTGGTAATACTGAATATCACCTAAGCTGTTTTGCTGAATGCCTGTCCAGCACTGCTCCTAATAGGATACAATTAGTTCCAAGAGTTAGTGAATAGTTCTGAGCTTGGCGGGATTGATACATTTGTCATTACTCTGAAGTTTCTCACAGTGTATGACCTTGTCTATATAGATCTTTCTTGAAGCTATTAACTACAGTCCCAGGGGATGTTCTACCTTTTCCTGAAATAAGTAAAAACAGAATTATGAGCTAAAAATATTGCTGTAGAAGGTAGCTGACATGAGAAAGTATGAGGACAATGGACACTGAGATAAGAAAGACTTCATTCAGTAATAGACTGAGAAAAAAAATAAACCCCCAGAAATAGACCCAAACTGGCACATGACACAGATTGTGAACAACAGCTCAGTTGTGTCAGGGCTGCTCTGGCTGCTGGCTCCAAGTAGCCTCCAGTGCCCGGTTTTGGGGGATTTGTAAATCCCAGTAAGGCAGCCGGGGCTGCTGGACCCTGCTACTCCTGCACCTGAAGTACTGGCTGGAGAGAGGCAACCAGGTCAAGGTGGAATGTGTTACCCTCTCCAGAAAATACCACTTGCTCTGGTAAAAGCCTCCTTCCTACTTCCCCTTCTACAATCCATCCAATTACCTACCTTAGTTTTTGAAATATTTCCTTTTTTTCCTTGGTGAAGCCCCACAGTGTCTCACTTAGAGGTATGCTGGCTGTTTTTGATAAATGCCATCCATTATTAACAGAATTTTCATGTTGAAAAGTCTAAAGTTAATTTCCAAAAGAGCAATGCTAAACTGAAACATCTAAGGAAGGATTGCCACTTGCTGAGTCTGTTGGTAGAAACACAGCCAGTAGTAAAGGAAACACAGAGGAATCACTGTTGTTCATAAATAATACACAGAAGATGAAAGCAAGAACTAAAGAACCACCTGTGCAAGTCATACTAAGCAAAAATACATTTTATCATAAAAGTTAGTGAAAAACAAAGGCTCAGTAATTATGAAAAGGAAAACAATTTAAAGCTGGATCTCCTGTTACTATGGTAAAGGCAGTGCTATCTCACTTTTTTTTTTTTTTTTTGTTCTGAGTAGTGAGAAAAGCATGAGTGGTTTACCACATAACCAAAATAACAATCAAGAAAAAAAGCAGCAGTTAACAAGGATATGTTCTCGTTGGTAAAAAAGTTTAGTTTAAAATAATATTCTTATTAAAAAATAAAACTGAAAGACAGGATTTTTCAAAATCACTGGTTTAACTCTAATTTCATTATCATAAATACAAATAAATTCCATTGACTTCAATAGCTATAATTATCTAAAAGTTTTTGATCTTCTCCCTCTGCAGTATACATATGTAAGATCTTTATTCTATACAGATATAAAATTATACAGGATACCCTTTCAGGAAGTGAGGAAGAACTGCCTGTTTGCTGACATTCCTAATATTCCATTCTAATATTCCACAAGTACATATGTGGAATATTAGAATTTGCGTAGAGTATTATGTAACATAGAAAAGGAGCATCTAAGCCAAAAAAAAAAAAAAGTTAAGAATGAGGAAATTTTGTTTAATAGTGCTGAAATCTGTGAAGACCAAATATTGGATGATTTTAAAATCTATGGGTTTTGCACTCCTTCCAAGACAGTATAAACTCACCTTTATGCAATGTTAAAAAAAAAAAAAAATTGAATTCAGACTGAACAGTAGCAACCACTGCACTTTTGTGGACAAAGATTTATTCTTGACTTTTACAAGATCTATAATCAGAAAAAAAATTCCAAATAACATGCATTCCATTTATTAATTTTGTTAAATTGAGATAAATGTTCTAAGTAAAATGTGCTGCAGTCTGGTATGACACAGATCTCAACTACTTCGTTCAATCAAAAAATTAGTTCAATTGATTCCCTGCTGCCTCTCTTAGATGAAGCCACAACCCAAATTAAAATGTCTTTAAGCCACACCTCGCCATTTCCAGGGCAAAGGAATGCATGCAAATGACAGAAATCAGGGTATTTGTTACGGATATCCACATCCCCATAACTACACAGGCACATATGTATCCATATGTTAAATACTAGGCTAATAAAAACATGCACCTAGTTTAACTTTTTCTTAAGTATTTCAGCTATTCTCTCACATCTATTTCACTGCCTTTGGAGCTAACATCATTTGGGTAAAATACCTACCAACGTCTGTAGTCTGGTCCCTGTTACTGCAAGATGAGTGAATTTTTAGGCATTGACCCGTAAGCAAGACATGAATTGGAGAAGTAACAAGGTAGGAGTCATAAAAAGACTTAAGTTGTGTTGTCTGAAGTAAGACACAATCCCTTAATGGGAAATAAGACAGCCTTTTGCTCTAGTGTCATGGTCATATAGTCTTGGTTCATCTTTCCTCCTCCCTGGTTCCTCAGGTCTGTTTCTGCCCCTTTTTTTGCCACTTGCCCAATCCCTTCCCTCCTCTGTTGTAACCACTCCAAAAGCCTCTGGACTTTTCTCCCTCCCATTTTTAATTTATGTTATTTTAACTATTTTTGCTTAATAATCTCAAGTTTACACCAGTGAATAGTAATCATTTACCCAGTGAATATTAGTAATTTACCAATCTGTCCTGCTTTGTTATTTTTCACGTGTTTGATGATGGGGAAGAGGGTGCAGTGGCAGAGCATCTTTCAGAGACCTGTCATATGTGATGCAAAGCTGAAATGAACCTCTCAACATCCATCCATTACCTGAAAACTTTTGATATTCTGGTCAGTATATATTTACACTTGATCAATATATACTGAGAGCAATTCCTGGGCAATTCGCACAAAGGGGAAAAGTATTGCTTTCATAAAGAATATTACTCAAACTCCAGCTCCATGAACAACCATAATAGGAAATATTTTGAAACATTAGGAAAATATCCAAGAGAATACATAGGGTTTTTTTAACAGATATGAAACCTTACTGTTGAAAAGTATATTGTGAAGGCTACAAACACTGAGGAAAATAGTAACTACTGATTAAAGCAGATCACACTGAAACAAAGTTGGCTATTACTACATGTTTTCTAATAAAGTATTTCTGTAGAACTGTTATCACATAAATTTTATGTTGCTCAAAATTTGTATGGAAGTCTTACATAAAAGCATCTGCCACAAAATACATCTCACATTTTTTAAAATATAAGCAGGTTTAATGGTGTTGAAGTCTTTATTAACATTTTGTGTTCTTCACATTTGCATCTGACGAACTCTTAAAATATTTCAGAGATCGTATCAGGGTCATGCTCAAGATGACTGCAGTCAATGGAATGGCCATGGAATCACCAGGTCACCTGCATGGGTCACCTGTGACCCACTGCACCCACCTGACTGGGCTGCAGGGAGCAGCCAGGCGAAGGGAAGGCGCAACGGAGGTGTCCCAAGGGGAAGTGCACTTTGCAAGTGCATTTCAATTTGTGTGCACATCCACACAGACATTCTGCATAAGGCCCATGAGGGACTCTCACCATGGTGTGTAAATAATTGTAAGACATGATTTGTTCTCAGTGGAAGACTTCACTGGGAATTGAAAGTGCTCAGCATCTTGCAGGTCTGGACACAGAGGCTGTTTCACTTAGAACATGTGTCATATCAGAAAGAGGAGTGACTAACTGTGCACAGAGTTTGACAACAAAATATACATAAATCCAGTGTTATTTTCAGTTATTCTGAAGTCAGCTTTAAATATATCGCGTAGAAAATGTATACAGAATATATGGATGCCTAAAATGCAGGCATTTCATTACTGTCAGACATTAATAGATCGATTTGTTTGCGTGTTCCCTGACAAAAGAATACAAAATTATTTTAGCCAGAATCTGCTATTGTAGCTGGTATTATGGAACTAATGGAGAGTGAAGCTGTGACACTTCCTAGAGCTAGCCAAAGGCATGCCATATGGAATAGTAAGGCAATGCAACAAAGACTGTAATGCAGGGAGAAAAAAAAAATTATCTAAACTAGAAAAATTATACATTGTGCTATATCTGGAAGTTAATTTCACATTTATGAAGGGAAAGGAAACCATAGATCTTAAAATACTCAGAAAGGTGTAGGTTAATGGTCAGGATACTGTGTGTTTACACATTCATCTTCAAACTGCTGAGAAGGCTTGAGGTATTTCTGAGAACTTCTGGGGCAAGACATTTTTTTTGACTGCCAAGTAATCAGCATAAATTATAAATGCACTTTTCTTTTATAATTAGTATTTTAAACCAGAGATGCTGCAGAATTAGTATTACTGACAGTAGCAGGTACAGAAGGCTCTGACTTGGCAATGGAGAATGGAGTTGCAGAGGAAGCAAAGACTGGGTGGCACATTCCCCTCTGTGTCACTAGAGCAGTCCCTGAAGCTGCCTCCAGTGGGCTACTCAGCCACCTCAGTCAGTGACCAGAGGCAGAAAGTCCCCTTACAGCAGGTAGGAGGCATGTATGGCACAGCTCCTCTACAAACATATCCATGCCACATAAACAAACACTGCTGTGTTAGTACAGGGGTCTCCTGATTAATGCTTCTCTTTAAAAAGTAACCAAGAATCCTGTAAAAGGATGTTTCCTAGCATAGAGAACCTTGTTTCTGCACATCACACGGCAGCTTTTCCAGGAAAAATGGTTAAAATGTCATTTACTTGTGTACAGCACGCATTTATGTCTCATATCACTATCATGGAATCATTAAGGTTGGAAAAGACCTCCAAGATTATTGACTGCAACCCCCTCAACTCAACACTGCGTGGTACACCACTAAACTAAATGAAAATGCTCTCAAGGACCACATCTTGATGTGCTAAATGTGGTTCAACACAAACTATCAGAATAAAATTGAAGGATACATAAACTTACCTAAACCAAAATCAGTGACAGCAATGTTTTGTTACACTGTATGTCATTTAAGTTTCATCTTGATGACACCACATAGCAAAACAAAAGGGAAACTAAACAGATTGTCAGACTTTTTGTATATAAATGACACACTTTTGAAGTTTTGTGTGTGATATAGACACACCAATTCAAACTTCTTAAGAAAATAAATGTATTTTTATGTAATTTAAATATATGATAATTCCAATCATATACTGATTGGAAATTATACTAGTGAATCTTTATTTGGCTTAGCTTGTATTTACTGCTGTATATTGAAAAACTAAGGTATACAGCTGCTCAGAGCAATTATGCAGACAAGAAAGAATGTTCTCAGCTGTGCTCTTTAGACCCCTCTTACCAAGAATTAGCATATATAATAACATTAATTAGGAAATGTCAGAATGTTTTAATGCGAACAAAGATGAAATCATATGACAGAATTACACTGTGCTATAAATAATTTTACTAGAGCATTTTCATTTTTGTTTATATGTCATCTTTGTTTTTTGTGAAACTGGTAGGAGGGCAAATACCTGATCAGTATTTTATGCTGCTTGTCTTTCAGACAGCACATCGATATCTGACAAATTAATAGCTATGCATACAGACAAAAAATCAGCAGAAGAATTGATGGAAAGCTAGGTCCTTTTCAGTCTCTTTTATTTCAATTTAAATCTTACAGGCTCTCCTTTTACAATTTCAAAAGGACTGTATTACCCCCCTTTCAATATGTTAGGAAAAAAAATGCAGCAAAAAACATTTAGCTTAGTTTCATACCTAAAACATAAATGTATTAATGGGTAAGATCAGTTCATTAAGGCTAGTATCTCTTGAATTTTTAGATTTTTTTTTATGTATATATGTATGTAACTATACAATGTGCATTGATGCTGCAGGAAGTAATGGTACAGCATGTAGCATGTACATTTAATACTACAGTAGGCAATGGCAACTTACCCATTTATTTAGGTAGTATAGCATGTTAGCCATGTCTAACTCTTTTAAATAAAAATACTGTATATTATTTAGACATTTGTTAGCTTCTCTCCTTATCCTATGTTGAACAAAAGTCAGTTATTATTTGTTTCTTATAGGAAAAGTTATTCAGATAGATGAATATGTAGTAATGGGAAAAACAATCCATCCCGTATGTATAATGAGAAATTAGAAGATTAAACTGCCTATTTAGAGTATAACAAGTGGTATTTCTTTATGGAGTACTAATCACTGAAGCTTTTGATCAAATGATGAAGATATGATGGGGAACTATTTATAGAAAGAGAAGAGATTTCAGTGGATTTGGTCCAGAAGTTAAGAATAATTTGTCAGCAAACACAGCAGATGCATTCTCATGACTCTGATACACTGAAGTTATAAATCGAGGGTATGCAACAATACCATCTTTTATGTCATAGAATATTTACAGTTCAAACAAGAATTTTTTACTTCAGAAGCGATGAATTTGATATTGCATAAAAAATAACAAACTGGCCCAAGTTTAGCTTTGTTGAGTCAACTGGCTCAATGATGTGAAAGGGGTGGTCAGTAGATGCAAAACAGAATACGAGGCTGAAAAGGAGGGAGGTGACTGCTCCTTAACTTCTGCAGGACATAAGGACAGATAAATGCTACTTCCTAAACTTGAAGGTGTAGGATCCCAATGGAAATGTATCTGAAAGACACTTGTTAGTCTTGTGAATGCTCAGGCTTATTCTAAAATGTCCATGCACATGCCTCTACAGTTAAGCCTTTTACAGGAAAGTTAAATTTATGCTTTTATGCTTACTGAAGATATGCATTTGAAGATGAAATACACACACTATGTTTCATTATGTAAACTGTAAATTTGGGTAAGTGATGTACAAATTCACTAGTTGTCCCACATGGGCCTTCAGCTGTCTGCTCATTGTATCATTCCGATCTGTCACTTTACTGCAGAATTCAGAATGCTTTTGGCATTTGTAACCAAAATGAAAATACTTAACAACAATATAATTGGTCTGTAGAAATTTAAGGGGCAGGAATCAAAATAAATTATTTGTCCATGTGAATTGTGAGAAAAGGCTTACCCCACTACATGCTGATCTGTGAAATTACTTTGCTAGTATTCGGATTTTATTCCTCTCCACATTTTAAAATATTTTATCATTTAGATCATAGAATTTATAAATTTATGTTAATTGCTTAATTTAACACTTTATTTTAGGAATCCATCTGCTTTGTATGCCAAAAGCATCATGAAAATGTCAGTCTGAATTAGTTTGCTTTTGGAAAATACTGAACACAACAGTATACTCTGTACTTCCAGAAGAAAATGGTGTAAAGATGAATTTCTAAACAGCATTTATAATGTTTATACACTAATTCTTCTGGTAGGTGTAATGCACTGTAAAAAAAAGTCTGAAGAGGCTTTGTCTAGATCTAGTGAAAAAAACCCAAACAATCCAAAGCTCAAAATCAAAACCCCCTTCTGCTCTACAAGTCGTTAAAGTGGAGCACTGCAGGTTTGGCTGCAGAGTGTAGTTATTTTTTTAAGAAACCAATACCTGCATTTTAAAGTAAATGACTACATCATGAAAAAAAAACAAAAAAACAAAAAAAAATAGAAAATAGTGTAAGAAAGTTCTTAAACATGGTTATCTGAAGTAAGTATAAAGATTGACTAACACCTCTACATTAATAGCACTGCAATTGTAAGGATAGTCCAAACAAGGACACAGACATAGAATTATTTTATCAAGGAAAAAAGTAGTTCTTCAGCCCAAAGTGGCTGTTACACTGTCTTAGATCAATACAGAACATAATGAGAAACATTTTGTGTCCACTCCTGCTCCTGTAACTTGCATCCAAAAAGTAGTAATATTTTTCCTCTCACATTATTTTAGTATTCCGATTCTTACTTTATTTGGTGGCTCCATGATTTCCATAGATTTCTAGCAAAAACTTAATTACAGTATGCTTAGGTAAGGTTTTTCTTAAGTTGCAGAAATTTGGTTAAATAGATTATTTCTCTGTTTGGAGTTTTGAACTGGAGACCAGCCAGGATATCCTAGCATATCTCTGACAGTACAGCACATCCTACCCCTTAGTGACTGGTAATCCAAATATTTTGTTTTCTGTGGTGGTTTTCAATTTTCACTTTATGACTAATAAAGTATGTGATTTTGAACATTTATTATTAAAACTATCCCATTTCTATGTTCAATCTTCAAGGTCATGTAATTCTTCTGTGTTCTTTTTAATATTCCTGTGCTTTAATATGCCTCCTGATTTCTGTATCATGAATATATTTCAATAGCATACTGATGCATTTTGTGCCAAGGTCCTTACTGGAACCCATAAACAAGATCAGTCTTAAGTTCTTTGCATTTAACTAGTCACACATCCTCATAAACCCAGTTCCCTCTTAGAGTACTACAGTAGGCTGACCCTGGCTGGATGCCAGACACCCACCAAAGCCACTATTGCACCCCTCCACAATTGGACAGGGGAGAGAAAATACAACAAAGGTTTGTGAGTTAAGATCCATGAGACATCTCTCACCAAAATCCCATCATGGGCAAAACAGACCCAACTTGAGGATATTAATTGAATTCATTACTAACAAACTGAGAGCAGGATAGTGAAAAGTAAAAGAAATCCTAAAAATATCTTCCCCCCCACCCCTCCTTCCTTCCCAGCTCTGCCTCCTCCCTCAGCAGTGCAGGGAGATGAAATGGGGGTTATGGTCAGCTCATTGTTTCTGCCACTGCTCAGGGAGAGGAGCCTTTCCCCTGTTTCAGCCTGCAGTCTCTCCATGAATTTCTCCGATGTGAGTCTGTCTTGGAGCTGTCTGGCATTGGCTCTGCTGGCCATGAGGAAGCTTCTTCTCACAGAAGCCACCCCTGTAGTCCTCCTTACCAAACCCTGGCCCTGCAAACCCAGCACAAGTGCCAAATGTGCTGGATCTACTGTACATACACCATGTGTGTATGGTGTCCCCTTGCACAGTTAAAACCAGAAGCCATTGCAGAGGAATGGAAACAATTATTGGCCTTTAGTATAGGCAACATCAAAATTCCAGTTTGAGAATATTTCTGCCTCAAAGTATATTGTTTAATGTGTTATTATGTATATTCCAGTGAAGTTGCATTGAATTCTATTTTCTATGTATTTATGTTTTCCTTCAACTTGTTTTCATGCAATTTAAGCAGGACTCAGTAGCAATCATCACTAAAACCATTTCTCTGCCTGCCCCTAAATATGAATACTGTATTTCATACTACTAATTATTTCATCCCCATGATAATAAATTAATTATAAATCCATTTTACTTGACCTAAGATTTCATTGCATAATTGCAGGTTAAAGATTATCTTGTCCCATCCTACTCTGGGACCATTAAACTCTGTATGAGTAAGCAAAATTCAAAATAATTTCCATTTACATTCTCATTAACCATCCTGTATTTGTCCCCATACTTTCTAGTACATGGAACAGGAAAATGTAGTTTAATCTGCTAGGTTGTACCTAAATTTGCAGTATGATTTTTACTTAATTAGGATATTTTTTTCATTTCTCATGTTAATTTTAATAAATTCAGTTACATACCCCCAAAAAATCTTCCGCTTATTCTGGTAATTTTCATTTTGTCTCTTTCCCAACCTCAGTGCCATTTGGAACCACAAACAAACAAAACTATTATAATTTTTGTTGAAATATATAACAAAGTAATTGAGGTTCATGGATATGCAAAGACAATTTTCTCTTCCTCTGTTCCTGAAATTTTTTTAGGATAACTCAGAGAGTTTATTGCCATGTAAGAATAAGTAACAAGAAAATAATCTATATAGCTCCACCATCTCTGAAGCTGAAGTTTACAAATACTTTCTTTTACGGTGTTTAGTTTTCCTTCAGTTAGTATTACTCACTGAAGATAAAGGTTTTGTAAAAATTAGGCTAAGGTTTTAATGGTTCATTCAGTGGCTTTCCTAAATTATTCTACTCTTTAAAATTATTTTTGGGGGTTTTTATTGTCTTTTTTTTTTCCTTTTATCTTTGTTTCTTTTTTTTTTTCCTGCCTCTTTCCTCTTTTTTAAGTATAATGATCAGTGGGAGAAGGAAATGTTAAAGGTTAATAACTCGAACAAGTGACCATTTGCAAAAGGAGTGAGTTCTTTGCTGAGGTCAGGTTTGCACCCCCCAAATGAAGGGGAAGAGGAGAGCCTTTGGCTCTGTGCTGGCAAAACCTCTGACCTGCACACCAACCACCAGAGAATGACCATGAGAAACTGACCTTTGTTTTGCAATAGGCTGGGTTTTGAGCCAGACAGGGGAAAGGCCAATAAGCAGATGCTGCAAGGTGGGATAACACTTCTAATAGTGCAAATTTTCTCCCTCCTCCAACTTGAGGAGGTATCATGTAAGCCTGAAGNGAACAAGTGACCATTTGCAAAAGGAGTGAGTTCTTTGCTGAGGTCAGGTTTGCACCCCCCAAATGAAGGGGAAGAGGAGAGCCTTTGGCTCTGTGCTGGCAAAACCTCTGACCTGCACACCAACCACCAGAGAATGACCATGAGAAACTGACCTTTGTTTTGCAATAGGCTGGGTTTTGAGCCAGACAGGGGAAAGGCCAATAAGCAGATGCTGCAAGGTGGGATAACACTTCTAATAGTGCAAATTTTCTCCCTCCTCCAACTTGAGGAGGTATCATGTAAGCCTGAAGGTATTCATCTCTTGTGATAAGACACAGCTGGCTCACGTAAGCAGGCTCAAAGAGCTGTCATGTCATTAGAAAAAGCCATAAACCATCAAAGACCCCCAAGACTCATTTCTGGGTCTCTTCCACCAGTGTTGCATCAGACAGTGTAAAACTGCCCCTGCAGCAGAGATGCTTGGGTGTTTCCATGGCAACATGAACATATATTAACCCATTGAACTTGGTGTTGGAGCTTCTCCCACCCCCAAGAGATCAAGATCACAACCATCACTTTGAGCAACCGACACTGAAATTACAACAATAAAATCTCATTGCTGGATCCATGTGTGGTGATATCGCTCCTCACCACTATCTACTCTTATCCTTTCTTCCTCTTTCTTTCCCTTATATATTGGTGAATGTTTTTTATACTTATATACTTATATATAAGGTGATATTTTTATACTTTTATATTCTTATATTTTTATAGATAATAACCAAAATGGCTACATACCTCCTTTCTATTGCAACCAGATTGTTCCAAAATTAACCTGACACACACATATAAATATATAAAAATATATATAAGCACCAATCATTGTGTGTCATTTCACGCTAACACACCTCAAGGGATCCATTAACAAGAACCTCAGTTACCCTGTCTCAGGGGCAGGTCATAATATGAGCGTATTCAACCTACTTATTTACTTTCTCAGCAGGATTATTCTGGACACCTACTTTCATAGATAACTTAAAAATAATTAGTTTTTAATAGGGTTTAGTGTATATAGAAGAATTGTATAGATCTTTCCCCTTAATGGGCTTACATGGAAAGTTTTACAATATCAGTTTACTGAAAAATAAAACAGTATGGGTCCCACACTGGGACAATAGAGATCCTCAGATTATCCTTTGTATTTAGCCCAACTAAAGTAAGATTCCCCCCGCTTCCTCAAGGTGGAATCAAAATCTGAACAAATATTTCAAATGTGAAAAAACAAAAAATAAATAGCAATTTGCATATTTTCTTTTTTCCTACAAAGTTTTTGGATTTTTCCCTGATTTATCACAAAGGTAATGTATCTTCTAAAAGACAATGTAACTGTGCAATCACTTTGGTTGCACAGTTGATTATACACACATCATTAGTCCCAGATCTGTTTTAGAATATCCAACCAACCATCACTGTACTGTGCACTGACTCCATCACCAGAGTGTTTTGTTTCTGAAAACATTATGCATTGACAGGTTGAAACCAAATTGCTCCTATTGGTTCAATGATACCAGCATAAGCTTTTTCAGTAAAAAAAAAACATGTCCAGGTAATTCCACTGAGAAAAGTCTTGCTCCTCTTTCTCACTCTTTTAGAATTTTCTTATGTTTAATTAGAAACCTTCTCCTGAAAACTATCCTGTGTAAAAAGTGTACAAGCAAACACACAGATCTTACAGTAATGAAAGATTTCACCTGCCCAAATAAATTCTCTATTAATATGGCTTCTCCCTAATCATTTAACTTCTAGCCCTCCTGAGGAAATAAAAAAAAAAAAAAAGAAAAAAGAAAATAAAAGCTTTTCTGCAGCAACTGACACTTTTGGGAAAGAAATGGATGCAAATAGAGGATGGTATTTTAATTTGTATACTTTAAATTGCAAGATAGCTGCCTTAATTGATTTCAAATAGCATGGCAAAACATTAAGACAAAGAGAAATAGCATCCTCATTTAACGCTCATTTAATAGGAATCACTGATTTTAAGTTCCAGTGCAGCTGCTTACATGGAGTCTCTTACAACCATGCCTGAAGAACAGTTTAATTTTGAAACAAATCTAGTTACAGCAATGAAAACTCTTCAGTGAAAATGTTCTTAAACGCGTTTCAGCTTTGCTGCAAGGCTTACATTTCAGTCTCTAAGCTAAGTAACAAGATCAGATCTTTCTCTATAAGCAGAGATCTACTTTTTAACAAGTGTTCTTTTATTTGTGCCTTGCAGGTTGGCAAAATTGGATTAATCTCTCTCTGATGCAAGCAGGTCTCACAGTGATGGATTCAAACTATGTCTTTGGCTTCTAAATTAATTCAGAGTTTTGTTACTTGAACTGTGTTTTCTGTGAAGAACCAAAGTGTCTCTGTAACAGCTAGACACCAGTCTCTAAACACTCCATACATGGAGGCAAAAGCAAGAGTCCTCTCACATCCTCTGAGACTCGAAACTGCAGAAGTATTCTGATTTTTGTCTAATTTTAAATATTCTCCCGTATTACAGGTACTCATATATTTCATATATACCCAGTCCTTAAACACACTGCTGAATGCACTACTTTCCAAATGGAATAACCTGAAAGTGTCATTAATGTATTTCCAGAGAAATCATACAGAATATCCTTTAAAATACTAAAAATCTATGGGATCAGAGGGGCTCGTATGAATACAAACAATAATCACGTAATTCCCATTTCAGAGATGTTTCTCTAAGCAGTGTCTTCTAACACTAAAAATTCTCAGCTTATAGAATTCTTGGCCTTCAAGTCCACGCCTGGCTCACTCTGTCAAATCTGAGAAATACTGAGGTCAATATAATGAAAAGCAATACTTAGTGACATTTTTAATCATTATTTTGATATACTTGTTGACGTTGATGTTTGAGCAATTTGTAGAATTACATCAAACTTTAAACTGACATCTCTCACTTTTTTCATTCCATCAAATATGAAGGTGGAAAGGGGATCAATGTGCTTAATTGAGCTTGAAATGAATCTGACTTTTTGTTTGGCAACCGTGTTTTTGTACTCAAATCCTCAATGCACACTAATGAAATAAAGACAGTCCAACTTTCTATTATGGCAATAGAATTTGTCAGATGTCACAGAATCAGCTCAAGGAGATGAGGAATGAGTGACAAAATGCATGACAGGTTACAGGCTAGTCCTGTTCAGCTTTTTATAAATTTGCTTTCTTCTCCAGAGTTATAAAAGCAGGCAGGAATGAGGGGAAAAAAGTTGTATGACAAACATTGCAAGTGAAAAATCTGTTCTTAAATTGCAGTACAAATACTGTATATAGCGTATTCTACAAACAGCTTGCTGGGTAATTGAAGTACAGCAGAAAGCTACACATTTTTCATGTATGAATGCACAGTCACAGCACAAAACTGCTCAAAGACCGAGGGTGCCCAGGCTGGCCAGTGCTGGGAATCCCAGATAATAAAGGCACCCTGCATGGAGCTACAACTGTCTAAGGAAAAGCACTATGCCTGCCTGTCACAGGATGAAGACCCATGGACAGACTTCAAAGGTGATGGAAAGGAAAGATTTTCTTTTTCCAGAAAGAATTTTCAAGAATTTTTTTCAAGCAAAAAAAGTCGCTGAAAAGATGCTGTACTGAAATAAATGGTAAGGAAAAACACCTTGCTAAGAACAAAGAGAGTGGATTTTTTCACAAGATATATCTTCATCATCCAGAAGTTCCATGTTCTCCCTGTTTACAGTCTGATCTTATTCTTTTTCACTACTTTGTATTCCAAAGAAATTAAGAGACTCTTAGCCTTCAGTGTAATTTAATATGCTAATTTGGAAAACAAAGGTTGGAGTACAGTATCCAGCTAACTTCAGGGCTCTGTGGTGTGAAACCCTTCACAAGCAGTTCACAGTTATCTAGAATCAAATGCTTTGGCTCAGTAGCAACTCAATACTATTTCAATCATGCTACGGTGCTTAGAGAATATTTAATCATATATTCTCTGCTACATGAATTGAAAATCATCTGATACTTCCTCTATTGTACCTTGTTAACAATTCCCAAATCATGAACCAGGAAATCAATCATTAGGTATGAATGGAAAGGGAGGAGGAAATGGGGCTTGTTGCAATACATTTTGAATGTTTACATTTGATTTACACTTATAAGCAAATAAATAAAAAAATGTGTTGTTTTGTAAATATATTTATACAAAATTTAGAAGTTTCTGTGTTGACAAATGCAGTTTGTATTTAGAATGTTTATGAA
This sequence comes from Promerops cafer, assembly GCA_013398275.1. NCBI lineage: Eukaryota > Metazoa > Chordata > Aves > Passeriformes > Nectariniidae > Promerops > Promerops cafer. The sequence goes on from VZSE01007449.1 coordinate 403,322, forward strand.
AGTCATCTGACATATTTGGAGAAAAAAGGTCACTGTACATTATTCAATCATTGCTGTTTCTTATGTACAGAACTCATTCTGTAGAATTACTTGCCAGGGTAGAGTCACCACTGCATACACAGCCCTTGGAACACAATATGCTTTCAAGTAACTTTTCAGAAACTCCTAAGATGATAAAGAATAAGCACATAAGACCACTCCCATCACCTTCTGTCTTCTCCATGTTGAGAGAAATGTAACAACTACCACAGCTACTGGGGTCAGCTGAACTACCATCCAAAACAAACAAAAGTACAGATCTCCGCTCAGCACATGACAATTCCAAGACTGTACTATAAAAACAGTCTCATCCTGAAATCGTCTGAAACATGTAAATTTAAAGATTCTAAAAGTCGTCAATATTCATTTTTCTTACATTTTAAAGCTGAACTTAAAGGATCCTAGTGGATTCCTTCCAGCCCAGGATATTCTATTAACCCTTAAAATTCCATTAAGATTCTGTGGTGGGAATCAAGCAAGAACACTGCTAGTAAGAAACACTTCAAAAGAATTATTTATTTTTTTAAATATTCATTTCTCTGCATCCAAAATTAAACCAGTAGTAGGAAACTATTATTTTTTCAAAATCTATTTTTCATTCCTAAGGGTATTTTATAAAGCAAAATTTTCCGTTAAAATCAACATATTAGCAATGTATTATTTTCCATTAAAAAGTGATACTGCAATTAAAATTTTAATTGGAAACATGAATATTTTCAATTTACTAAACCTAAGGCTTGGTACACATACAAAAATGTATTTCACTTGCTTTTAAAATGTAACTTTCCAATGCTTTTATTCTTCGAAGTGCAGGTAATTTTTAAGAATAGTTTCAGCTTTAATTCCTCCTTCAATATACACAACAAATGGTAATAATTAAATTCTATATCTACCTCTGCTAAATATCTGATTATTGAAAAATCATAAAAACACCACCTACTTTATAAGGTTATCCTCTGAAGTTACTTCAAATAAAATTCAAATAAAGAATGAGTGTAGAACATACGATGCTATTTCCCTTTCCCTTTTCTATTTCCCTTTCACACCCATTAATGTCTTCTGATATAAATAAACAAAAATAAATAAATAAATAAATAAAGTCAGGCAAAAAAGGCATTTCTTTCCCACAGCTAGCTATTCAAAACATGTGGGTTTTCACTTAACAAAAATGTTTTGGAGAACATCCCTGTAGTCACAAGGATATAAAAGCAATCTATAAGCTTGCATGTGTTTAAGTAAAGAAATTCTCATAGAAACTAGGAAATTGAAATTCTACTGAACAAAGGTAATAGCTGTCTTCATCAATATTAATTTTTATATAGCTGCTACAATATTGTGGGACTAGACTGTGTTTTCCTTGATAATTTCTTCTTTCAAGTAGATTTATAATCACTGATAAAAAGTCACAGCTTTAAGAGAATTCAAGAGACTCAAGAACCTTTATGTTGCTTTTCTATTTGGTTACAAACAATGTAAGCTGAATTAATAGTTGATGAAACATGACTAACCACACAAAAATTTGGGCTGTGGTGAGGAAGATACTATTTTTCCTGTTTTCTGTGGAGCAAGTAAATTCCTGGCCTAGAGTACTTTATCATGCAATGTCAACACCAATAGATTTCACACAGAGTCTTCCACCAGGTTTTAGTACTGTTTCATTATTAAATGGTGTCTCTTTCAAAGTAATCAGCACAAGACCAACACGTCAACCTATAATGGTACCAAGTTCTAAAAAGTCCTTGATCATTTGCTTTTACAGTATTTTTCTTGTAGCCTTTCACAAAGTGTTGTTAGGCTGGAAATGCAGAAATAACTGATTGCATTGAACTCTGGCACCTATGAAAGCTTTTAACCCTGGCAACACAAAGATAAACACAAAGATAAAAGGTTCATAATTACACTGCATATCTAAGCAACACTTATTTTAAATGTACACACTGAATTGCAAAAAAAAAAAAAAAAAAAAGAGTACACACTGAAATACACAAAAATTGAAATCAACGAAATATGATACTTTGGACTAGTACATACATGTAGCAGGTTATTACAGATACTGAAAGAACAGCAAGATCACTCTTTTCTACCACCACTATGGACTTTGATCTTTAAGCCTAAACTGAATCATTTTAATTCTTCTCCATGTCTTAAAAGAACAGAAAACATTATTTTTGATGTTATATATAAAAACCATCAATTTTTGTTTTAATCTAAATTTATTTATCTTTAGAAAAGAACACCCCAAGCTAATTTTATTGAGAAACAAGATTAATAATGTCCTTTCAGTTCTTGATACATGGACACTTCTAGACTCAACTTTATTTCACATGTTTATATCAAACAGAAAGATGCTCACTGAACCATAGTGAAACAGACACTGGGGTTAAAAAATTCTTTGCTCAAGACTCCACCTCAGTTAGAAATCAAATGGGAAGTTATAGACCTTAAACAGATCATGGGCATGAGCCCTCCAACCTTCTGTACCATTGGAGTGTCAAAGTGCAGGCACTGCTCCCCTTTGGTGGGAGAGCAGCTCTTCCAAATTCACGGAGTTGATTTCTGGATACAAGACAGGTCTTCATGAAATTTATGTTGATTTATTGGTTTACTCCCTTCACCTTCTCAAATGGGCAATTTATGCAATGAAAATCTATTATCAGGGAATAAACAATGTAATGAAAAATAAATTTTAGAAAAGCCTCATCTCATCCCTCTTTGTATTTATTCAAATACACCAGAAAAAAAAACAGTAAAGAAAAGCAAGGAGGAATAAAAAGAAGTTATAAGAATATTATATTCCTCCCATATCAATTTTTCCTTCCCCATCTACAAAAAATCCCTGAAAAAACATCTTTTTTTCCCAACAAGAATTACTAAAAAGCTGTCAAATCTATTTAAAAGTATCCAGGAACTACATAAGAAAATCTCATTGCTCTCAGGAGCACCAAAGAATAGCAAGAGGTACTGAAAAGAAGGAAAGAGCATCTGCAATCCCTTGACTTCCTCTTTGTAATCAACAGGAAGAATAAAAACAAATGGCAATGGAAACTTACTAAAAGCAAGGAAAAATGTGCGAGTTCATGAAAACTAAATTTTTAATGTGAGTCACCTCCGTATCCATTTACTTGTTTGAATATTATTATGATAAGGCGTTACTATCAAGAATTGTTAAAATTATTTTTGCTTTCCTTTTCTGATTTGTGTTAGTCCTATGCAAAGTAATAAAAACACCAGGATATGACATGTACTTTACTTCAGTGTTTTCCACTAGAGCAGTATTTTCCACTAGAGTATATTATGAAAAATATCTAGCGTGAAAAACCCTGAAACCATAAATTTGACCTTTTGGAAATTCTATTTTAAAAATTACTCAACATGCAAGAAAAAATCAATTGACATTTCCTGTACTAATAAATTTATAAAATTGAATAAAACTGAAACAATTAAGTTGTCATGGAATAATATAATTCACAGACAGATTTTATCATCCCTGGCTAGTGGAAGCTCTCTCATCTATTGCAGTTGGCAACACATTTATACTTGCTAGCATTAACAAAAGCTGGATAAGAAGTTCTGTAAAACTGTGTAGTTTCTGTCAGCTGGACTAAAATTGTCAATTTTAGACTATTAAAATTTCATATATGTTTAAAATATTTTAAGACAACAAAATTCACATTTACAATGTTGTGTAGAAAAAATCACACATCAAAGGGATTTTTTAATTATACAAAAAAATGCATAAGACAACCAAAAGATTAAAAGATCTACAAGCTTTTAAAAACTTTCTGCTGAAGACCTTGCAATTCAATTGTATTTTTAAAACAAGTCTTTCTTTTACCAAACTTTTACAGAAGTATCTCAAAGGCATGAAAAAATCAATAACAAAACTACTCTGTCCTTTGATGTACTTGCAGGTACTTGCCCCCCTGAAATACTTCATTTATGCAATTGCTTTGAAAAAGAAGATTTCAAAATATCCTGCTTAAATATTAAAGTGTTTGTTAGCTTCCTCGTATTTCAATACACTTGATTACATTTTATTAAAAGCTCTTCACCTGAGTACTGTCAATGAGGAGAATGAAACAAAGTATACATGAGGCCCAGAAAAATAACATTGTCTTATTCATTAGGAAGTAATTCTCTAAAGCATCAGTGTTTTCCCATGGTGTGATTTAATTTTATTTTAAATATGTGTAATAAAAGAAGCTATATTTGAAAAGTAATACATTTCAAATATGTTAAAGCAAAACAAAATCAAAACTATATTTTTTTCAATAATTCTAAAAATATGGGCAATTTTATGACAGTTTCTTCATTTTCAGACAAAAAATATCCACCTGCTTTACAACTTCTTGACCCTGTCGGTATTTTTTTTAATAAGGCTCAAATTCATTGGGTTCAATAATGATAAAATAAAGCAGAAATAAGAGACTGATCTCATTTTGACAGGCAGTGAAAGTTCTGGTCTAAGTCAATATACAGAGAAAAATGTTTTAAATGATTATTTGAGTAATAAAATTTTTGAGATGAAGGAATTAGCTCCTGCAAAATTTTTTGTGCCCATCAAAAAGGCCTCTACGTCATAAGAAAATCTCATTCCAGTTAACTTCCTAATAATTCACATACCTATGCAGATGTGTTACTATACTAGAAGTAGATGTTTTTCTGAAATTTATTTTGTTACACTATTAGCAACATTAGAAAAAAAACAAACCAAAAAACCAACTCTTTGCATTAAAACAGGAGACCCAACAGGCTTCATGTTGAAACTAGTTGACCAGAGATTGTGTGATTCATCCTGGGAGATTTTCAAGGTGGAGCTACACCCTCAGAAATGCCCCATTGTTATTCCTGTTTTGAGCAGGAGGTTTGACTGGAGGCCTTCAAAGTTTATTCCTGCCTGAATTATTCTATGAGATAATTTTCACTTCCTATATATATCTAAAATGATTACTACTTATTTATGAGCCACACATTGATTTATTTTTTTGAATTAAATAAGTAAAAATTATTTATTTGGGTTTTGGAATGATTTTGTAATAAATTTAGTTCAGGAGTACCACTATTGGATGTCATATAAAAATTTCAAAACATTCATTTTTAGGAAACCTTTCTCCAAATAGATAATAGGCTGTTGCCCCATGTTTTCAATAATATTAAGCTCTTAATGAGGAAAATAATAATTTCATTATGCAATTAATAGAGTGGTATCATGGGGAGGAAAAGGGAGGAGAGGAGAGGAGAGGAGAGGAGAGGAGAATATAACAAATCAGAATGACAAAATGCCAAAGCCATGTGCAAGAGGTAAGAAACAAGCATTGAAACAAAATTCCAATAAACCACCTACAAAGTGCATTTAATACCCATAATTTCAGCTCAACAGATGTAGGAAGACAAGCTTCCAGATCACCTTACACAGGGAACAGTACTCATTATTCAAAAAATTTGCAAAAATGCTGGTAGACATTACATAGGCAGTACGGATGGAACAAAATCACACTGGATTTAAACCTGTTTAAGAGAATCAGAATTCTGTTTTTGTAAATTATATAACTGAAATTTTAGACTTGAGAACATGAAGGATGCCATATAATTGCTATTTCTTTCTGAAAGTGGTATGATGAATGAATCAGCTCAAGGTTTGAGTGATTTTTATCCTCCCCAGGGTAGACAAGGCTTTGTTGACACATCAAGGGAAAGCTTGCAGGTACTTCATCTGTCTTTTCTGGTCTGTTAAGTCCCTGATATAAAATTCATAACCGAAAGAAAAATGTGGAAACAAATATCCTTTTGATTAGCTACTTATTTTCCTGAATTGATGCTTCCTCACTAACTATGTAATCACTGATTAAATAAAAGCTACCAAGTTGAGAAACAACTTAGTTATTAATAGCTTACATAAGATACCTTTTTAAAAAACTTAAATTGCAACTACTGGCTAATTTTTGAAATATGTTAAGGATGATGTTTTATTTTCTAATTTAAATTTACTTCCAAAATAATTATAAGCTTACTAAAAGCTGTGTCTATATATTCTTTTAGAAATGTAGTTGAGATGGGCAAGAAAAGCATGGAAGACTATGTCTCTGCTGCTTTTACACTATGTTACTACCTATTGTCTTTAAATATCTATGTGTTTATATCATTTAAAGCATATTAATTGCGTCTGGATGTCTATTTCTTCTATTCTGACATAAAGGAAAAAGAAAATAAATAAATGTAGACAATTCAAGACTAAGGCAATGAGAGGATTTAAAGATGAAGTCTCAAAATGCTATTTCCAACTCCAGCATGGAGCACAACAAAATTGTGGAAAGACTAACAGGAAGCCAGGAGGATGAATCTCTCAATTTCAGAAACAGTTTCTGCAGCAGCACAGAGGGTGTTGCCTGGTCAAGGGACATTCAGTTTCTTGGTTTTTAGCTCAGCTTCTTTTTATTCTGTCTTCCCACCTTTTAATGGTGCTATTTTTTTTAACAAAGTGAAACTGTTAATAAAAATTGCAACATTAATAAAGCAATAGCAATACAGAAACACCTATATATATGTGAGAGGCTTATATTAAACAAAAAGTTGCAGAAGCCTGATAGAAGGCTGTTGGGTTTAAAGCATTCACACAAAACCTTGAGAAGCCATTAGCATTAGAGGGGTATTTGAGTTATAGAAACAACCTGACCTTTTCAGGGATTTGCCAGTATTTATTGGCACTCCAAATGACATTTATATTGTTAACTGAAAAGCTAAATACCTGAAGCTGTCAATGGAGTAGTTATGAGGACAGCACCTGATCACAGAATACTATAAATTACTTTACCATAGCTTCACTGTAAAATTCAGGATCTCTTGATGATACACTAAAAACCTGAATAGAAACTCTTCACTTAAAATACCTTTGTCCAACTAATTACAAAACTAACTTGTTCGGTATTATTTAGTGCACAATGATGACTTCTAAAAAGCCTTAATGAGAAAATCACCAATGCAACAAACTCTAACCATTAAACTTTAGGTTTCTCGCCTCAGATTTATAGAATGTTAATGTTTTGCAATCTTAATGATTTTTTTAGTTATAAATTGTGTTTATTTACATTTTCTAATTCAAGTGCAATTAATACACTTGATAAATTTATTTTAAATAATATGTTAAGCTTTGCAAATTAAAAATATTTCTATTTACAATTCTTAATACTAAATTTACAATCTAAGCCTACAGTTTTTAAGATAATGCACAAGTTCTCAAGGCTCCTGACTACACATCTTATATAGGTCCATGTCAGTGAAGGATCATTTTCGGCATGTTCGTGGCTTGACATCAGCTGGCAGAGGACTGATTCAGACTGCTACACACCAGCATTTTTTGAAAGAATTTTACTTGAAAGTTTATTAGCTCAATATCACTACCTTTAAAATGAAAACAATTCTGAATTATGTTATTAAAATGAGGTAAACTAAGCTATGTTTTACAGTCCGAAAAGTGTGCCATTTGTGCATGTCAGGAATGGAAACCCTTTTTTAAATATTCACAAAAGCACTACAGACAACTTCAGTGTCATCTAATTTGTCCATCATGAAGGAAGCCTAGCAACATCAATTCCTCGCAAATTCTTCATCATTACACATTAAGAAGCTTTTTTCCCCTAAGGATGTATTTTTATTTAACTATAACTCAAGAAAATAAAGTGACTGCATGTGTTTTGGGACTAGAGTTTATAGTTTGAAACAAACAACAAAAATATCTGAATAGCGGAAATACAATCCACATTTACAACAAATTCATTGATTACATACATACACACACCAATTAGCTAACATTATTTCTTTCATGTATTTTTTTTAATTACTGGAAAAAAATTCTCTACCATGAGACTCAGGTACATTATTCCACCTCACATTTTTTGAGATTACTGTAAACTGAGTGCAAACTAAAGCAATTTTACATCAGCTAAAAGTTATTCTTAATAAATTATATTTCTCACTTTTATTTTCTGTGTTTCTCCATTTTCTCGAGGTCTCCAAAGGGAAATTCCACAGTAATGGAAGCATGCTTGTCATTGCATTATTTCCAGGAGGAACCAGACTTCTGAAGCAAGTATCTGCTCCATGCAATTTCAAAACCCATAGTTGTTTAGATTCAGAAATTTGTAGGTCTCAGTAATAGAATTCCATAAGTCAACAAAAGCAGAAGTTTAGCCAGGCACTGGCAATCAGACTCAGTAAAAATCATGGCCCGGAAAGTTTTTCCACTTCTTCCCAATTTAAAAACCCGTCTTTCTTTCTTAAAAGAAAAATAAAACAAAATGTGCTGAGCTGCTGCTATGGTTTCAGCAATAGAAGCTACACTGTCTAAATTACTGGATAAGCCCTTAATCAATCAATTCATTTCAACCAGAAGAAAAGCAGTCTTCCACCCACAACATCTGGGGTGTCAGTTTTTTTCATTTTTTCCCAAATGCAAGCACATTAAGATGTAATACAGTACTTGCCATGCTAGAATTGGAAGAAGAAAAATTATTTATGTTTTTCCTTTGTACCAGAAGATGAAAAAGAAATACAGCTGATGAGAAGGCAATAAGAATTAACAACGAATACTTATGCACATATTTGCTACCAGCAAAATGCTCTCATCAAGGAATAATATGGAAAATAAGGAAGAGACAAAATTCATTATCAGTGATAATTAAAAATGTTCATAATGCTAATCTTGTGTATTAATGATAGATTAAAAATTTTTCATATAGTAGGGTTTTCACATAACTGAGTTAGCTCAATCCTTTTTGTTCTTTAAAAGAGGCACATCCATTCACCTACCAATAATGTTTCATCCAGCAGAGCAAATGCTGTTTCACTTTGCTTTTTCCATATTAATTATGTGCAGTTCAAGAAAAATGTAACACCCACACAGTATTTGCCCTGCTGATTAAATAATATCCCATGTTTAACAAATTGCTCAGATTTCTAGATAAATCAGAAAGAAACCACAGGCAAGGCTGTTTACACTTGCTTTCTCTGTAGGGTTGCTAAACAAAAACACCTGCAACAAGAACAACAGATTTTATTGACCCAGTCTGACACAACAAAGCATAATGTCAGCTCTAATAGACAATTTAAAATCCAACACAAACATAAAAGAGAAGCAAAAGCAATTTAATTTAAAAAACCACACAAAAATAAAGCATAGTAAAAAATGAAAGTGAGTTTTCCTCCCATCAGCTCTATCTATCTAGGTGAGGAGGGAAGGCATCTGAAACCTCAATGCTTTCCATGTCCCCTGACAATAGGTTCCCTTCCTCATGCACCAGCATGTCCACCTTTTTCCTTTAGTCTTCCTCCCACTGTACATCTATAAACCTGTCTTGTTGTTTTTATTGACATATTCCAGGCTCAACTCCAAGTGGGCTTTGGCTTTCCTAAGCCGAGCCCTGCATGCTCAGATGGCACCTCTACAGTCATCCCGGGTCACCTGACCTCCTTCCCACCTCTGGCATCCTTTTTCTGTACAGAGTATTTTCAAGAGCTCTTTGTTCATCTATGCAGATCACCTGCCATGTTTTGTCTGACCTCTTGCTTATCAGAGTAGACCACTGTTGGGCCCAGAGGAGCTATTCCTTGAAAATTGACCAGCTCTCCTGCAGCCTTATTCTCTCCATGGTGACATTCCTTGCCATTCATTCAATCTGAGCAAGCCAAGTCTGCTCATACCATGTTCAGGTTTGGGATCCTGCTATTTCTCTTTCTCCTCTGAATATCCTGATCTCCACCATCTTGTGTTTGCTGCAGCCAAGATGCTCATAATCCTGACTAGCTCTTTGGAAAGTGTGAAGTTTATTTATCTTCCTTCCCTAACTCCTTGGGCATTTTTATGAAGAAGTTCTCATCACAGGACTGCAGAAGCCTGGATGACTTGATCTCCTGATGAGGCAGTCTATAGCAGACATGTACAATAATGTTGTCCATACCAGTCACCCTCCATCTTAACCCGTAAGCTCTCAAGTGGCCCATCATCCATCCCCACCTGCTTTCTCACATTAACAACTCCCACTCCTGACATTCCTTCCTGGTTTTGCCTTCCTAGTGGAGTTTCCATCCATTCATTGCAGCACACCAGTCATGGAATTAATAAAGAATTTTTTTTCATTTGAAGCTCTTATTTAGATAAATTTAGGAAGTAAACTATGCAAGTGCTCAGACTGTATCATTATAATGTTCTTCCAAATGTTTAAGAAATTAATTATGCAATTTTAACAGGAGAAGGTGGATGCCAATAACATCTGGATTCAGAACATTAACTACCTCTGTGGTGTGTTCTTTTTTTATTCTACACAATGCATAAAAACTGAATTAATTGAAAGGGGGAAAATGTCATTTGAATTACTATCACTAAGATACACAGCAAATGTTTCCACATTTTTGTGACTCTTGTTACTAAGGCAGTCATGAGAGCATGAACCTAATTCAGTGCTGCCAAATTGTATGACTTTGGATGATGAGAGGAACTGCATTCCCTGAAATGTGGTGGAAATTACACACAATCAAATGCTGAAGCAGAGCCTTCATAAGCTCTCCTGAAAAGGATAAATTGAGGATTAGGAAATATCTGCATACTAAATTGTGTCAGTGTGGTCTCCCCACTCTCCTTAACCTGACCTTTATGTCCCATAACCCTGCTTAAGTGGTAACTAGAAGTGTGGTCATAATGGATGTGTCTGGTTTGATGGCTGCATCCAGCTCAAAGTAGGGTATTTGTGTAACAAGACAATAAACAGCCAACGGCTAACTTGAGCAATGTGCCCACCTAACTACAGTGCTGGTTAGTGTCCAACTCCAAACAAGTTTGGAAGAAACTAACATCTGTAGTCAGTATGCAAATAAGACTGTAAGTCAATCATCACACTCCATAAATAGTGGGCAGCCTGGGGCCTGCTGAGCTTTCCTGCATGGCAGTGGCTGCACGCCAGGATCTCCCCTTCAGCAGAAACACCTCTCAAGGTTACTCCTTGAGGCTGAGAGAAGCCTTATCATGTCAGATACTCAGTAACTGAATTGGGAGTAAGTGCACTGAAACTTTGAAATCTTAAGGAAAGATTGTGCATATATAATCCTTTGGACCTATACAAATGACTAAGCCTGGGACTAAGTTTGGATCCAGCCGCATCTAAAATCTCTAAAGATCTAAAGTCTCCTCTGAGAAGGAGTTGAGAACACAAGGGGGTCTTTTCGGAACCTCATGACTCAGTGCAAGGGCCTCTCTAGCAGTTTTGTCTGACTCTGTCCTCTATGCAATAAATAACCAAGTGTACCTTGTGACTATTTCACAGGAGTTACAAAAGCCACCACTAAAACCACTTTTATGGTGTGGAAAAAGTGGAATTTACCTTGAGGATTACTGAGGTAGGTCCTTCCCAGAACTTTATAAATCTCTACAGTCTTTTCTTGAGTCTTGTTTTACTCTTGTACTAAGCATAGAAAGTAGTTATGTTAGGACAAGGCCCAGTACTGCAAGAAGCTGAAACAAAGTATTTTGCAATGTGTAGTTTCCCTGAATGATGATTTCGCCAGCTATTCCCAAAGTCACAGAGATGGACCTGTGGCAATTCAGGATATGCACAAAAAATAACACTCTGGTGTCTGAATGCACCCCCACTGTAGCAGGGGTTTCCATATTAGGAATGGTTTGACTTTTACTCTTTGTTCCACTAAGAAGGTAAAAAGCTAGAAAGTTCTTTCCCCATTTGGCTGTGTGCCAGCTCGAAGACACCTGATAGGACTTTCTGAACCTCACTTCAAACCACTTGGCAAAGTGCCAAGAACCTCGCCTCAGTCATTACTACAAAAAGAAGCTAGTCAAAGAGTCTCATAGCATTTTTGGGGTGTCTTAGCAGGGGCGCAGACTGTTCCTGGCACGGCTTTTCTCTGTAGAGTTTGTTATTTTTGTCTTTATTAAAACATTTTTCAGTTTCCGACTCTCCCATTGATGCAGTCCCACAAATATTTTATGCCATTTGGGATTGCTGGACCAAACCCAAAGAGCTTATTAGACCTGGCTCCTGGCGAATTCCATCACTCTGGAGAAAGTGCTAGTATTCTACAGATAATAACTGTTGTCTGTTTGTTCGGAGTTCTCTACATTTTCCGATGCATAGCAGCTCAATCATTTTCTAAGCTTCATCTGGAAAATGAATAACCCACATAGTTCATGTTCTGTAAAATACTGTTCTCTCCATTTTGCTGTACTCTACTGCCACGTATACATGCATGCCTGTATACAAACATTGTTTATATGCTTAGAGTTTGCATTCTTGTTAGGCACAAGACTGGCCTAAACTGAAAAGCTAAATCTAATTAGGAAACAGAAATTAAGTATTCTTCCTCCTAAGTCCCTTGACAGGTCTGATTTAATAGTTATTCTAAGAACATGCATCACTAGGGATTTGGTTGCCACCACTTATCATTTCTACTAATTGCCATGTTGGTCAAAACTATCTTTTGTAAAAGACTGCAATAAACACCAGCAGCTTCACCAGTCTACAGTCTACAATGGTTACTGGGCTAAGAGCTAAAGATATATAAAGGACCTAAGAGTACTCTGGGAAGCACATAGGTCTAATAATTAGGGAATCCAGGTTTGGGTTGTAGCTCCTATCTGAAAGATTTTTTTGTTTCACCCACTGAAGGTTTAATATAAAATTAATCAGTCCTGTGAGCAGGGATTGGAAACTTCAGTTTCAAGGTCCTCATGTCAATGTTATAAAATATACACAAGAGTTGTGTGTCTTCTTTCTTACATCCTTTAATGCTCACTGAAATTGGAACACTGGGCAGTGGCAAAACCTCAGCAGAAGTAGCATGTGTGTCTATCTCAAATGGCCACAGAGATAAAATCAAGTTCCTCGGAAGTAAGAAGTATAAGTTTTGACAGCCTTAAGCAGGTGAATAAACAGAATTTGGATTTTCCATTAAAGTGGGTTTACCACCAGCAGGCAGCTAAGCTTGAAATTCAGCTGCTTGCTCACTTCCCTCAGGCCCATAAGGATGTGGGAAGAGGAATGGAAATATAAAAGCAAGAAGACTTGGGTATCAAGATAACCATTGTTTAAAAAATGAAGGATTGGTAGAAGAAGAAGAGAGAAATAAAACAAGTGATGCAAAGGCAATCACTCACCATGTCCCACAGCCAGACTGATACCCAGCCAGTGTCGGAGCAAATGATGGCTAATGACACTAAACTCCACTATGCTGAATGTTATTGCTGAATATGACATTTCATGGTGTGGAATATCTCTTTGGTTAGTTCAGGTCATCTGCGGGGTTGTGTTCCCTCACAAACTCCTGTGCACGCACCAGTTGTTCACCAGAGGACAGAGTGAGAAAAAGAGATGGCCTTGACATCCTGCACACTGTTCAGCAAGACCTAAACCACTCATATTACCAACACTGTTGTAGCTGCAAATCTAAACTAGCACCGTCTGAGCTGCTATGAAGAAAATTAACTCCATCCCAGCCAAATCTACCGCATCCATTTATAGAGTAAAACCTCAGACAGTTGGCAGCATGTAGGACAGAGAAAACAAAACTACCTTCACCCTTTGGAGGAAGAGAATAAGTAACAATCCAATATCAACAGAAGATTCTGAGGTAAAAGAGATGAGTGAGACAGAAAACCTGCAGACGTGCAGTAGATATCCTTATTGATTTTGGCTAGATTTTTTTCTTTCTGTTAGCACCCTTGTATGCAAGAGAACTGGTATCTAACATAAATATTTGGAAATTAGGAACTGAAGTGACAAATTTTTCATCTGACTTCATGACAGTGACTGTAAGTGGAAATTATGACACTGCAGTTAGCAAATGAAATGACTGATATTAAAAAATGAAAATTTCTTTCTACCTGATGTGCTTCCTAAGGTATAAGGGCAAAGTTCTCAAATGAGAAACTTCTCTACCTTCACTGAACCAAATCTCTGATTGACAAACCTCATGCCATGGCCAAGGCTGACAGGTGGGCACTGAGGTGTAGAGACAAACAGACACTGTAAGGGTGAGGACCTAAGGAAGGCTGGGGGTGGAGAAGTCAGATGGTAGAATGACTTACCTATCAAGAATGAATAAATTTTATAATAAAAAATAATCACACTGATTACTGTGAAATTATTTATATGTGACAAAATATCAGTATTTTTTTGTTATCAAGCTTTAAAAATCACATTTCTACAAATTACAATTCTGACATTTTAAACAAACGATTTAATCATAACTTTTAGCCTGATTAGGCAAAAGTTGTCATCTTTCCTGTAATACTAAACTCTCTTTGACCTTCTTTAAACCAACTCTTGACATGCAGTGGCAGATCAGAATGTATTAAAAGGCAGTACGAACCAGAGAGTCAATATTCTGCTGTAATCAGTATCTTGTTAATGAAGGATTATGAAGTATTATTTTAAAGGTTACTTTTGGGTGGATTGTCTGCCTACCAATCCATCTTCCCAAAGGGAAAATCACCCTAATATACAGCAGACTCTCATCTCAAAGCATACCAATAACAACTAAAAATCCATGAGAAAGGCTTAGACACTCTATGTATTACAGATCATCTATTGAAGCAGACAGAAACTGAATGACTTGCCCAAGGCTGCACAGGAAGCCTGCGATAACTGAATCAAGACTTGGCTGTAATGCTTTTTTCTACATTGTGAGTCCACTTGCAAATTCCTTGAGAGACAGAATGACTTCCTTGGGGACTCAGCCTACCTTCTGCCTCTCCAGACTGCCAGAGCTGACCAGCTGGAGGAATCAGTACACCTCCTGGGAGACAAAGTGCTTGAGGGATTTGTACTTCCTCCAACTCAGTGAGAGTTGGAATTAATGTGAATTACTGTGAAATAAGGATGCAATCTGTCGGTCAGTGTGTACACATAAATCTCACAAACAAGGGTACACATTTCATAAACTTAAAGACTTGATGACTTTGCTCATATTACTTCCTGCCAACTTTGCCTGATGATATGAAAAACATAATAATTATATATTTGTTTGACAGAAATATATATGTTATTTATTTTAGCAGAGAAAACTAAATTTACAATTTTTATTAACTGATGCAGAAAGTGCTTCAAACAGTCCTACCATCTACAGTCTGCATTATCAACCACTTGAATTCTGGATAAATTTCAAGTTTAAATACGCAAGGATAGAAAAAAAAAAATCAATCCCTTATTTCAAAATCCATACTCCAGTAAAAAGTCCCTTTTTTACACAAAACAGCTTTCTAATATTTGTTACCATAATAGTTCTTGTGCAGTCATAAGCAAATTCTATTTTCTAAACATCTTTCAAGACATATGTGAAGAAAGATATAATGGCTGGATATCAGAGAATTTTGACTTTTCACTCTTAAACTCTGATTGTTGTGAAGTAAATCCATTCTTTATGAAATCAGAAATCTTAAAGTACAAAGATGACAGTAAGAATGGCTGTATAACAAGTTAATTTCTGTGACCAGATGGACACAAAGAAGTACATGCATAGCTAACATATTATTTCTATTGCTAGAGAAAAATAATACATAAAAGAGTAAAACTAAGGACAAGCAGCCTTCAGTATGAAAATATGAAAATAAAAGGAAAAAAAATAAGCCTTTCAAGAGACAGAAAAACAGAATATAGTGATAGGCTTAAAAAACCTGTTCTGGCCCACTTGCACATCAGCTTCTGATCAGAGGCTGAAAGAAATAGAAACTTGAAAAAACAATCTTCAATCAATACTGAGAAATCATCAAAGGCAGTTCTTCTTGTCTCACAAGAAATATAACCATATCTGAAATAAATGAAGTCCCCCAAGGCAGTCTTCATATAGGAAAAAAATCCATCTGTAACACCTCTGTCATCTCACTATGATATGTCATAGTCATTATGGCACAGAAAGATCCCTCTGGAAAACCACACGCTCTCTGTTGCACACACGTGACCTAGAATGCTAGAAAAATGGTGATCAGTTTTGAAGTGTGTGAAGAAGCAAAGACCAACGAGAGAAAAAGAACAATGAACATTCAGAGTTAACAAATATCAAAGTAAAAAAAAAAAAAAACGACCAAACAAAAAAACCTCCAAAATAAAAACCCCAAAAAATAAAAAACAAAACAAGCAAACAAAAATCAGACACACATAAAAGCAAACAAACAAGAAAAAAACCCAAAAAACAAAACACAAAACCAAACCAAAACAAAACCACCAAAAAATCCCCAACAAAACAAAACACAAAAAACCCCAAAACTAAACAAAGCTAACCAACCAAAGCAAATGAAACAAAACACCCAAAGTTTTTCCACTGCAAATCAAACTTCACTGTTCTAGAACAACGAGACTGTTACGACTCAAGCAAACAGTTGAGGACCACCACAGGACTACCCTGGAGAATGACATGAAGGATTTCAACCTCTCTGGAACCCTTGTAGTTTTAATCTGTGACTAGACTCATCTGTGCAATTTCATCAAGGAAAGGAAATCAGTCATCCAGATAGCAGCATT
This sequence comes from Promerops cafer, assembly GCA_013398275.1. Classification (NCBI taxonomy): domain Eukaryota; kingdom Metazoa; phylum Chordata; class Aves; order Passeriformes; family Nectariniidae; genus Promerops; species Promerops cafer. Next base: position 419,878 of record VZSE01007449.1, read on the forward strand.
ATGGCTGTATGAAATACATTGCAGTAATTTTATCACTACCCTGTAGGACCGTTTCAGTGATAGGCTGTTTGGTGCATGGGAGGAAGAAAAGTTGTTTTCATCTTGTTTTCGTTTCATATTGCCAGCTGTAAGAAGAGTAAAACTCACAGTGAAAAAACTTCTCCATATTGCCACCAACATCTAAAATCCAGCTCTAATTATGTCAGAATCTTTCTGGTCCCATTAAGTGCCTATGTATTTCTTACTTATTTTATCACAGAATAATTTTTCTCAAGTTTGAATTATTAAATGTAATCGCTTACAGACAGGATTCAGGCTGCTGTTCTCAAATACTGTGTCATGGAAATAGTTCCAGATTCATTTGTCATTTGATATTCAGTTCCCTCTTAAAAATAATAACTAAGTAATATTTTACACTTTATTCATTTCACACAGTATGTTTTTCTACCACTTTAATCTAAAACCTACAGGTATTTTTCATCATGCCTCTTCCTAAAGCAGAGCAAGCCTTTTCCTTCTCTCCTTTCCCCCTTCTTCTGTCTCATAGCCTGTTAAATTTGTTGGTCCTTAGCGTCTCTTGGTAAAGTCCCTAGACTGCATGATAAGAAAATGTTGGATCTCAGCGATGCTTTTTAATTCTGTTTTGTATGTCTACTCTTGGGAATTACTGTTTTGTTCTGTACAACAATCTCTACTGACTGAAAATAAAACAGGTGTACAAACATCCTACCCAAATTGATTGCAATTATAAACAAATAATTATAAATACAAGCAAAAAAATGACAAACAAAAGCCAATATAAGAATGCTCAATTAGACAGGGTTTTTCATGGATTTATTGCTCAGCCCACTGGTAGCAGTATCAGTATGTCAGTGCCAAACAAAAGGCAGAACTGCACTGGAAACTGGTATAATTAAGATTCCAGAAAAAAAAACTCCAAGCAACAAAACACCAGCAAGACACACAGAAAACTAAAATACAATTGTCCCAAGCATTTCTCTCCTACATATATGTGCTTTATACCGTATTTGATGTAAATAAAATATTTGGTCACACACCCATACACCTGCTCTGATCAGCAATGATGGAAAGAATTGCACAAATACCAAAATGTCACATCACTACATTGCATGGTAAAGAAATAGCATAGTTAGTAAGCAAATAACCACTCTGCTAAAACAAACAAACATAAAAAGGACTTTACATAAATACAAATGCACATCTGGAAACAAATTTCTGAGATGAAGATGTACACTAATGATAACACATAATGCTACTGTTAACACTTATTCTTTATGTATTCTGACTCATATTTGCACTCATCAGATATGTGAAAGGGATATCTGGGTTGTTGGTTTTTTCTACAGCTTCCCAAAAGTGGATGGCAAAAGTGAATATCAATTAGGAGGAAAAAGTAAATATGTTTTGAACTCATTCAGTATTCACCCTTCTATTCTTTCTAAACTGATGTTTCCTGTATGTTGAATGCATCTGTACACAGGGATGCAAAATCCAAATATCTAGCATGAAACTTCTCTCTGTTGGTATCTGTTCATCACTACCCCTAGCTCCTGACAGTTTGACATTTTTATATAAAGTTATATCTGTAAACTTTTGCAGCACTAGATAAGACTTGGATTTTTGTCAACATTAATATTTTGTTCCCTTTAGGTATTAATTTCCCAAATCTCTGAAACATCCCCTTATTCTCTAGAATTGGCAGAACTTTTTTACCACTGCTATGATTCTGATTTTACCCTGGCAGGAATGCCATGAATGGCCTCAAAACTGAAAAAATGAAAATAGAAAAATTAACAAACCAGTAGCATGGTATGAATAAGCTGTGGCTTCTTCTATAATGTCATCCATAAGATAGTAGGTCTTTTGTATTATTATTATTGTAGTCTGCAGCTAAGCTTTGCAGGAATTATTCCAAATATATTAGTGGTTTGGTTTTGATATGGAGAAAGACAAATTATTTTAATACACTGCTATTATGGTTCGTAGCAAAACAGCTCAATATTGCTAATTAAGCTATTTGTCAGATCCTCTGTTTCAGTTTCATTATATACATGGGCATTTTGCCTTTTTTCCCTAAACCATTAGGAATATAAAAACAAATCAGGTAATGTTTTGTTAGCACACTACTTACCCCCAGAGCACACTTTTATGTATGCAGTTAGCTAAATACAGGCTATGAAAGGATATCTTAAAATACCTTAAAAATTTAATTTAATCAAAATATCTTCAAAAAGTGTAGCTTTTGTTCAAGCATGCCACTGGAGCAGAGTGTGGTTACAGGTATATTAAATACATAGAAAAGATCTACAAATTTAGATTATCAGACATATATGGGGAAACAATACTATTGTTTCTTTTAAGAAACTGTATCATTTCTTTTAAGAAACTGTATCATTTATTTTAAGAATTTTAGTTATAACTGTTGTATCTTAAAGACAGAAGTGTGGGGTTTGGTTGTTTTTCAAATAAATGAGAAGGACTCTAGGAAAAAAAAATAAATAGCAATGTTGGGCCCTCTTTTTTATAGACAAAAATATATTGCAACTATTAGAAGTATTTCAACTTTTTAAACCCAAAAATAATTTAAATTACTTTTTTCACTCTGAAGTTGACATTCATAGGACAGAAGCCACAGGAAATAATAGCATACAACAAAAAGCACATTAGAAGGGGTGTAGAATATGTGCCAATACTAACAGTGAGTAAGCTGCAGATTTTTTTAAGACTTAACTTATATTAAGGTTTTTAATTGTTGAGGAGCTTAGGAGTACACACAGCTCTAAGGGAAAAAAATTTCAATTAACTAAAAAAATTAAGTTTACCTCCTCTATTATGTGTTAATAACATGTATTTGACATCTTTGTCAGCTGCATTATTAAAGATGGCAAAAGATTTCACCCTGAAGGTACATGGCCAGGAGTCATTAATATTATTTGATATTACCTTGTAGAAATATTACAGGGGGTGATGCTGTTCATGCAGCATCAATTAATTTTTCTTTTTCATTGGCCATTTTTGCTAGGTGATACATAAAAAAAATCTGCAAGAACATTAGTTTTTATATCATAGACTGGCATAGTATAGAATATATCTATCTATCTGTATATCTATCTATCTGTCTATCTATCTATCTATCTATCTATCTATCTATCTATCTATCTTTTATCTGACATTTTTTCCCACACCTGTTTATAGTTACAGAACACTAATACTCCTATGAAAATGTAGCGGTTGGTAGTATTTGATAAAAAAATTAGTATGCTTTTGTGCATACAGAAAGTATCACAGTTTAAGAAAAATGGTTCCATAGGAAAAGTCAGCAAATTTTTTCCATTTAATCAATATGGTTTCAAATACTCTTTTCCTATAAAGACATATCTAGATTCAACATTTATCAATAGTAAAATTTTTATACAGTGGATGAATTCACTTTATCATCTGCCCTTCTAGCTGGGTGCCAAAATGCCAAACTCACCTCAGAGACCCCCTGAAATCTACAACAGCCCTAAGGATGGCAAAAAACCATGATTTAAAATGCATTCCCAAAAGTCAATACTGCCGATCTCTGTCAACAGCATATCTTCAGCTATGCCTCATCCTTTGGCACCTTTTTGCATTCCAGCATGTTCCATATGTTGAAGAACCAAAGTGTCTCACCTTGTACTGCCAGTGCAACACTGAGGGAATGTGTCCAGTTGGTGAGGAAATCCTTAGTGGCAGCTAAGAGGCAGCATTTAGGACTTTGTGTTTGATTTATTTATGTATTTATTCACACATTCCATTGACCTAGGCAATATAGGGAAGCACTAAGTACAGAAGCAGATGCTTCTGCCTTCTCTTGTAAGACAAAAAGTGAACAGGAATATCAGAGTTCAAATAAATTTGCTTAACTTATTCTAGTACCTCTGTTGCTACCTTAGCTTTTCCTGTACTTCATATAATATATGAACACCAGCAGAAAAGGTTTTTAATGGCCACCATTATCAGCAAAATTAAAAATCATTGAAAGCTATTAACAAACACCAATAACATTTTCAGTCTTCATTTAAAACTCTCTACTTAAATAGGAGACAATTTACATGGTCAGCTGCAGTCAGTCAGTATGAGATAATGATTGCTCCACCAATTCAACACTTTTTTTATATTGTCATAACATAACCCAAAATTATATACAATACCACTCCTCCTATATACTCTACTTTTGGTGCATTTCTCCAATCTGATTGTTCAAAGTAATTTCCACAGTTAATCCCAACGATTTATTTACCACCCACTGGAATTTTATTCATTTATTTTTAATCTTCTTTCATCTCTTTGTTAACCCCTCTTGTTATTTATCTATTATAATCTACCTTTGTTCTAACTCACCTTCAATGATTTGAACACGGATTAGTTTTCAGTTTGTTTAATCACCTAATTTTGGCACCAGTTTAACTATAATGAAATATCTGCTGAAAGCAGTACTTGTGTGAGGACTGATACCAAAAGTATCAATTAAGCAGCATATAACCTTTTTTTTTTTTAATTCCATTCTGGAATTTAGAAACTTAAAGTCTTCAATTTGCAATTTATCACTTAATATTAAATGCTATTTATTCAACTGTGTTCCATAAGTATTGGGATCACCATAAGCAAAAAGTGCTTATGCCTGAACAGTTCCACTACTTCAGCACCACCAATAACATGAGCATTCAGGCAAGTACTCTGTCTGTCAGTTGAAAAAAGCAGATGTCAAACAGGCAGAAATTTGAGGGTCAGGGACTTCCTAAGACCCAGGTAGCTTCTTTAACACAAAAACAATAGTAGTCAAAGACACTAAATAAGTCTAATTCTAGTAATTTCTCATTTGGTCATAGCAACATGTAATGTTCTAACAGCCGTGTTGGTCTCTCTCTGCCTGAATTTCTGATAAATCATTTTTCATGCAATGAAAGCTTGAAATTCATTTTACAGGCCATAAAATGCAGTGTTCACAGAAATGGGGGGGGGGAAAAGTCATACAGTTGACAATGATTTGTGGTATATTGCAATAATAATTTCTCTTCTGTTCTTCTTCAATTCAAATTCCAACTAACTCAAAGCTGACCAAGCAACAATATTATTAGGACTGCATTATATAGTTAAATAATTAGATGTTAACTTCAGTGTTACAGTTAAATTTCAGTTAGATTTTCATAGCAGCTCTGTGTGCTAAAATCAGCCCTTAGAATGAAGAGTGTACAGTGACTATGGTTTGTAAATAGACAGTTCTTTCAAGATGCAGGTTCCTTAAATATTTTGTCAGTATGTGAAATACAAAGGACTGTGTTGGTTTTAACTCATTTCTGAGGAAAAAAATGGAGAAAAGCCTGGAAAAGGGGAGAAAAATAACTGAGCAACTCAAAAATACCTCAGTTTGAAAATGAATCCCATTGCTACCCCATAAAAATTTAAACAGCGCTATATATTTTTAGACAGATTCACACACACATGTTCTCCTGCGAAGTATAGAAGCAAAAAGTGCTGTAAAACAATCTACTTCAAGTATATCAGGTGAGCCATACAATATCTCTATAAAAAGCCTTTGAAAAGAACAGTTAAGAATATTTCATATATTATAGAGAAGAAAGTGGATCCAGTCAGTCAAGATACCATTCCCATACTCAGTTTATGAAATTATCATCCTGGGAACTCCAAATTTAGGTTCAACTAACACATCTAACATGACAAATGAATATATTGGATAGAATACAGGATAAAAAAATATTGATGTGTAACATAATTTATGAAATATCCACAAGCTGTACAAAACACTACTACAAGAATCCAAAGGAATATGCATTTCAAAGGCAGACAAAACTTTAAGTTAATTTTAATAATACCATGAGGCATACATGGAGTTTGACAGATAATATTTATTCCTGTTTATTCTTCATTATATTTATAATGCCCAGTGAGTACCCAGATGTTACAGTAGGATATACTGAAAAATGTTTTGTGTCCTAAGAATTGCAAAGGATATTTATTTATACAATTCTGTGGTAATGAGAGACAATTTGCTTTTATGTCCAGGAAACTTAGTCCTTAAATCAATGCACTTGTTTATTTTTCTTTTTTCATTTTTAATCTTTTGGGGTTTTACCTTTTTTCTTTTTTAACTCAAAGCATTTTGTTCACATGCTTTCTGAACTGTTTCTACAATGAGCAGATTATAGACTGAAATAAAACAGCTTTTTGTGGAGGAAAGAAATTTCTTTTTGTTAGCTTCATATGCCACTGAATTTGCAGAAAGGAGGAAGGTTTCCAGCATTACCCTATTTAAGTTTTTAGAGGGTAGATATCTTGTTTTATATTAAAAAGCAGCTGTAAAAATAAATAATGAAGTCATTTATCTGGGAAATTAATCTACACTAAAAATGCATCACTTTGGGCTGAAGGTTTCTGTAGTCATGATTGTCTTTTGGTTTTTTTTTCCTCTCTATGTAAGCCTTCCCACCAATGTCAGGTATGAATGTGTGCAAAGTTAGTCAGCACACTTACAGGACTTACAATTAGCACTTGTGGGTCACAGTCTACTGAGCTGCCCCAGCCATGAATCTCTCCCTAATTACTTGTGTAGATTATATTTAGCAAGGGAAGTTCCTATCATATTGCTTAGCAACAGGAAAGAGATTCTCATTAGATTATCATGTCATTATCCCTTCAGCTCAGCCAGCTCACTCTCACATGTTACTGAATATATGAACCAGCAGATCTCAGAAAGCCAGCCAAAAAGATGTGAGACATGGCAACAATTAGAACTAAGCCTCCATGTGGAGAGATCTGTGTTCACAGTCTCAAGGACAGATTTGGCAAAAACTGGGGAAAAAAAACCTCAAAATGAAGAGTCTGAGCTATAGCATCCATGGTTAGGCAGGACATGAAGTAAACTGCCTAAGTTATATACGTTGAAATTTAAGTCAACTTAGATTAGACTTTAAAAGGAATGAATGATGCAATTTTTAGAGGATTTCTGTCATTAGGCTGCAGGAAATGTAATGTTTTTTTTTTTGCTAAAACTTTAGTTATATTGTGAATAACATTAAAATAAAAGCAACGTCTGAAGATGCTTTGTTGTACCTTTTATACAGAAGCTGCCATCTGAGGTACACTCACTGGGATTTTGTGAGCGAAGACACAAAGGAAAGCATTACCAACATGTGACAAAAAAATACAAAACAGACAGTAAGCTTTAATGCTTGCTATAGATCCTATCTTTCATGACTCCTTTCCAGTCTTCTACCTTTATTATTTCAAGGGAGAAATTAAGAAGAGCCAGGAGAGATCAAACCAACTGAGGATCATAATTTCTCCTGGGTTTGCATAAAACAAGTTTGAACATACGTAAAGAGAACAGGAAAGAAAAAAATAAAATGCTTGTTTTAAAACACATGCAATCTTGTGGCCACACAGAGGTCTTAAGAAAACAGTACTGTTCTGGTATTCACACCCTCTGCTAAAGGATCTGCAAGCCAATTTGGCCTGAACTTTTGATGTTGGAAGTTGTCCGATTCTTAGGACACCAATTGCTGAAGTACCTTAGAAATATTACTCCTTCCTGTAAAATCCATTATGTCACCAGTAAAGACAAATAACACCATTTGGGAACTTTTCTCCACTTGAAACAGATGCCAAAGACATTGACATTTTCTGTCGGTATTTCTCACTAACAACTAATCTTGAGCCTGGCAAAGGCATCTTGATATGTAGGGTCTTAATGCTAAACTTGTTGGAAGTGACAGATGTTAACCTTATTAAATCAACGCATTCACACAGTTACAGTTCTGCTCATTTCAGCTTCATTATAAGTCTGCCCAGTTTGAATCTAGATGCAATATCAGCTTCCACTGAAAACTTAGGCTGACATTTTGTAAATTAGGAAAGCAACTGATAGACTAAGCAATTAAGTTATGATTCATAGCCACGTTATTATAAATTCTTAAAAATAGAAAGGATGCAATAAATAGGAAATAACATATACTTTGATGCTATTGTGGTACTTCATTGCTTCTGTGCAGATATGTAAACCAGTTTTATAGGTTGTGATAATTTCTAAAGTACATTTTTTTTCCTTGAACAACATAAGAAAGAATCAACACCAATGTGTCCTAAATGGTATGGTGTTTAATATTTATACCACCTAATAGGCTGATGTCTCGGTTTGAGAGGAAGTGGGTTTTCTGGGAAGTTATAGTCAAACCAATCAGTGGTCAGATTTGAATATTGATACCTGGTGTGACCACTGAAGACATGAGTCACCTCTAAGGACACACGGGGTTAAAAGCAGAGCATTCCCAGAGTTTGCTCTCTTTTGTTCTGGCCACAGGAGAGTGCACATCTCCTCTGCCCAGCCACAGGCTGGGTGGGGAGGGGAAGCCATGGAGGCCCAGGCTGAGGTAGGCCGGAGCCCCAGAGAGAGAGAGAGAGAGAGGGTGGAAGGGAATGGAACCGGGCCAGCCCCTGCAGGACAGAGGGGTGGACAGACAACAAGGTATCCTTTGTTCCCCCCTCCAGAGGAAGAGAGAGAGAGAGCCTGTGCTGGCAGCGGAGGTGGGGGGCGGAAGATGCCCAGTCATAGGAGTCACCACCGTGAGATTTCAGTCTCCTGAGGGCAGCAGAGCTTGGACTTTTAACCCTTTCCTGGGTGAAGGAAACTTTATGAAACATTAGTTCTTCTGCTGGCTGGTGGTTTGAGAGAGAAGAGAGACGGTCTGGGACCTGAGATGTTAGAGGAATATGGGAAGAATCCGAGGTGGGAGGAGATGCTGGAGTTGCTTTTGGCTGGACTTTTCTTGTATAGCCATAGATTGAACCAAGTGGCCTGTCATACGTGAAACTGCTTTTAGGGGGATGCGATGGCTTGAGCCAAGAGAATGACCTGCAGTAAGAACACCATATAAAGGAATGGAGTGAACAGAGGAAGATGAGGAGGGCATGGTGGTGCCCTCTGTCTTCAGGGAGAAGAAGAGAGGTTCTCAAGACCCTTGGCCCCAGGGGATGAGAAAATAGGGGGGACTGTTGTCCCAAAAATGAGAAATGGTTGGTTTTTGGCACATGGCAAAACATCCTTGAAGAGCCCTATGAGCAGTTTCAGTCCATGGACGGTGGTGAGAGCCCTGTACATGGAAGGAGGATGTCACGATGGCAGAGTTTCTCCGGGCAATGCCGTGTGTGACATGGAAACATGGGAGGTTTCAACTGTGTTTCGTGGGGAGGACTGTGGTACAAGAGAGACTCCTCTCTCCCCTGATGGACTGAGAATTGATTATCTGAGTAGTGGTAACTTGATCAGGTTTCCAAGGATTTGTCTCACTGTAGTTTGGTGGAAATTGGGTGGGAGGAGGAGGAATGTTTGGAAGGTTTTCATTCTGTTTCCTGTGTTCCTGTGATTTTGGTATAGGTTAATAAAATTTTTTCCCCTCTCTTTCTAAGCCTGAGACTGCTCTGCTCTGTTCCCGGTCACATCTCACAGCAGTTAGTTGAAGAAAATATATTTTCATGGGGGCACTGGCATTGGGCCAGCGTCAAACCATGACAGTTGAGTATCTACTTTGTTTTGAAAATATTTGTTTACTTAGTTTAATTTGGCTTTGAAAATATTCTCAAATATCAGCAGTGCCCTAAGTAATGACTAACAAAACAGAACCTGCCAAGCAGGCAGACATTATGTCAAATTGCAGGGAGCTAATTACTAAAGTCATAACTAGCTATAAAAATTTCAGAGGAAAGTATAAGTTATCAAGTTATCTTGTTCTGGCCAAAAAAAAAGAAAAAAGGAAAAAAAAAAGAAAGAAAAAATTAAATAAAGTAGCTTCTCCTAACATTAATTTCCACGGGGGCAAGACAGTATTTTTCTCTGTGTGTGTGCGTGTGTGTGTGTGCGTGTGTGCGTGCGTGTGTTGAGGAGTATCTCATGTCAAGATGAGACATCTCATGAGTAAGTTATCAGATGCTGAGTAGTGCCACAGATGTTGAGGGAGCTAGAAGTCTAAAACTGTTGTGAAGAAACAGCATGCTAGAAATTATTCATTGATCCACCATTAGCATCTGCGGCCCTGAAGAAAAGCCCGAATGAGAAACATCATCTATACAGAGAAGGAAAATGGGATTCCACTTGATCTGTGCAATTCTAGGATTGTTTCTGAAATCAGTGATGAAGCAAAACATTATAACAAAGTAGGATTAGTAGAATACAGTATTAATTAAAAGTGAAATAAATTGAGTTTCTCAGTTGCCCATCATTACTATCAACGCTGAGATAATGTTATACTTGAATATCAAGTTGAGTAAGAGGATGTCATAAGATTGTGAATACTGTTGAGATACCATGGACTTGAAAGGAACAAAATGTACCAAGATTTCATCTGGGAGAGAGTGAACCAGGATTGCCTGGAAACCAAAGAGGCTAATGGATGAGAGCCACTGGAAAAGTATAGAAGTGAAAAAACAGTAACAGTAGTCTGCTCATATGTTGCACAAGTATTGTTAACTAAACATTATCCATGTTATTTTCAAGAATACTAATATTTTCAGGAGTTTCAATGTTGAAAATACATAAAGACAAAATAATATGTAGTATATTAATGATCTTTAATGATATAGTGCAATTAAAAAAAAATCCCATCTCCATCAAATCTAAAACAAGGCAATTAGTTTAAAACAAGGCAATTAGTTCTGATTCACGACAAGATTTACAGTGTACTTGGTAAACAGGTAGAAACCTCATGCTAGAAGCCTGTTCACAGAAACACTCACTGCATCCTGAATTTTTCTTTTTAAATTTATGCTTTGATTAATAAACATTTGGTTTTTACATATGTTAGCCATGAAGAGGTTTTTCAGTGGACATCTTACTGCCTCCACAGCTCTATAACAATTAAAAATACTATGTGGTTAAGGGGAGAAAAAAGGGAAACAAACCTTTTGTATTGTTCTGAAGGAAGTGTACATAGAATTTTTACATTTCTCTCCAGATACCCAAAGAAGTATCTAAATGTGAAGCTGATGAAATTCAGAAAAGAAATTTAAGACTGCCTAAGATTCCAACTAAATGTAAGGATTTCCAATTCAACTAGTTGAAACCTACAGATGAAAATAATTAAGACAGTGGTAAGACAGTGGTCCATCTAAAGCTAATATGAATGCATTTTAGTGCTTGGTTTCACATAACTTCCAAAAGGAGAAACCAGTCCTAAAAGATATGTTTTTTAATGTTAAACATCAACCTTAATTTTCATAACTCACTCAAAAATGCACTCCTCCAGTAACAATCTATGCTCTAGTAGGTTCTGTGCTGATAGTATGTTCTAATAGACCCTGCACTGAAGATTTTAACATAGGGAAAAGTAAATATTTAACATCCTATGAAATTAATGATCAGGTAAACATACACGTGCTGCTTGTGTTTTCCTTCCTGTTTCATTTCCCAATGTTTTCTACACCAGTAATTGTCACCCAACAGTTAGTTTTAGTTTAGACTTCCCTGCTTACTATTAAAGTACAGCTTATGTGAATGTGTAATCTCTAGCTCACACTACTTCTGATTTTCATAGTCTTGCATTCTCCAGTCCCATTGGAGAAAAAAAAATGTTTCTGGACTTACTGACAAGAACATTAATAACTTTTTCAGATGGACATTAAAGACTGAAGTTGAATACATTTAAAAATATCTGCATTTCTGTATTTTCTTGTTCTACTAATAAAAAAATATATATGGACATGTAGTGGTTTTAGTTCGCCAGTTTGAGATTTCTCAGCCAATGCACCAATTAATGTGGTGGGTTCAGTGCTAGCTATGTGTCCACGTGCCTTTTAGAATTATTTACTCATTTTCTTGCTGTGAGATAGAATTAGGAGGAAGGCAAAGCAGACTCAAAACTTTAAAAGGATATAAAGAAAAGTTTATTAACAGTAACTAAAAGAAAGAATAATTGTAACCAGAATAAAACCTTTAGAACACTTTTCCTCCCCGCTACAACCTTTTCTTTCCTACTAACAATGTACAGAAACAATTCAGTCAGTTTATCACTTCTAGAATAGTCTTTCTTCAGTTCACTTAGGGAGTGGAGTCCCTCTTGTCAATTTATGGAGACTTCTTCACAAGAAAACAGTTCTCGCATGGCTTTTAATTTCCATGAATAGCAGCCACCCAGAAATTCTGCAATCATGAAGTCCCTCCCATCTTTCACAGCTTTTCCCACAGCTGCGTTTATGGGCTACGTCAACCTATGGGGTACTATTTTGAAGATGAGTTGTTCAGCAGCAAAGGTTCTCTTTATTTTTGAGATTATCTTCATCTCCTGGAACAGAGGTATTCTTCCCTGGGTGCAAAGGGTCTTCACCACTCATCTCTCTCTCTGTCTGTTCAAACTTCTCATAGGATTACAGCTGCCTCAGCATCTGCTTGCGTTAGCTTTGCTTATATCTACAATTTAAACACTTCATCTCCCCATACTTTCATGTGTTACAGGGAAAAAGAGTCTGATGTATCAATTACATTCTTCTCCATAGCTTTACAAGAGGGTTTCAGACCCAAGATCAAGGCGTCTCCTCATCCCTCCCATCTGGGACTTGACTATTTCTTCACTGACCTTGGTGTCTTCATGTTGTTCCTCTACGTGTTTTCACTCTGTCCTTTTTTCTCACCTGAGGGAGGACTGAAGGTCTACAAGTCTTATCTGTGCACTGAAAGAGTTAATATCTCGTCCGGGGCCTGCAGATGGTCAAGTGACCCCAGCTGGTTTTGGTAGCTTGTGGCCGGAGCTGTTATACGATGGATGTTTCTGCAGCGGCTACGCTGGGGGTTGTGTCAGGATTAGACATGGGGCTGTTTTTCTACACGGGCTGCAGGGCCGCCTCTGGGGTTTTGTGGCAGCTGTGCTGGGGGAAGGGCCAGGATCTCAGCAGCCAGGCCAGAGCTCAGCGGCTGATGGCCTCTCCTCCCCCTGCCCTGCAGCCCTTGGGGCCCAGCCCAGCTGGGACGGGGCCCAGCAGGCTCCCCAGGGAGGAGCCCAGCCCCGCGGCACGGCCCACTCGCCCCAGCCCAGCCAAGATGGGGGCCGGGCTGGCCTTGTTATGTGTTTGCCGGCCAGAAGGGAAAGAGAGCATTCCTGGGGTCTGTTCATTTTTACATGCGTGTTCACAGAGCCGTGTCAGCTTTCTCAGTGGTTTAACAGATTGTCAATTCACAAAGCTAATTACTGATTGTTTTTCTTGTCAGACACGGAGGAAACTCCTAGCAGTTTCTCTTAGAACATGACTTCCATGATGCAAAACCAGCACAGGACATAATGACAAAATCAAAATGGCATCGTTTTTGCACTCAGTATTTTTTAATACCAGAACATTACTGGTATTAAAAAATACTAGTATTTTTAATTAGAGCATTAAAAAAATATCATCATGATATATCCATTTGTCTTTATTAGAAAATCACGTCAGCTCACTTGTAACTGCTGTTCAATCACTGCCACATTGTCAAGTGCTGCCATACTGGAGCTCCCCTTTCACCCACTTAGTTTTCTTATAATGAAATTTTTTTTTATATCTTAGTAAATGGAAAAAAATACTGACTTTACTGAGGGGACCAGCAAAATAATGAAAAATGAAAGGGAAATAATACCAATTGTGTTGAGTATACTTTAACAATACACAAAAGTAATCAACCAAATTGCCTTCAACTGAGATTATAAAAAAACCAAAACAACAACCCCCCCTCAAAACTTCAAATATGCAATGTGTTTATAATGACCTTGTGTCCTATCAGAAATAACTCAGAAATAAACTCGTGACTTTTGGCAGGGAAAAAGAAAGGAAAATAAAATAATTCCAAACAGGTAGCTGGACTTAGACAGCATTATAATATAGACAAAAGTTAAACTTTTCTAAAAATGAAGTTTCAGAAACTATTTCTTTGACAAGAATTATACTGATGATCTAATTATTTCAAAATGAGACTATTTCAGAAGGGTTACCTCCATTCTTCTGCGTGATTTTTTCACTCTATATAAATAGTTCGCTGAGAGACTTTATTTCTCTCAAGATATTTTAATTTTTTTCAACTTTTGATGTCAGTTTTTTCATTAAGGGATTCTAAAATTCTGTTTCTAGAAATGAATAGCGAAAATTTCTTTATTTGTATAATTTTTTTTGCTTTCTTTTTTGTTACTGTGTTCACTTTCCTAAGGTGTCTCACCTAATGAACAACATTTGCAGACAACAGTTTTAATCACAATGAACAATTTAAACAAAGTCACTGACCTCCAAGATACGTTGTAGAGGCCAACTTCAGCAGAAGGTTGTGGATGGCCTTTGTATGACAACAATCTGACTTAAGAAATTTTTTAAAAAATACTATAAATAAACAAACCCCAACAAAAAATATTCCACACAAATATGGAAAAAACAATGTAAAGATAATTCTGATAGCTAACTGTTGGATAATATTAAAGATTTCATTAAAATATCTCAAGTTTCAACTACATTAGGGAAGCTGAAAATGGGGTCTCAAGAATAAACTCATTAATTTAATTTTTTTTTTACATAAATATATTTAATGAAAAAATCTGTTTGTATGGTTCTAACCAGTATGTGTATCAAACTGAGAAGCTGAGTGAAATGTCAATAATTCTTTCTAAAAACGATGAGCCAAACCTAGATGCTTACCTCAGAAAATGAATTATGCTCATACATAAAAAAAGATCAGAGAGAGAATTTTTATAAATCATGAGTACACAGAGAGTTCTTTAAACCTAATGAGAAATTAAATAAATTACTTCTTTAATAAATATTAAAATTTGGTTGGCAGTTCTTTCTGGCAGTTTGGGTGACATATTTTACTAAAAGTTATTAAAAACAACAAACAAAACATTCTGAAGCCATTTATTTACAATCTAACTTTATAACTATGAGATAATTAAACTGCTAAATTCTCCTTCCTAATTTGCATGGTAGACCTCCAGCTTTTCTATTTTCTCTACAACATTTTCTTTAAATGAAGTTCCATACAAGAATTCCAAAAGCAATAAAAATAGTTCCAGGTAAGTTTAAAAAATCAGACTGCAGTTATCCACCTGTTCTTAAGCAGTGGGATTTACCCATTTTTTTTTTTTTTATGTAAGCCATAAAATTTGATTTTTAGAGTGAGTAAAATAATGAAGAAATAATAATGAGTAAAAGAATTATTGAGTAAATGTTTATTGTCTTAACAATGATCACTTCCACACCACAGCATGAAGAAGCATAAAGTAACAAAGAAGGTAGAAAAATTCAGAAAACAAATACATTGCTTAATTATATTTAATGGACTGTATCTAATGGACTTCCTCCCCACTCCACCTTCAGCTGGGCTGGAAAGTGCTTATGGAATCAGGCCACTAGATCCCTTTGAAAGCCAGAGCTGCCTCAGAGAGCAGTAATTGGTTGATGCCCCTGCTCGCTTCCCCACAGTTCAACAACCCTCTTCGTGGTGCAGATCAAGAGGACACATAAGTAACCTGGCAATTTTCAAATACGGTTTTAGAAAAGGGAAGAAAATAGTAGCTTTCCTGAGCAGAGTGCTGTGGTGCCTGCGTAGACTGGTAATAAAGAGACAGACTAGGTAGACTAGATGGTGATTAAATTCAGCAGAAAAGGTGGGCCACTGGGAAGTAGCCACAAACATCAGACAAAATTTTCCTTGACATTGTGAAGGGCTTTAACTCTGCAAATGCTGGCTCAGACGTCAATTTGAAAGGACCATAAGATTGCTGTGTTATGAATTGGTGTGCTCCAGTGAAATGGAAAGCCATGGTAGACTTTAATCTGAAGAGTTAGCTGCACTGTAAAACCCTCTGAATGCTTATAGGAATTATCATATGTTTTTATTTAAAAAAATCAGTTCTGAAATTATCCATGCCATTTAAAGATCACCCAAATTGGAAAAAGGAAAAAAGGAACAATTTCCAAGACTCTCAAACCTGCCTTACCTGCCCAGCAATATAAAATGTGACTTAACATAAAATTTGTGTGGCTTTCCTGTATTTACATGACTGTGTAAAAAGTTATAAATATTTTTTGCCCAAATGAAGACTTGTAATGCTGTCTGCTACTTACTGAAAGCTGTTGTCCTGGAATGCAAGCACCTCTTGTCTAAAATTCCAGGTCTAGGATAGGCATGCATGCTATCTATAGGGATAGACCTGGATTTAGGATTCATCATTCTCTCAAAATTAAAGATCTTTCAAACAACCTACTCAGTACAAATTTTTTTATTTTCCCATCTAGTTTCTATTAAGAGTTAGTAACAAACCATTGTACCATTTATATTGCCATAGCTCTTCTCAAGTTCTATCTAAAACCGTCAGTACATATTGATTTGAAAGAGAATTTTACATTCCTAAAGAATTTATTTACTGAGGCTTGAAATCTGCCATGCAATCCTGCCATATATTTAATATTCAACAGAAAAATACCTTATATAAATTAAAATCATGTATTTATTCTACTTTTTGTACTAGATAACCAAAGAAAATGCTGTATATCCACACTAGAAAAATATTACGATTTCTAAAGAAAGGTTATGACAATCATTAATTCTTTGGAGATAGTGTTCAATATTAATAGTAAACATTAAGTTTCTCAATTGAAATTTAAATCTGAATGGAACACCCAAGGACAAAACGGGTACACAAAGAAAGGCTTGACTCCAAATCAAAGTCCTCTAGAATATTTGAAGAATATTTGAGTTGCAGAGAAAATAATTATGTTTCTAGTTATACCTCAATATTCTTCTGACATTAAAAATAATATGAGGTAGGCTGATAAGCCAGCTAAATCCATTCCTGTGGCTACTGCTATGCATTCATACTCACCAAATCCATTCTACACTGAGTCACATGGAATCCTGGCCAAGACAGTGGAAGATTTCTTGGACCTGAGGTTTGTAGTGTTGCTTCTATAATTAATTACATTACAGACAGATCTTAAGGATAAACTAGGATGGCTATTAGGATTGATGAAATTTGCTCTTGTTTTGACACAGTATTCAGTGTGATCTCCACTATTTTCTTTTTTCTATATATTTGTCTTTATTTTTATAAAAGAGGATGCTTATATTTTTCTTCTTTCCAACAGTTCTGTGAAAATGTGTGTGCTAATGTTTATTTGAGAATCAGATACCATAACAGTGTAAATGATAACCTTCCCACAGAAAAAAAAAACAAAGCCAAGACATCAAGAAACATATTAAGAAGAGGTGGGATTGTGGCAATCTCAATATTGTTGCACTTAAATTAAAACATCCATATGAAAACCTGACAGTATAAAGGTTTGGGGGGTGGTTGTGCACTATTGCACACAGCTTGCATATCTGTAATCATGAATCATCTTGAAAACATCTTCATCTTAGACACCTATTTATGGAAATAGAAACAAAATCACTGAAAACAAAGAGGATTTCAGAAAATTACTTAAAATGAAAAATACACATTCAATATTAGTCTCTCAATTTCCAAGTTGTTATAACTCCAAGAGGGTTTGAAGTAATCTAGTGATCCCACAAGATACTGAACTCAATGTCACAGACTATCTTTTACAGTACTACACGAATGGGAAAAATGCCACAGGGCTTTTATTTGTTTTATTTTGTTTACTCTACTTAATTTATTTTGTGTTACTTGATGCATTTACCGTACAGTTGAAGTTATGTGCACTTAATAGAAAAGAAAAAGAAAAAAGAAAGAATAAAGAGGAAAAAAATTGCCTGTGTTTGAACAAAGCTTGAGGAATGAACTCCAGGAGGTAGAAGACAGTGGGTTTGATTTACCAAAACCCATTAACTTCAGTTTAAGTTAGGATGCACAAAAGCTTGATAAAATGTTTCCCTAACACCATGCCCTGCAATTGCAAACTCTAGTGGCATTGCATTTAGACGGCCTCACGCAGCAACAAACTGCAACATCTAGGCCTAGCAAAACCTGTCAGCCTGGACTTTACTCAACTTTTTATTTTGCCATGTGTGGGAGCTCTTTAAGTAAAAATAGTGCAAATACTTTCTCACAATAGAGCGACATTTAAGAAAACAGTCTTCGATAACATATGAATGTTTTCTTTCAAGTAGTTCCAGTTTAGAGAAACAAGTAGCACAAATAAATCCAAACAACTCAAGTACCAGAAGAATGTGGCATGGGAAATATCACAGAAAAAGAGCAAACATTATAGTAAACGTTACAGTGAACTTGTATCTGGAAACACAGCTGCCAAAAGATCTATTTCTGGACACTTTAGTAAAAGCAAAGCACACATTTTTGATAGCTGTAATCCAAAGACATTTCCATTTGCACTTCTAACTTATACAGTCAAGAAGATGAAGGACTACACTATCATTGCCAAGGTTTTTTTTGAAAGCAGATGTTCAAAACATATCAGAATAATCTGCTGGATGTAGTACTACAACCCAGTGCTCCTCTAGCACTTGCTAAGACAAAAACATAAAATCACATTACCCTCATACATTTCAAAGGTTACGAAAAAACGATAAACATTGACTCCAAGGCTCCAGAGAAAATCCTATGTCTGGAAAAAAAATCCACTACAATTATCACTGCCAAGTATGCATCTGATGTCTGTAAATGAGGCAGTAGAAATAAAATTCATAGGCTACCAGGAATACGAAAAGGATTAATTTATAGTACTTACATTTATATTCAGTCACATGTGTAAAGCACAAGCACAAACAATTAACTGATTTTTCTCTATAGCATCAAAAGATACTTCCTCGTGTTTTAAAAAGGCCTATCTTGATACTTTATATAAAGAGAGAGATCAATTGTATGCTTCTGGTTTTAAAACCTTCTTACAAATTCTTACAGAAACACGATTTATAAGAGAGAAGAAAAAATAAACTTCTCAGCGATTTTCCTGTAATAATAAAATGCAGTACAAGTAATTTTAAAAGCAAACAAGTTCATTGTATCACTGCAACATCACTGCAGGTCAAATGGTCCCCAATGGCACTACGTTTCATAGACATTTATACTCTATAATTTTATTTTTTCTTACATAAAGACCATGTAATCTTTCTGGCACTTTATCTGTTTTAGATAGGGCCTTGTACAAATACATCTGTAAGAAGCACTGCTGCTCACTGTTCCCTTATCCTAGGAGCAATGGCAAGTGAAGGAATAGAAAAGGCACAGATTTTGTGAACTTCACAGAAGCTCCTAAGATGATTATGGGGTGTTTGTAAAATAATGTGGTTAGAAAATACAAATACTGGTGGCATTTGCAGATAAATGCAATATGAAATCAAAATCCATGGGAACAAAAGTAAAATTCTATTTTTCATTATAATTGGAAGAAAATTTAGCAACATAGGACAATTTCTATTGGAAGATCTGGAAACTATTTAGTCCAAGCCCAAACTCAAAGTAGATCCAATTTTGTGGTGATGCCCTAGGCCTTGTTCAGCAAAGGATGGAGGTTCCTGAGCCTTTCTGGGCAAACTGTTCCTATCAGAATTTTTTTCTTTCTACCTAATCAGAATTTCCTTTCTCATGTCATCACTCTGTTCTTCTCAAATAGCCTGTGTGTGTCTTTTCCCATCTACTAGCTTCACATTAGGCTGAAGAAAAGTTTCCCAACTCTTTAAACCTTCTCTTCCAGCTTGAAGAATGCTAATTCTTGCACTATCACCTCATTTATTGTGTGCTCCAGATCCCTAATAATCATGGTGAGACTCCATTGGAGCTGCTCACAAGATAGTCTGGGGGAAATACCAGGTAAAATTTAGAACATCAGAAGAACTGATTAAAAATTAATGCCCTTGTCTGATGTGTCATTCTTGAAGTCCCTGTTCAGTTATCATACAGATCCAAAAGCTCCCCAGTAACAGTTTTTTCCTGGGAGCTTACTGTTAGAATACTGCAAGGTCAAAAGCAGCCGTAAAACTCAATTGATTAATCATGTGTAACCAAAACAGACATATTGATGGTTGATCCAAAGCCCATGTGAAGCCGTCAGCAAAGAAAATCTCATTCACAATCTATGACTTTCCCCTGGAAGCAGAGTAAAGACAAAAAAACATTCTAATGATGTAAAAGTAGAG
Organism: Promerops cafer; assembly: GCA_013398275.1. NCBI lineage: Eukaryota > Metazoa > Chordata > Aves > Passeriformes > Nectariniidae > Promerops > Promerops cafer. The sequence continues at coordinate 440,000 of VZSE01007449.1, forward strand.
AGAAAGGAGAAAGAAATTCTGGAGTTTGTGTCATTAGTGAAACCAATTAGGCTCAATTTTTCTTTTTCTTCCTTTCTAATTTTTTTGTAAAGTTTTTCTTATTCCAGAATTTTCTTCACAGTACCTTGTGCATTATACTGTTTTATTTTTGCAGTACTTTGAGGCACAGGAAAAAAAAAAAAAAAAAAAAGATATCCTGCAGATAGGGAACAAAACCAGTATTATTTTAGTATAAGTGTTAAAAACTGTGGATTTCCAATGGCATATATATGAATTATACAAAAGACTGCAGAAAACAAGTTTACTCAAAACCTATAAGCTACTGTGATTAACATTCAATGTTAACTTCTCATGCTGACATGTTTCTTTTGTTAAAGCAACAATGCATGTTTAGAAAAAGTAGTGCCCATAAAATATCTCCCAAAGAGGCACAAATGTTGTAACTACACATTTGCACTTAGCAAAACCCCACTCCTTGACTTTACTTGTGTAGTTTCTGAATAGAGTGGATTAGTAGATTGCCTCCTGCTTGCTGCAAGATTCTACAAAAAAAAATTTAAAAAGGTAAAGGGCGTCATGTGTCCTCTGAACATCCAAAGCATCTGCTTTAGTTTTCCAGGGACAGGGAAAACAGAATCTGTTAATGTGCAGCTCCACATTTTTACCTTACAGTACTGTTCACGATGACATTTAGGTATAATCCAGAGCATATAAAAACTCCATGTAAATCAAAAAGGACGACACAGAATCTTAATTAGGTATATAGAAGTTCTTTGAAGAAATTAAGCTATTTATATTATCATTCACAGTGCACTTGCACTGGGTATGGAGAATCATTAAATAAGCTTTTTATTTTTCTGAAAGAAAATGAGAAAGTTTTGAGGCTTTCTAGCTGACTTTTCTTGTGTTTTAAAACTTCCCAATTTAATAAAAACAAACAAATGTGCTTGTTTGCAGCAATTAAGGTTAAAAACATTTGTTTCTCCCATGGTACCTATTTCAACTTAAATATTAAGAAAATATGTAAAACTCTCTCAACCTATCAAAAATTAAATCAGTAGTACCAGAAGAGGGAATTTGTGAGGGAATCGTTGACTTGCAAGCTCTTTCATCAGCTAAAGATACATATAGGTGAAAGTGCATTTAGTGAAGCTTCATTTTGTAATACTGTCTTCAAATATCTTTCTGGACAGATAATGCAATTAAGCATTACTGAGTACTTGTTTAAAGTGTTGTCTCACTAGGCATGTTATCTTTAAAAACCTAGAAGGTTGTGTTAAATTTCGCAGGAGTAGCTTCTACAGCATGAACATTATCTTGCAGAGTTGACAGTTACAGAGGATTATGGTGGTAAAATCTGTCTGCACAGATGGAGGTAAATTATTCATCATTTTATTTATGAATACTACACATTAAAACAATATAGATAGACAGTCAGGTGGGTGCATAGGTACAGCTCTTTGTACTAGAAATATCTTTGTGGTTTTAATAGTGAGGCTTCAAAGAAAAATACTCTGGTGTCTGCATTTATAGCTGCTGTTAGTTAAAAGACAAAATCATACAAAGAAGACTTCACTTCATATCATTATTTCACAAAATCAAAACAATATATGCAGAAACCTATGTTTTCTTTCATCATAGAATAAAAGTAGAAAGTTTACTTTGAGGAGCCGCTCTACACTTTTATTTCATACCTCAATTTCTATTTGATTTTGATTTATTCCTCTTATTTGGAGAAGAAACCAGTGGAATTTAAGAAACATCCACTCACACTGAAGGACTCAAAATGCTGACAAAATGAACCAAAAATTCATGATTTTCATAAATTATTTTCATCAATAGCACATTATGAGGTACTTGGTTGAATATTTTTTCTGAGTAAAAGTGAGAGAATCTTACAAAGTAATTTGTACATGAAAGCACAAGGAAAGCCTAACAGAATTTACTTCTTCAATTTTGTGAGATTTATAAGAAACCATTCTATATATTCTTAGTAATAAGCACAACTGAACATATGACTAATTTCTACTTGCTTTTTTTGGTTATTTTTTTTCTAATACACAATTGCTGTAATTATTGCAATCTATGCACCATACCAAAGATATACAAGTCAGTGAACTGAAGTACTAAATATGCCATCACTAAACACTTGATTTTTTTTTATCAGCTTTGCGAAGTTCTGGTTTTGATCTTTTTTTTTTTTAGCATTATTTGAAAATTATGAGCGAGAATCCTAAACACCCATCTAACTTCCATTTTGGACAACCCTTATTTAGCCGTCAAGGGGAAGTCAGTGGACAAGACTGATTTTGTCTGTGACTTTTTCTGCCCCAAGGACAAGTCTCAAAGTGCCTTGACTGTACATCCATTACTAATGGAAGTGCCCTAGTCCTACAGCAGACACCATGAAACTTCCAGGAAAAAACCACTCCCTTCCATTCTTCTTGCTTTATATGACAAGTTTTTGTATTTCATTCCCTGACCAGAAGCATGCAAGAATTCCTTCTTGGGAATGCCTCCAAGATATCACCTAACACAATGCACCGGGAGAGGTAGTGGGTGGGTTTTAATTTTCCTTTGGTTTTAAGGGGTTAGTAATAAAGGAAGCATTTAATTAGGGTTTGCTAGCCTTACAGAATGTGCAGTTATAGGCACTTTAGAGATCTTAGAGATAATGGACACTTTTAGATTTTACTTCCTAGACATCCTATCTCCTGTTCCTCCACTATCCTTGAGACTGAAGTAGTCCGTAGGAACTGAAATAGTTGTACTCATATGATGTTCAGCCATATGAAGCACAGCACATAGAATACTGGGTTGGAAGGAATCATCATGCAGATAACTGATGAGCAAACAGTCAGCAATGGCAAAATATTTTCATTTTCCTTTTTTATCAACAAAAATACTCTACAGTCAAGTCTCTCATGGAAGAACCACAAAACACTTTCTAAAGCCAAGTCTGGAACCTAAAATTAATAATTCAGATTGAATATTAAGCATCTAAGATTCAAGAGTGTCGAGGTTTAACCCCAGCCAGCAGCCAAGCCCCATGCAGCCACTCGCTCGCTCTCACCAGTGCAGTCAGGGAGAGAATGGGAAGGGTAAAACATAGAGAACTCCAGGGTTGAGATAAAGACACTTTAATGGGGAAAGCAAAATCCTCATGGACAAGCAAAGCAAAACACGGAATTAACTCACAGCTTCCCATGGCCAAGCAGGTTACTTGGAAGATGAATCTATGTTCAGTGTTCAGTCTGAATTATTACCTACAAGTTTGTATATTTTATCTAATACTAGCAGTTAGCCTAATAAAAAGTATTACCTCCTAATGAAAATGTTCACCAAAAGTCACTATTGTTAGTATTTCATAAACTAGAATAGCATCAGGAACACCAGATGAACATCTAGATACAGTGATTCCACCGTAACTATAAAACCAAAACAGAACCAAAAACCAAAGCAACAAAACTACATAGCGGTAGCAGCCAAGAACCCTGTCCCATACAAAGTGGTAAGGAAATTCTTTTATTCTCAGCTTGGTTCAAATACATTGTCACTGATATAGAACTCTAGAAAAGCATTACAGTATATTCCTATATGTAATTCCATAGTTGTGTGTTTCATTCCCTCCCATATACTCTTTTTGCTTCTTGTGTTCCAAGCAACGTATGGTTTCTGTCCAAGTTTAATAGATATAGGTCTTTCAGATATGCAGATATATTCCCTCTATTGCATATATTGAAAACATTTCTGTTTGTGTACCTCTATAAATTTTAGAACTCGGGTTCCAGAACATGGGTTCCGCTCTTTTTCATTCACTTTAGAATACTACAGACTTCAGAGGGGAAAAGTTGGAAAAGTCAAACAGATCACATTTCATGTTGTAGAACGCAACTGCGAGAGCTGCAACTGCCTGAAATGAGGCTGTGGCCAGGTGGGGATCAGTCTCTTCTCCCAGGCAACCAGAGACACAACAAGAGGACACAGTCTTAAGCTATGGTAGGGAAGGTTTAGGCTAGACATTAGGAAAAAGTTCATCACAGAAGGAGCGCTTGGGCATTGGAATGGGCAGCCCAAGGAGATGGTAGTCACAGTCCCTGGAGGTGTTAAAGAAAAGACTGGATATGGTATTTAGTGCCATGGTCCAGTTGATGAGGTGGTGTTAGGTCATAGGTTGGACTTGATGATCTCAAAGGTCTTTTCCAAATTAGTTAATTCTGTGATTCTGTGAAATCATCTGTAGCATGTTTGAGAGTGCTCTGGGCCCTACCCAACTGTCAGCCTTAGCCACACTAAATTGTTTATGTACAGTCATTAAATTAGATGTATGCAGCTGATTATCAATACAGCTCAGGAATCACTTATCCCTGAAAAGAAGAGGATGAAATATGGCTTTGGGTTTTTATGAAACTGTAAAGTCCCTTTTTGGCCAGATGAAGCCTTTATTTGTCTAGATTATTCTCCAGTTACCAAAATTTATCATTGCTCAAAAGGAATTAAAACTGTAATTTAGATGATTTTTTTCCCCAGCAGTCAAGTAAAAATCTGCCAGTAACTACATCTGAACATGACCCAGAGCAGAAATACATGCATTTCCAATTCCTTTAGCTACCTGGTCTGTTGACAGATCACACTTAAACAGGAGTAGCAGTTTGAAAAGTAGTGGAGAGTAAATATTACTGCTTGATAAAACCATTGAATCAAGTCATTCTACAGCTCCAAAAAATGAGGTACCAATAAAGACAGATAAAATGATGAGAAATTTGATATACTTAAATTTCAGACAAGCATCTTTACTGTTCATCTATGACACTTTCTGTCATTTTCAAAGGCATAAAGATGTGTTCTGCTGAAAACTCTGTATATTCAAATAATAATAAAAAATAATATAATTTAGAAAAAAAATGGAGGACTAGACATTATTTTTTTCTCTTCTAATGTTTAGTATATGAGAACCTATATGCAATCTCTTCATACTAGTATTTACTATAAAGCCCAAAAAATTATTCCGTATCAAGCTGCTTTCATTTCAAGAATTCAGAGACAATAAGATACAAGTAGCTTAAAATTTCTTCTAGAAATTGTTCTATGTTTTCTATGTTTAAATATATCTTGTATTTCAAAATAAGGGACTGTGTACTTTGTTGATAACTTAACCCAATGTAATATTTATAATATTTTTTCTCCCGATGAAGGATTACTAAAATGTGGTAAATGTTTAATGCCACTGCTTTCTTACAAGTTAAGTTTTATCATCAAAAACTGCTGGTTATTCCAAGAATTTAGAAACATACAAAGTTACTAATAATCTCTGTGTATTTGATATCCTTTTACTGGCATTATGTAAATATGAGGAGTCTTGCATAGGCATCTTTACTGTCTCTACATTTTTCTCTATGATGCAGTGCAAAGCTTTGCATTTTTTACATAAATATAAAATATCATTAGGAAGATATGAAATCAAGGCATACCTGCACTTAAAATCTAAATGTCAGAGGATTTTTTTCTCCATATTTTAGACAGTGGAAAGCACACAGACTACAATTTGCAGTGAACTTCACCTCGTCAACATGAACTGCACTAACTACTGCTGCAGACTTCCTCTTTGGCTTGCTTAAACCGAAGTTCAAATGACTGATTCAGAGTTACAGAACAATAAAATTTGGAATTAGCAATGCTAGTGTTGTAATCTCATGATCTACATTCACATTTATTAAAAGACAAACAAAACCATAAAAAAAACCAAAACAGAATTACTGAAGACATAAAGTTTTGTTATTAGATTCATGTTTTAGTGGTTGATTAATTTTTATCATCCTCACACTAGGAACCTAAAAAGGCAGATCTACTAAATGCTATAGATTTGCCTATTTAAAATTAAAAAAGGCAGAGAGCTGTGGGGGTCAGTACTCAACGGAGGTATTCTACTGCCATAATGTGAACTACTACCCACAAAGATGTTGCACAGAGAAAAAATAAGGTATGATTGTGCCAGTTGGATATCTCTCCTGTAAATTGCATCAACCTGCAAAAACTGAAAACAGTGACAGTAAAAGAATGCTGATCTCTTTGAGATTTATAGGAACTGAAGTCTTTATAATGCTTTCATATTTAAGTCCTTTGACTTACGGTTGAAGTTTACAAGGCAGAAAAGAGGGTTCATTTGTTACTTGTTTCAAGTTATAAAGTAAATAAGAAATCAACTTTATAAAAACAACTGAAATTAAATAAGACTGCAATTGAAGTTCTAGAAATGAAAGAATACATTTTCTATAATTATTTTATAAAACATGTAAGATTTGAACATAATATTTCTGAAGTTCCATATTTTAGCTGATAAAAAGAATGTACTCATAGAAGCATATGCTAACTAAATGTAATTAAAAAAACCCAACAAAATAAGTGAGTTGGTGAGATCTTCAAAGTCATCAACAGTTAAAATAAAACAAGCACAGAAAGCACTATTTTGTAGTAGTGGAGCTAAGGCTAATTATTGGATACAATGATTAGATACTGAATGGGGATCTCTGTTGTTTGTAAAAAGTAATTTGAAAAAGTACTGCTAAGGGAATACTTTTAAGAAAATAAATACTAGTTTGTATCAGTGAATGAGAACATTTAATTCTAAATTAAAGCTGAAATGGGATTTTTCCAGCGTCATAGCTTCATGGTGGCAATTCTTTTAAAGGTGACTAGTTAATGAGGATAATAATACAATGGAGTATTAAAATTAAATAGATACTGATGGTACATTTGATTTACAAAAATTATCTTTAGCTTCTTTGAGCAAAGAAAAGTTTAATTTCTCCCTAGTTTTACTGGCAACACCTCTAAGATAAAATACTAGCATTTTTGTTTTGACTCTGAAAACAATATACCATCTCTGTATTAATCCTTTATCATAGTATTACATTAAAAATTAAAACAAGTAATTTTTAAAACTGTTCAGATTTTCAGTTTCTAAAATTTCTTAAATATTGGAATAAAAATCTGCCATATTCCTTCCTTATTGATGTATTTAGATACTTACTGACTGCATTTCTGTTTCTTTGCCTACTTTTTTTTACTGTTCAATTTGTGATTTATATTCTCCTCACCTCCACAAGCCCTCTCAAGAGCTTCAAAATGATGCAGCTGCTGGGTGGGAGAGATGTACTGTATTTCCACTAACATGCTGAGAATAAAAATGATTATTTGTTCATTAACGTTTTGTGCCCTATTTTTCAAGATTTACTTCCTCCACACCTTTTGAAGGTTTTGGATCTTATACAGCTCATCCAATAAATCAGGCTTAGTACCTCCTACAAACTTTGCAAAACCATTGCACTCCAACTGGTAACACTATTGGCTTCATTCTTTACATGAAGCTTTATCAAACTGGAGTCTCAATTTTTTTAAATAGAAGAAAATTCAGAAATTGTTACTGTCTTGCTAAAAAAGAATACTAGTGATGCTATATTTTCAAAGTTTATTCTTCTCTACAGTATAGGCTAGGTAAATCCATATTGACCATATCTATGAAATACAAACCAACTCAGCTTTTGCCATGTTAAGCACTAAAATCAGTGATTAAAATTTTTAAACTAATTTCCCAGCTGTGGGTGTAAAATGCAGTATTGTACATTTTACATGAGTGTATTTTGTCAGATTAAGCATTCTGAAACTGAGTCCCATAAGAACACAAGTGCGGTTCCTGGCACCTTGCAGTCTGTTTGGTGCAAAGGACACATGCTCTTTGCAGAAGAGCCACACCATCTATACTCATCTGAATGTCAGCATGGAACTGAAATGCTTTGAACGTGACTATGTCTGAGAGCACCTGCCCTTAATGGGGAAACAAGTCCCTGCTGCACGTAAGACTGTCGAGCGCTTGTCATAAGCGAGGAATGACTGTATTATTCTGCACTTCCACAGGTGAGTGACAGAAGGTAACACTGCTGTCTCTATTCAAGCCACATGTAGAAAGTCAGTTAGCTTTGGTTGTTCAGAAATTGGTCAGGGGCTGAGGTCACGGGCAGCCCATGCCAGTGATTTAATGCAGAAAACTCTAAAATGTTAAACCAAAAGACACTCAGGGGGAATACATACAGTCATTAAATAAAAGGTGTAGAAAACCAATCATGAACTGGAACAGAGGGAAGCCAAGCCAGGTTTCTCTGCAGGGCCTCTCTGCCCTTGAGGAAGTTAACAGCTCCTCCCATTATGTACCCAACCTGATATGTTTGCTCTGTAAACAAATTTGAGACTTCATGCAGTGAGTGGCATGGTGCTGTTCTTTGGCTGCATTCCCCAAAACTGCCCTTTAACCCACTGACAGCCTCTCAGCCACAAAATTAGACAAATTCCCACTAGATCTCTAGTGCCTCATGAAAAGTTCATTACGGATAGACTGTCTTTGTTCAACACTGAGAACAGGCAACTCTATGCTGTTGTGGATGTTTCTACCTCTCTATTTGATACAAATTCATGTTCTCGAAAAGCATCTTTGGTTTTCTGAGCATATTCTGCAAGGATCTGCTCTTGATATATTTACCCACATTTCTTTGTCCTACCTTTAAAAATCCTAAAGGGCAGCTGGATTTGCTTTATACTAGTAAGGTGAATGGTGAATGGGAGTCCAAGAACAAAAATGTAAAAATCCATCCCAGAAATGGAAAAAAGAGACATTTGGTTTTGATTCTCATGACGGAACCTATCAAAAAGGGTAGTGTACAAAAATGCATCCCAAGGCAGGAAGGCAGTTCCTTCACTTCACTTGACTGGAGCCATCTGCTACCCGTCTTGAAGGGGACAAGTTCTCATATGATTGATTTGGCACAGCTCTTCTACTGTTTTTGCTAGAATTCCTGACAAAGTCTGATCACAAGAATTGTTGTGGCTCTGTGGGTTGGAGGGAAGTAAGATTAGCCAGTTGTAACTTGATAAAACTCACATAAAACATGAACACATATCATATCTATGCTTCTTTTCTATTTTACATCAATTGGGTCAATTTTGAAATTCCAGCAACATTCTTGAGCTATCCCCCACGATACCACAAAAAACACAAATAAAACCAAACATTGACATGGGGACCAATAGATAACCTGCTTAACACTGAGGGAATCAACATCTGCTACTGTAATGCTCTTTTTCATTTCACAATGTCAGTTTGGAGCCAAGAATATTTGCAGAGGTTTTGAAAAGAAATCAAAGAATAATTAAAAATTAGATATTATTTTCTAGAAAAACTAAAAAAAAAATTGATTCCTTTATATTATCAAAGAGGAAGTTGTGAGAGTACAGTTTGCAAGGTCTTACTGGGAACTGGGGTCTAATAACAGTTTTTTAGTCTTGTAGACAAAGACAGAACTTTGTGGCTGGAACCTGAAGCTAGCCAAGTGTGGAAGCTTGGAAGTAAGAGGTTTTCTTTGAACATCAATGATAATTAACAGATTACAAAACACTCTGAAGGACTGGAAAACACTAAATCAGGGGCTATGTAGGATTTTTCTGAAAAAAATAGGCTCTTGTTCAGGTGGAGAACTTTCATGGTTTCATTTACACAGGTAATCGTTTATTATTAGAATGAGAACATCTTGTTCCTAAATATGAATTTCATACCTGTTGCCTGAATTTATCAGACTATGATAATGAAAAAGTACTCTTGCTGTATATACTTTGAACACACAGGAAACTGTTATCAGTCCTGAGAAGTAAAAGTTTCTGAAAGATCCACGTTTGGAGCAAACAGGATCTGAAAATTCATATTGAACATGTGATCTTTCTTTTCAGTCTTCTGAGAAGCTTTTTTTTTAAAAGAATAGATTCTCTTCTGTTGTAAACCAGTCATCAATGTCTAAAATTTGACAATGACTTGAGATTCTCCCAGTATAGAACCATTTAGAATGTGGATAAATCCCAAATATAAATAAAACTCATTAATTCAGCTCTCAAGTCTATGTAGATTTGCAGGGCTTTACTGCTACTTACTGTACACAGAAAAATTAACATTTTTAAGAGCTTTATCCAGCCCGGTGGGACTGCAGTGGATTGATTTCAAACACAGCAGCTGAAGCAAACACACGACCCTTTTTTTTTATTACCATATTTCTACCCAGGGGGCAGTGTGCTAATTCTAAATATTTACTATGAAAACCTGTACACCAGTTTCTAAGAAACCAGGATTTCTCTTGATAGTTGCCCTCTGCAGAAGAGTTAAAACCCTCATCTTTAGAAACTCTCCTAGTAAATAGTGCCAAATTCTGGAATCCCACACCTTCAACACTAAATATAAGATTTGCTACTTCAAAGGAATTTTTTCATACCAATAAAGATAGAAGAAGAACTCCTAGAATGTCTTCTTGTATAGTCAGTCTTTAGATCTAGGTTCTGTACATTAAAATTAGAAATCCTATCTTATCCCTGGGCGGTACATAATAATTTTCACCTCATTACACTACTAATTTAAGACACACATCCAATCTCAATTTAAGAAATGAGGAGATGGAAAATTCAAAGTCAACTTTGAAATTGGCTAAAACAACAAAGCCATTGCTTCTTTCAACTGTGGAAATAGACTCTGGTTCTTTGTCATAGCCATAGCTTCCTTGGTCTGTTTAGCTAGGTATGATATGGTGTTTTCTCTGCATTTTGATGCTCTAAACTTTTACCTGTGAAACTGCTTTCAGATGAGACAAGCATCCACTTTTCAATAATCTTCAAATTCTTTTCTAATTACATGTCTCCTTTTCAAACATCCTTTAAAACCTGTGGACAGTTTGTCTCCAGTGTTCCAATTTTGGTCTAGTATCAGTTTGTGTACACCTCTTTAACACACTTCAAAAAAGGCTTGCTCATTGCAATACTGTAGTGACAACCAGGTAAGAGGGGCTCACATGAAGGGCTCAAGCACCCTCTTCATCTGCTATCACTGCTGAGGTTGTGAGGGCAAGCATTTTTTATACCAGTTGATTCTTGGCATCAGTTTTCAATTTTTAAGTGTATCATAAAGCTAAATCATGATACAAACACATAATTGATTTGAAATTAAATTCACTGCATATAAATATTAGAATGCATAAAGCCCTTATTTGGGAGTCAGTCTGTTCACTTCATAAATGAGTTGCACATGAGCTACAAATAAAGTTCTTTACATTTCCTTCCTTTTTCGTTTCTTATATAATTTTATAAGACCTTCTTTAAATACTCATAATGGCTCCACCAAAGTAGTTGCAGCTGACAGAAGAGCTGAAAGAGTTGAACCCAATTATGTGAGAAATGAGTACCACAAAAGGTATTGGCAAAACCTTGCACAAATCTTGCCTGAAGTAATAGTTACCATGACATAGCAACTCTATGAATAAAGCACGCATAAGAACCAGATTTTCAAGAGAAACTAATTTTTTTTTTAAATCATGAGACATTCCTTTATTTTCCTTTAATATCCTGTATAATGCACACAACTCAACATATGTAGCAGCAGTTCTACCGGCCTAAGTTTCTTTAAATGCACAACAGTAATTCAGTCTCACAGTCAGAAATAAGAGCATTTGATGGCATAATTAAAAAGCTATGTCAACTTTTATGCACAAGTGGCTCTAACTAAAGATGGCGTTCTTTAGTCTTGAGTGCTTAACTTTTTAATATTAATGATATTTTTATGTGCACAGAAAGATGACAAATGACAGTCCAATAAATCTGCATATATGCTCTGCTAGAATATATCCTATTTCTGTTCTTGCATGCATTGTAAACTACACTACTCTCACTTCAGTCAGCTAAAAAAGACAACTGTTGATTATTGTGGAGATGTAACTAAACCCGCAGTTTAGTTACCTGAAGTTATTTGAATTAATTTACATGCTACTTCCAATCCCTTTTTCAGGGATTTGATCCTGTCCCTAATTTCAAGGCAAAGGTGCAAAAATGGGTATGTTTTAAAACAAATGTCTTTTTCCTTGATATAGAACAATACCAGATATAGCGCCTTTCTTTCAATATCTTATTAAGAAAAGCTCTGAATACAAAATAAAACCATATGATCAGTCTCCTCCAAATGCAGACAATCACATATCTCTACATAAGATTTTGCATAAATTTAAAGTTAAAAAATCCACTGTATTATTCAGTCTTCATATAATATTTTACTGTATTGTTTCTAATAAAAATATTTTAGTATTAGGGTCACATCATTCTAAAAAATGATTTTTTTTTCTAATATGAGTTCTGGTGAAGAAAACTTGCATTTGTTTTCTGTCTCTTCTCCTTGCTTCATTAAAAGTGGAATGGAATAATTTGCCAATCTTATCAGAATACAGAATAGCCTTTCAGTTAATATGCCCATCAGTATCCACTGTTTAAAAAGGGACCATTAGTACTTCCATTTCTGTTTAGATAGTTTAGATCTGAAATTCTCACTCTTCATTGTGGTGCTGCCGCAAGCTTGGCTAAACTAGCAAAATCCTTGTGTTTCCTTTTTATTCACATCAATTTGCCTTCCCCACTGATTGTCTTCTCCCCTGCCCATCTGGGAGATTGGATAAACAGAAACAGTTTATCCAGTCACCACTACACATCATAGCTAAACTTTCTGTGCTGTAACTACCACTTTAAAACATCAGAGATACATAACAGCACAGTATTTTCTAAGTGCAGACCTCTGCAGAAAACCCATTAAGTCCAATCACTAGCCTACTGTGCAGGCATTTAAAAAAGAGTAGCCATCAATAAACATGTTATTTAAATTCAATTTAACATTCTTTTAGAGTCAAAGAAATAATCGATGTATTCTGTGTGCTAACTAAACAGAGGTACCAGGGGCCAAGGTATTTATTAACTGTAAGAACAGTTCATTGGCAGGTTTACTCTGAGCTGCTGTAGATCACAGCACTGGTCTCAGCAGAGAAAACATGCAACAAACTAATGGGTAGTTGGCCTAAAAAATTTGCAGTGGAAATTCAGGAAGAGTTTTCTGGAGGAGTATGTCTACATTGGTATATATTGCTGGAAAGAAAACAACCCAAACTACTAACAAATGTTTTAGTTGTCATGTGCCATGTTTTAGCAACTTTAGTACATACAGGAAAAAAATAAAACAGACCTATATTCACACTTGATTTTTACATCGTGAAATTCTACTCTCCTCTTAAAATGTGATGAATAATTGCTGAGATAATTTCATATGCTGCAAAGTAAGAACACATTCAACTATACTAATTCCTACTGAACAATTTTTCATATACTTGGGTGTTTGAAAGCATAAGTCAAAAAACCCAGGATGTATGAAAAGCCTCTATATCTTTTAGAAAATGGCAATAGCAAATACTAAAATCCTAATATGTTTGAAATATAAGGTAGAAAACTAAAGTGCTTTAAAAGAGCATTTTGTTAAATTACCATCCTTCATCCTCACTGATCCTAATGGGAAAAGATGCCACTACCCATGGCAGGGTAAATTTACACCATGATTAATTTCCTTTCTGATATTATTGCTAAACTAGGTACCAGTATCAAAGCTAGAATTTGGTCTAAGGTTCAGGGAATAGCTGTCTTTTTGTCTTCCAGACTGATCTAGTAGTCCTAATATTGATCTTTGTTAATTGTGATTTGACCAGATGAACTGAACTGTATTACTTCTACAAGTTGGGACTTCATATTTATATACAGATACACATTAACAGCAAGATTTTCTCCATTAAACTTTTTCCTTCTCATGCAGTAACACAGACCTCAAAAGAAATATAGATTGGAAAGCTCCAGTTTAAATTCCAATTGGTTTTATTTGCTTGTGGGTTTGTTGTTGGTTTGGGGGTTTGGTTTTGGGCAGGGGGATTGTTGGTTTGTTTTGGCTTTGTTTGTTTGTTTTTAAAAATCAATGAGTAGGTGTGGTTTTTTCAGAACTATTGTGATTATTGCATGAAAACCTAGAATCCCTGGCAGGGCTGTATGGCAAAAGGGGAGGGAGGGGAAGAATTTTATGTAACATTCCAAAGTCAAAATATCTCTATGTTTTGTTTTACTCTTCAGGATGACTGCATTGGATAGATGCTGTGTGAAACCAAGAAATTTAGCAATTCATAAATATCTCTAAGAAAAGTTTCTAATCTGACTACACTGGCATGAACTCTTTCATCATTAAAACTTATTTTCCTGAATCCAAGGTCAAGAATTTTCTGAGTAAATGAATCTAATGGTATAGATATTCTAGAATAATGCAACAGACCGAGTGGAAGAATATTTCACGAGCATGCTGAATAATCCCCAGGGTTAAAAAGCTATTTAGAAAGATAGTAAAGTAGTGGTATTTTAAGCAATCTGAGCTCTCTTTTAATGTATTTAAACCATGCTCACATACTTAATTTTTAAAATCTAGTGATTTTTTACATTCTTTTAAATGTAGTAGAAAATTATACTGTGGGTCACAGTGCTTCCTTAAGTGAGTTCTCTCACTCTTATGTTCCTGTCAGTTTGTGATGTGCTATGAATGAAGCCTTTATGCCTCTTCAGCACAGTAGGCTGTAAATTAATAGGTGCAAAGAAAGCAATAGTGTTCTGTGAATTAAGTGTCAATTTAGTGCCTCTGTACTTCTCACTTCATACACGACTCACATGCTGGTGTTAACAGCTAAGTGGTCTCTGTGTCCTTACAGCTAACACAGACAAGAGATTATGAGTTCAGTCACTACTATTAGCATGAAGTGTATTTACCCTTCTGTCTATTTTAAGGTCAAAATCCTTGCAAAACCTTCAACATATTTTTATGCATACAGGTACTAATATGTATTTATATATATATTATTTAGCATGAAAAAAAGGATAAAAGCTAAGTGATGCATTTCAGATATGCTTTCTTCAAATACAAGCCTAAGAACTTTTGCAAGATTTCTATAAGATATTATCATAAACTAAACATATTTATTGAAATTTGTCTTTGGAGCAGGACTCTATTAATCTTTTTTTTTTAAATCAGATTAACCTCAAGATAATATACACCTATATAT